>CM023607.1:25083867-25636367 GCA_013358685.1 Antennarius maculatus
TCAATCCCCAACTGCACATACGCGTGACCTCTATATTGCACTTATTTATACGTCTGCATCTTTCTCAACAGAGGGCTGCAGTATAACAAAATCAAGAAGATAGAGTTGAGCACCTTCCAGCAGCTTGCCTCTCTTCGAGTACTGTAAGTCTACCATCCTTCCCACTGTTAATTGTCTCCAACAAATAATGTACAATTTTAACAGGTCGGGATCAGAAAAATTCTTATACTACATAATTTTAAGAAACACTGAAACAATTCCCGGAGAGAAAGTCACACGTCGTATTTTGAGGTGTCCCACTGTGACATTTTTTTCTGCTGAAGAGGTCATCAGGGAAAAAAGTCTCCTAGTGTTGCTCAAGCGCTATCCGTCTAGAGTCTTATTACCTAATGCTGACATCTAGTGGTTGTCAACACAACGTTTAGTGTGCAATTGCAATGCTTTTTCCGTTCATTTCATCTTCCTCTCATTCTTCATGTTATGTCAGTGATCTCAGCTGGAACACGATCAAGTGGATCCACCCGGATGCTTTTGTCTCGCTTCACTCTTTGATAAAACTGTAAGTAATCATAGATAACTAAGACATACTGTATGTCTGTTGCTGATTCTATAGAGAACACGGAACCGCATTTATTGTTCGTGAAACATTGCTGAGTGTCCAATGTCAAGTCAAGTTATGCCAATACAAAAGAAATCACTACATCTTACAGGAAATGTTTTTTAGAGGATATTTTAGGAAACAGGGTCTGACAATATAGAGACAAGGCTTTTTACTTACCAGCAATGACCTTTAACAATATCTGAAAGGAAACACATTACGTAAACTTGAATCTGTCTCTCTTTGTGTTATTATTAGGGATCTGACTGAGAACCACCTCAGCTCTGTACCGGTCACAGGCATACAGAGTCTCACCCATCTCAAGTTGAGGGGAAATGCTGAACTATATGAGGCTTTCAGTCCAGATAACTTCCCACACATGAGGTAATGCAAACACACACACACACACACACACACACACACACACACACACACACATACACACACACACACACACACACGCACGCACATTGAACATAATAATGAGGACGTATTTTTGATTCCAGTTGAGGGTCTGAAAATGTAGGGTAAATATGGAGATGACTTTCAAAAAGATAGCAGATGGTTGCACTGGCAACATGACTGTCGAATGTCATGTCAGAAAAGAATTTCATAAGAGTGTTGTGCACAATCATTCAAAATATCAATTTGGTTTAGTATGTCAGAATGTTAAAAGATTATTATAAAAGAATAAATAAAATAAAATAAAATAAATTATTGGTCATTGCGATTAGTAAAAAAACAAACTGCGGCTGAATTTTTGCTTCAAAACAACATAACCTCATGTCAGTCAGTTGCGTTTTTGTTAGTTTTTTTTTTAATTGGGGGAAATTTTTTTTTTTTACAAAAAATAAAACCAATAACAGCAGCGCAAAAACAATCTAAGAAGGCATTTTTGAAAATGCATTTGTTCCTTTGTATTAATTGGCATTAATTGGCTCTTTTCTAATTTATGCCCCATCCTTCCACCAAGTAGGATGAAAGTTTTTGCTAAAATCCCATTTTCAAACAAATACACAGATATGGACACAGGTAAAAACATATTCATCTTTGCAGAGTTAAAGGTTCTGGCACATTCCTGGCCTACTGTCATCACTGCTGCATCTGTTTGTTCCAGGGTAATAGAGATGCCTTATGCCTACCAATGCTGTATGTACGACTCCTGCGATAGCTACAAGCCAGCCAGCCAACGGGAGACAGAGCAGAGCAATGCTGACGATGACCTTCACAAGAAGACTGTAGCCATGTACCCTATCCATGCTGATACACACTGTAAGAAAGCATACAATTAGTATAACACGCATGATACACACCTGACATGAGAGATCTTATAACAGGTAACACAAGAGTACAGAATGTGCTAACTGCAAAATTACACACAACTTGAAATGTATTAAAGCATTATTGTAAACGCAGCCACCTGGCAGCTTACGTACACATTAACAAGTGAAAACAATTAAAATGATATCTTTATAGATGAAAACAAACAAATGATTTAATGGAATAGCATTAAAGTTAAAAAAAAAGTTTATAAAGCATTAAATACAATTCACAAATAATTCACTGACTTTCATTGCTAGAGAAATACTTGTTGGAAATGTGTTTATGTACTACTTTCTACCACCTCACTTTTTCCACTCATTGCAATGCCTCTGACAATGTTTCACCCTGACAATGTTTGATTCCAGATGACCCTGACCTTGAGGAATTCCAATTAGAAATAGAAGAATCAAAACTACAAACCAGTGTCCAATGCACACCTATCCCAGGTAAATGAAGTTCTACCTTGAAATATGAAACTGTTATCTTATAATGACTTAGGTCTACACTGCAGCACTAGGAGCTTGAGGCATGAATTGATGATTTCAATGTAATCTACAGCTGATGACTTATATGTTTGCAGGTCCTTTCCGTCCTTGTGACTCTCTTTTGGGCAGCTGGCTCGTTCGTATAGGCCTGTGGTCCATCTCTTTGGTGTCTCTTCTGGGGAACTCCTTCCTGCTCCTGTCCCTCATTGGCTCACCTGGCTACCTGTCACCACTCCGCTTCACTGTGGCCTGCATGGGGGCGTCAAACCTAATGACAGGTGTTTGCACAGGCACCCTGGCCCTTGTGGATGCTCTGACCATGGGAGATTTTGGTCACCATGGTGCCCGTTGGGAAGGGGGCCCTGGTTGTCAGGCAACGGGATGGTTCTGGGTATTTGCATCCGAAGCAAGTGTGTTGCTCCTGACTCTTGCAGCTGTGCAGTGTGGTGTCAGCGTGACATGTGCCCGTGCCTACGGGAAGTCACCATCCCTTGGGGGTGTACGAACATGCGCACTCTTCTGCCTCACTCTTTCCCTTACCCTTGCATCCCTTCCACTGGTGGGTGTTGGAGAGTATGGATCCTCGCCTTTCTGCCTTCCTTCACCATTACCTTCCCCATCCTCTCAACTGCCATCCTCCTTGGGGTTTCCCCTGGCACTCATCATGATGAACACCCTTTGCTTGCTTATAGTCACTGGTTCATACATTCGCCTTTACTGGGAGCTACTTAGGGGAGAGTGTGAGGGCCTGTGGGACTGTGCTATGATCAAACATGTTGCCTGGCTAATATTCACCAATGGCCTCCTCTACGTACCAGTAGCTTTCCTGTCCCTCTGCTCCCTCCTAGATCTTCTCTCTCTTGGGGAAGAAGTGCTTAAATCGGTTCTCCTGCTCCTACAACCTCTGCCTGCCTGCCTCAATCCCCTCCTCTTCCTTCTTTTCACACGAGATCTCTCCCAGTTTTTCTTTTGGCCTCACCCTAAAGCGCACCCACAGCTACGCCGGGACAATACACTGGACTCTCTAGTTTCTGTGGAGACAGAGAAGAGCTCCTGCTCTGACTCATTGACGCAAGTGTCAATTACTGAGTCTGAAGCCCTCTACAACGGGGTGCCCCCTCTCCAACACAAACTGGATCCACTGAAGTTCTCCCACTGCTCCTCGGCTTCCTCGGTTCCTCTCATAACTTGCCAGATACCAACTGCCACGACCAGAGATAGAGACAGGGTGACAGAAAGAGGGAGTCTGAATGACAATGAGAGTATGAAGAGTTTTGATCAAGATTCAATTCATAATACTCAATCTCTGTATTGCTCTACTACGAATCCATCTCTGACCTCTCATCCATGAGAATTCATGCTAGCTGTCTGAAAAGCTGGGACACTGGACACGAAGAGTTCATCATGGAACCACAACCGCAAGAACAGCTTGAAGATATCAATCCTCAAGCACCTCAAGAATTAATCTGTACAGAGACAGTAGACAGTCAAGAATTCTATCAAAAGAAATAACACCACCTAGTGGATCCAAAAGTTGTTGAGTCGATCCACTGGACGTTTAAGAAAGTTCTTGAAGACGTTTCGTCTCTCATCCAAGAGACTTCTTCAGTTGGACTGAAGAAGCCTCTTGGATAAGAGACGAAACGTCTTCAAGAACTTTCTTAAACGTCCAGTGGATCGACTCAACAGCTTTTGGATAACCATGACCTGGATGACTGAGAACCTACACAGACACCACCTAGTGGACTGTTTCAGTCATGGACTTGTAAGTAAAAGTTGTTGAATGCGTGGAGAATCAGACAAATCGATTGTTTTGCTGAGGGGAATTTAGGTACAATCAATACAATTATATGTGTAAATGGTTATACTGAAATATGATAAAACAAGCAATAAGAGGTTACAGAACATTTCAAAGAGTAAGCTAACACTTTTCAGTCCCTTAATTGTTATTACTGATATATCTATTTGTAACCGTGTAATAGTTGTTATAAATGTAATTCGTTATATGTCAGCAAAATTCAACAGGAAACAGACTGCACATTCAGTTTCACACAGTTTACATGAACTTGTCTCAAATATGTCCAACAGGACAGCAGTTATACAGACTGGATGGGATGTAGCTCTCTTTCTACAATCATTACAGTAGGCTAGCAATGTACATACAATGTAACTACCTCTGAACTAGCATGGTATGGACTCTCTACAGCCTGATGATGTTTGTCACATTTTTATATGATAGACAGCAAATATATAATTTTATATATTAAGAAATAACCATTAGTTTGTAAAAAAAAAAAAATGCTATTTAGGATGTACATACTTTGAATGCAACTGGTAAACATATGTTTGAATAAAATTATCTTCACACATTATATTTACATTAACAAATCTTCTTTTTCTGATAAAGTGTGACACTTCCACAAGAAGTCAAGATCTTCTGTCTGATCAATTCATGCTAAAAAAATAAAAACTGATATGGCAAGTAAATAAGGAGATGGAAAGTAGATAAGGAGACTTGGTGGTGGAATGAGGAGGTACAGGAGTGTATACAAAGAAAGAGGTTAGCTAAGAAGAAGTGGGACACTGAGAGGACTGAGGAGAGTAGACAGGAGTACAGGGAGATACAGCGTAAGGTGAAGGTAGAGGTAGCAAAGGCCAAACAAGGTGCTTATGATGACTTGTATGCTAGGTTGGACAGTAAGGAGGGAGAGACTGATCTATACAGGCTGGCAAGACAGAGAGATAGAGATGGGAAGGACGTGCAGCAGGTTAGGGTGATTAAGGATAGGGATGGAAGTCTATTGACAGGTGCCAGCAGTGTGATGGGAAGATGGAAAGAGTACTTTGAAGAGTTGATGAACGTGGAAAATGAAAGAGAACAAAGACTAGAAGAGGTGACTGTTGTGGACCAGGATGTAGCAAAGATTAGCCAGGATGAAGTGAGGAGGGCACTGAAGAGGATGAAGAGTGGAAAGGCAGTCGGTCCTGATGATATACCTGTAGAGGTTTGGAAGTGTCTAGGAGAGGTGGCAGTAGAGTTTCTGACTGGGTTGTTCAACAGGATCTTAGATAGTGAGAAGATGCCTGAGGAGTGGAGGAGAGGTGTGCTGGTGCCCATTTTTAAGAACAAGGGAGATGTGCAGAGTTGTGGCAACTACAGAGGAATAAAGCTGATGATCCATACAATGAAGTTATGGGAAAGAGTAGTGGAAGCTAGACTAAGGGCAGAAGTGAGCATTTGTGAACAGCAGTATGGTTTCATGCCAAAAAAGAGTACTACAGATGCAGTATTTGCTTTGAGGATGTTGATAGAGAAGTACAGAGAAGGCCAGACGGAACTGCATTGTGTCTTTGTAGATCTGGAGAAAGCTTATGACAGGGTGCCCAGAGAGGAACTGTGGTATTGTATGAGGAAGTCTGGAGTGTCAGAGAAGTATGTTAGAGCGGTGCAGGACATGTATGAGGACTGTAAGACAGTGGTGAGGTGTGCTGTAGGTGTGACAGAGGAGTTCTAGGTGGAGGTGGGACTGCATCAGGGATCAGCTCTGAGCCCCTTCTTGTTCGCGATGGTGATGGACAGGCTGACAGACGAGGTTAGACAGGAATCTCCATGGACTATGATGTTTACAGATGACATTGTGATCTGCAGTGAGAGTAGGGAACAGGTGGAGGAGAAGCTAGAGAGGTGGAGGTTTGTCCTGGAAAGGAGAGGGATGAAGGTTAGCCGCAGTAAGACAGTATACATGTGTGTGAATGAGAGGGACCCAAGTGGAAGAGTGAGGTTACAGGGAGAAGAGATCAAGAAGGTGGAGGATTTTAAGTACTTAGGGTCAACAGTCCAGAGCAATGGAGAGTGTGGAAAAGAGGTGAAGAAACGTGTGCAGGCATGATGGAATGGGTGGAGAAAAGTGTCAGGTGTGATGTGTGATAGAAGAGTTTCAGCTAAAATGAAAGGAAAGGTGTACAAAACTGTGGTGAGACCAGCGATGTTGTTTGGTCTAGAGACAGTGTCACTGAGGAAAAGACAGGAGGCAGAGCTGGAGGTAGCAGAAATGAAGATGCTGAGGTTCTCTTTGGGAGTGACCAGGAAGGATAGGATCAGGAATGAGTACATCAGAGGGACAGCACATGTTAGAGGTTTTGGAGATAAAGTCAGAGAGGCCAGACTGAGATGGTTTGGACATGTCCAGAGGAGAGATAGTGAATATATTGGTAGAAGGATGCTGAGTTTTGAACTGCCAGGCAGGAGGCCTAGAGGAAGACCAAAGAGGAGGTTTATGGATGTAGTGAAAGAGGACATGAAGGTAGTTGGTGTGAGAGAAGAGGATGCAAAGGACAGGGTTAGATGGAGGCAATTGATTCGCTGTGGCGACCCCTGAAGGGAAAAGCCGAAAGGAAAAGAAGAAGATGGCAACAATTTTATACATAAAAAATATGCATGTGTTTCTGAATTAAGAGTAGAAATTTACAAATAGCGGATGCTAAATGAAACTGAAAATTAAAACTGACAAAACTGTTGATGATAATAACAACAGTATTTTTTTTTAAATAAAAAAAAGATAACAACAATAGCAATAACAGTAATGGCAGGGATGATAATAATCATGACATATGTGAGTGTCAATCATGAAGGTCGGTCCACTATAATTGAGGGACAATAAATGATGCTCACATTCATATTTTTGGTGGCTTTTGGTGGTGCACAATGTCCACACCATTAATGTAACTTCCTTTTATGAACATTTCTTTAAGCATTAGAGCAAAAACTGCAAATAATCCTTTAGCAAGAGCAGGACTAACAGCATGTAATACCAATATCTTCAGCATTCACTCATCGTCTACTGCTTGTTCTGCTCATGGTGGGTCGCAGGGGTTGTTGGACTTATGGGAGAAAGGCAGAAGACACTCCAAGCATGACACCAGTGTACTGCAGAGTCACACTCATTCCTACAAGCAATTTGGACCGATCAGTTCACCTGGTGCATGTTTCTGGAGGTGGGAGGAAGTCGGAGAACCCGGGGAGAACATTCAAACTCTGCACAGAGCGAGACTTGAACCCACTGCGCCATTGTGCCACCTCAATTGATCTCTTCAATTACAGTCAGCTATGCTTAATGAAAAAGGCTTTACCCTGATCATTGTGAAAATAACCCCAGCTCTTAAAATATCTTTTGCTGATAAGCTTTATTCATCACATTCTTAACATTTTTAACATACTGATTATGAATGCAAAGTTTAATCATTCTCAGTCTAAACACTTTTTAACATACTGATTATTAATGCAAAGTTGATAATTCTCAGTCTGAAGTTTTTAACATACTGGTTATTATTGCAAAGTTTAATCATTCTCATTCTTGACACTCTTAAACATACCAATTGTTAATGGAAAGTCTATTCATTCTCATTCTTAACAATTTTTAACATTGATTGAACATCATTAACATTTTATTGCAAATTTTAATCATTTCTAACATTGTTAACACCATATTGATTTTAATGCAAAATTGAATCAGTCTTATATCTTGATTCATAAACCTGTTGTACAAGAATGACATCTGTTTCATTTGAAAACCAATGAAATTGGTTGTGTACATAGAAAGTGAACTTCTTATTTTTTTTTATTTTAATTTGTTTTCTGGATTTAGAATCAAAATACAAAATCCCTTTGCTTCAGATTTATTCCAATCTTATTTATTAGCAGTGGCGTAAATGGCCTGAAAAGGCTTGTATCCATGCGTTGTGTCTTCAATTCGGATGTCAGTGAAGCCGGAGTCACTCAAAGCTGACATGTAGTTTTCTGGGCGCCAATTGTCCCCTGACACAAACCACTTTGCTGCAATGTTCTCCAACTCATACAGATAAAGCACCGTCACCATAAGGCCACCTGAGAGCATTTGAGAGAAAAAGAAAAGGGGCATTATTGCAGACTAGCAACAAACAATCGATGAACTAATATGTTGTTAGTTACAAACTAATCTGAGACTGTCTGAATTTGACTAGCCCCTGTGGTGCCAATGGAGGAACAGCGGTTAGAGTAAATTACAGCTGACTAACCACCATGTCCTACCTGGTTTCATGACCCGGTGAATCTCTTTGGCTCCCTTCCTCAGATCTGGCCAGTAGTAGTAGCAGTTACTGTGGAACACTTTATTGACAGTGTTGTCAGCCAGAGGCATTGCTGCTACGTCACAAAGATGCAGGGTCAGTTTTCCACTGACCACAAGATTCTTCAGTTGTCTTTTTACCCTCTGCAAAAGACGAAAATGAGCAGTTTAACTGAAAGCAGCTTGTATTTAAAATGCTAATCCATTATAGCTGGCCTGCTTGTCTTAAATTTGGTATTTCAGTTTAACAGTAGTTGTCCTTATAGAAAGTTTTACAGTTCAATGGCAGGCCAGAAAGGCTTGATATGTCTCCTGTTTTATTCTTTGAGGATGGCGCAACAAATTTCAAAACCATCAATGTGATAAATACATTCAATCATTCATTTGAATCAAATATTTTATGCAACTATTTTTCATACTTCACCTTGTGCACGTACTCGGAGTAATCCACCCCTATGATGTGGCCTTTGGGACCTGTGAGCAGTTTGGCTGCAGACTGAAGACCTAGCCCTGGGCCATGACCCACCTCCAGCACTGTATCATTGGGTTGGACCCCTGCCAGTTGCACAGCACTTGCCTCAAGGTTCCGATTGTGAGCTTTGAGCCATGAAATGACCATCCATCCTGTCACTGATTGTCTAGGACACCTCAGATGTTTGCCAATTGCTTCAGCCAACATCGCTAAAGGAAATGACAAAAAATAATAGAGTATATTGATGCAAGTGGCTCAAAATAATATCATAGACTTACAGACGGCTTCTATCCAATCTGCTCCAAAATCATGACTGGTACTACATTTGTTTTCACATGTTTAAAAAAATAAAATAAAATGAGAGCTTGACTTTTTCTACTGGAGCCCTGAGGTTTTAACCACGATCACAGAACAATCAGAGCACTCTGCGTCTGTAATCCATTTTTACATCTCGCTTCAAAACGGTGATGTGTTGTAACTTATCAGTGTTAGTGTGTTCGTTCGTTAGTCCACCAAATATCTTCGCAACCGTTGCAGATAGAAAGATGAAACAAAAAGCACATTACTAATTTTTTTTTTAGATGATAACCTTGGCCTTGAGAAAATAGGTCAAGGTCAAATTTCAACTTTTGTACACTCAGGAACCGGATGTAGATAGACGAGGGAGAATGCCAGTGTGAGTAAGACCATAGACCAAAGCTAGTCTTTGATCTACCTATGCTTTGATTTACCCCGACCTATGAAAGTAAATCAGAATAAAATTTTGAATTCAGAGACTGCAACATCCCACAACTTACCCTGACCCACCCTGAAAATAGGTCAGGGTAAAATTTTGTATTCAGCGGTGTTGTGGGGTGTAATATTATGAGCAGGTGCTACAAACTGTAACAAAGAAGAATAAAATAAAACTTGTTGAAATCAAAAAATTCACCTGGGGATGAAATATTCTGTTTTATCACAAGCCCATTGCATTCATTTGTTTACTTACCAAATTCAAAGCCAAGTTCCACCTCCCTGCACATGTAAATTTCTCACTATTGAATAGCATAAGACATAATATAGTTCACCATTTTCATGCTTAAAGCTCATCTTTTGTATTTTTATTTCTGCCAGTTTACAGTTAACTCCACTGGGAGGCCAAACACCTGAAGTGAAGTGAACTACACTACACGTTGTGCAACTTCAGGCAGGACAGCACACTCTGTTCTCAACAGGCTGTCACTGTTACTGTTGGCATCACAGAAATGGATAAAAAAATTTAAAAAAGGACGATCCACCCCTGATGGGGTTATTGAGTTCAAACAGACCACCTGGGCAGCAAAGAGATGAGAATGAAATCGTGGGCAAACAGCAAATGGATTTTTTCCCTACAATCTTCGCCTGTTCGTAACTGTTACAATCAGTCAATCAGAGATTGTTTCATTACCGACAATCATGTTAGACATACACTAACTATATTCATGAAAGTAACTACAGTAACTAATAAATATGCCTTGTCTAAATCAACACCTTACCTTGTATGTTAAGAGATATCTCAGAGGCAGTGTGCTATGCACTTTCCAGTCTGTCGACCTGTAGTCAGCATCAAACAGCAAAACGTTCAGAAATCAGAGCTATTGTCAGTTCATGCAGAAACTTGATTTAAAAACATTGGTTCCTACATTTATTAACTCATGTGGGTGCTAAGACTCTGTTTGTCTTGGCCTGTTGGAGTGTGGCAGGAGGTAGGGCTGACCCTGTGGGCAGAGCCTCGACTCTACATCTTTGTTCAGACATGAGCCTCATCAGGTCAATTGGCCTGAGGCTTTTTAGTCCAGCTTGTGGTCACTTTCTGTCTCAAAAGATTCCTCTTGCTTTTTGGCCCTCAGTGGGTTTTACGTATCCTCTGATCTCAAGTGTCTTGAGTGGAATTTATGTTGAGTGGTTATCCCAGTTTGAGTGGAACTCCTGATCTTTTCAGTTTTGTTTTGTTTTTTTGTTTGTTTTTTTGAGTATTCCCCTTTGTGGACGTTATGTTTATTTGTTACTTTGCCCCTTGTGACATATCGGCTTGTTTTAATCCAATGAGGAATAAATATACATTTAAAGCTTATTGATCTTTTTTGCTTAAATTTTTTCTTCACCTTTTGTGAAGATCAATCCAAGGCATAAGAAAAAAAAAAAGACTGGCCCTCTGAAGAAATACTTCGTGGAAACCAGGTGATTCTCATCCGGTCAAATGATGCTTACCTTTGATGCAGCCAGAAACAACCCAACACCTGTAACTAGCAATCATTAATAATAAATTAAGCTATTTACAGACGGTAACAAGCAGCTATCCCATCGTTAGACTCAATCACTGTCACACCAGATATACCAAAAATACTTTAATTTACAAATTACATAATTTACATATTTTACCCAAAGGGAACAAAAAAAATTTCTGTTTCAAAAACATTTCTGTTACACTTTCTGATGATTGCACATCATCAGATAAAAGATCAGATAAAAACACTTGTAAAAGACCTGATTGAAGGTATTTTAATTTGTGCATGAAAAAACTGCAAGGCAAGTTTTTTTTCCAATGAGGAATAAATATACATCTTAAAGGAAGATAGGCTAGTTTTTTTCTTCACTTCTTGAAGATTAGGTCAAGACTATAAAAAAGATAAAGAGCAGTCCTATAAAGAAATGCTTCCTAGAAAACGTGTGAGTCTTCAGTTATCCGATCAAATGATGCTTACCTTTAATATCGCCAGAAACAAACCAACACCTGTTTTTTTAGTTTTGTTTATTTTGTTTATTTTTTCTGACATGATTTTACAAGACTTCACACCTTCATTACATTTGTGACATCAACAACTGAAAAAAAAGTAGAAGCCATTTGGCTTGTAAAATTCCCATCCCACAAAATCAGCAAGCACCTCTCTCACACGTCAACCAGTTCAGACATCAAATGTCTTCAACCAGTTCATACAGTGAATTTCGACACTCATTGTGGCAAATTGGTGTTTCAACCATTCATTCCCTTTTTAGTGTAGTTATAACATCATTACATCAATTGTCTACAATTCCACACATTAGCCTTCGTCCCAGATATAACCTAGAACATAACCATGTTTACGTTCTTCCAAGTTTTTTTTTAACATAGTCAAAACAAGAAGTTGACCTTACCAGTGTTGTCATTAAGAATATAATCATCATTTTAACCTCCCTCAGCACAGTGTTTATTCAGGAATCAATCAGTTTGTCACAGACACTTCAACAGTTACACATTATATTGTCAACAGATATCGACATGCTCTTTAAAGTCTCAAACTTAATGTTATCTCTCCAAGCAGCAGTTTATGTTTTTGTTTTTATTAATCCATGTTTCTGACACTGATGATGTTGAATGGTTTTTCAACTCTTATAATCGTTAATGTGGCCAAAATTGGTGTAGAGGCTCCTACTATTGAACTGATTCTGTCGTACTGATCTTTGATGTAGTAACAACTCTTGTCCATCCTGTTATTGTAGAAACTGTCAGGGTCAGTAATTCCATTTAGGTCAGTCAGGGCATAATCCACAAATTTATCCACTCCAAACTGTCGTGCTCAGCAGTTCTCTGTTTAAGGTCCTTCATTTCTTCAGACCACTCCTGATCATCGTTTTCATCTGCTCTGGAGAAAGGTCCTTTGTTTTGATGAAGATCCTGCAGTTGTTCATCCAGGTGTTGTCAATCAACCCATTCTTCTTCAGTTGACGAGCCTTTTTGGCAATAGCAGCGTTCTTATTAGTGAGATACTCGTTGATTCTCTCTTTGGTTTGAAACCTTGTTTCAGAGAAGCAATCTTGTACTTACGGTTGTAGAATTTGGTCAACACTGTAGGTGGTCTCCTACCCCCAGATGGCAGTGAATAACAGCTTTGGACATGCTCGAGATCTAAGGTTATCTCCAGATCTTTGAGTTGGGAAATCACCTGTTGCTCCACTGTGTCATGATCAGCATTGCGCTGATCATGACGCTGATCGTGGCCTGTTTCCCTCCCCTGGCTACAGCCTGGCATGCATGCACACTCGTCCACTCTCTGTTCCAAGGCAACAGTGTGCCGGTCCTTCTCTTCCATATCTTTCCGCATCTGCTTCACTTCTTCCAAGGACTTCCTTAACTCTTCTCTGAACCCTTCCAGCAACTCATTCTTTGAGTTCTCCGTTATCTTAACTAGAGAAGCCATTTAAAGATCGTAACAAGCAGTCAGTAAAACCGTCGTTGGACTCACTTTCACACCAGAGATACCAAAAATACTCTAATTTACAAATTACATCATTTACATATTTTACCCAAATGGAACAAAACAATTTTTTTTTCAAATAAACATTTCTGTTACACTTTCTGATGTGATTGCCCATCATCAGATAAAATATCCTTTTCCTCTTTTTTCCGTTCGATAGTCTGAGGCTCTACTTCCTGTTTGACTGTTGCAGCATTGACGGAACAGGAAGTGCATTCTTCTTCTGTTCCCTCCTTCATGAAGGCGCTCAGTGGGTGATCAGTGAGTGCCTTGTTGGGTGACAGAGTGGCGTCAATGCTTGCTGACTGAGGAGACAGACAGCAGAGGGTCACATGCTGGAAATTTTAAAGACCATTTTTTTGACCAGTTATTTCAATTCTTACATTCTTATCATCTTCATAGCAGATAGGATGGAAGTTCTGTGGGGGTAAAACAAACAGATTAAATTCACTCCAAGTTTTGGGGAATGAACGACACATTTGAGAACATTCTGGCGCTGGTATGTTGAGTTTACCTTGTTGCCAACCCTGACGGCGTCCTTCAGGAACCAGTCTTCTTCCTCCTCTGCCCAGTATGTCTCAAATGCTTCCTGGCAGATTTCACACAACTGCAGGAGAAAAAAGACATGTCATTTTTGTTCATTTGACTGTATTTCATTGGAACTTGGAGCCTTAGAGCAATTGCTGATGAACATAAGTCTGACATCTGACCTCTGCCACTTGATTCTTGGTGGCTTTAACACTTTGGAACTTCTTTTTAGCAGCAGTCTTGTTCTTCTGCCCCTTCTCCTCCTCAAAGATTTTACTCTTTGCTTCATCTTCCAGATCGGCAATGTCACACTCAACCCAATCCTGACAAACACGCACACTGTATTTACTAACTGTAACCATTGCTTCCTTTTGAAGCTTTTAAAGCCAGGTTAGCAAGAAGAGCATACGGCGTGTGTGTGTTCTCACCTTGAGGCTGTAGTACCAGCGTCGGTGTACGCGCTTCTTTTTGGTATGGGCCTCTCTAAAGTGCCAGTCCAGGTGGTCGGAGTAGTTCTCAGAGGTGGTGAACCTCTTGCTGCACTGGGAGCACTGCTTCCCCGAGTACAGCTTGGTCACGTCGCTTTCATAGTGCCTGAGAAGACACACAGCAACATAGGGGACAGAACTTGTCAGAACACCAACCCTTCAAATGGGAGCTAAGGCATTTTAGATTGAAATTTGACCTCAAACTCACTTTTTCATGTCATTCATGGGGAAGCTGGTGAGGTCTGGGATGTCATCCTTTACCTCCACCTTCACTTCCTCCTCATTAACTGCTGCTGAAGCTGTTGGAGGCGCAGTCGAGGTTTTTGGAAGTAAACACAAGTATTAGAACCCATTTTAATGATTAACAACTCTAACGAGTGAATTACAAAGATCACAAACATCACTGACCAGTCCCAGAGGTCAACGCCACCACGGGCTGTGAAGGTTTAATGACGCCACTGGCAATAAGTTTAGAGAGCAGGTTGTTAACATCCACCTGTGGATCTACAAGATCATAAAAACCAATCAAATACATTAACCTCAGCTGATCAGCAGCTTTGAACATCAAGCAGAAACAGGCTGCAGTCCTGCTCCTGAGGTGAATGAGGAACAAGATAAGGATCTTACTCTGACTGGAAGGCACCGGATTCTGAGGCGGGACAGGCTGGTTGTGGGTCATCATGTTTCCCTGAAAACAACAAGAGGATATCCTAACAACAAAGATACAGGCTCATACACAAAAAGAAGACAAAAGAAGAACTTTATTAATCCCTATTGGGAAATTATTGTTCTACTCATGTTGTCCTACATATTTTTGACATGTATTTATGTATATGTGTGTACAGGCCTCTGAAACAAATACACACACGCACACGCACACACACACACTCAAGGGCCCTGTAAGCATTAAATATACACAGTGAGATGTAGAGTGGTTAGCATCTCCCACCTGGTGTGCACCCAATGACAGAAATGGATTAACCATTCAGAAACATCTACCCATAGAGGGGATATACTGTTTGACGTGTGTCTGATGCACCACACACACACACACATACACACACACACACACACACACACACACACACACACACACACACACACACACACACACACACACACACACACACACACACACACACGCGCGCACACACACACACACACACTCAAGGGCCCTGTAAGCATTAAAGATATACAGTGAGATGTAGAGTGGTTAGCATCTCCCACCTGGTGTGCACCCAATGAGTAGTTTGTGGGGCACAGGTGAGCTGGCACCTCCCATTGCCAGCTCACACTCCAAATGTTTTTGGACAACACAGGCCTTGAACTGGCCACCGTTTGGTCGCCAGCCCAAGACCTAGTGGACTGAGCCACTGCCGCCCATTATATGAAAGACATGACATCCTTAAGGAAAAAAAACTTTGTATTTTTTAATGGCGCAGCTGTGGTATAAACTAAACATAACAACTTTCAACAACTTGTCACTCACTGGTTGCTGCATGCCAACAGCGGGGACAGCGGGGTTATAGGAGTGGGTGGGACCCTGTTGGCTGAAGGGTGGTGCTGGCTGCGAGTTTGCCGTCTGCTGCAGTGTTGGCTGAGCTGGGAACGTCATTGGTATGGCAGAGACCTCAGGGTTCATGGGCTCTCGGAAAGGCTGAGGGGCCATGTGAAAATTCTGCTGAAGGGGTATGGGTTTTTCAAAGATGACTGGGGCCATCGCAATGCCCTTGTTGTAGTGAATTGGACCAGAATCTTCAAACCCTATGGGACCTATCTGGTTTGGTGGGCGATGCTGCTGGGAACCCATTAGTCCAGAGCCAGGACCAGGAGTCTTGTTAAAATATTCAAAGTATCTTGGTCCAGTCCTTAGTCTGTCAAACCACACTGGGTGCTGTTGATCGATGGGTCCATCAAGCCTCCTCAGAGACAGACCATCAAACTGGCCCATACCATCACCATCGCTCAGGTGCTGACGCTTAAACCTAGATGTTGATGGGTCCAGATCAGCAGGGCTGGGACACTTCCTGGAGACTGCTATGCAAGAAGACGGGGGTCCCTCTGGCCTTCGAGGGACGGAGTGCTGCACATTTGCGAGATGGTAGTGCTTTTGTTTAGCAGCATATTGCTGGCGCTTAATCTTAGAGAATGATGTGTCCAGACCAGCAGGGCGCCAATGCTTCCTAGAGACTACCTTCGAGGGAGGTCTCTCTGGCCTTCGAGGGATGGCATGCTGCACATTTGCAGGGGGGCAGTCCTTTTGTTTAGCAGTGTACTGGCGCTTAATCTTAGAAACTGATGTGTCCAGACCAGAAGGGCTCCGACGCTTCCTAGAGGCCACCGTGGAAGAAGAAGGGGATCCTTCTGGTCTTCGTGGAACGGAGTGCTGCATATTTGCAGGAGGACAGCCTTTTTGCTTAGTAGAATATTGCTGGCGCTTAATCTTAGAAGCTGATGTGTCCAGACCGGCAGGGCTGGGACGCTTCCTGCAGACCGCCGTGCCAGAAGACGAGGATCCCTCTGGCCTTTGGGGGACAAAAGGCTGCAAATTTGCAGGAGAGCAGTTCTTCTGTTTAGCAGCATATTGCTGGCGCTTAATCTTGGAAGCTGATGTGTCCAGACCAGCAGGGCTTGGACGCTTCCTGCAGACCACCCTGTAAGAAGACGAGCGTCTCTCTTGTCTTTGTGGGACAGAGGGCTGCACATTTGCCCGGGGGCAATACCTCCTTTTTGCAGCATATCCACTCGTCTTCTCCTCACGTTCGTTGTAGCACTTAATCAGTGATGAGGTCGGCTCTTGATCATCTTTTAAAGAGATGAAAGAGTTAATGCGGACACCTGCTGGCCTCCTGCAGCTCTAAAACCCTGTCACTCATATTTTTAGGTTCTACGCTAAAAACAAGTACACAAGAAATTACAAAGAAAATGTTTGAATAAGGATTAAGATGGCAGATTACAAGAGTTCCTCCATACGTCAACAGAACCCAGTCCATCAAGAAGCTGGAAGTTGCAGACTTACTGGATTTTCTGGGTTTGACTCGTCTCCTGAAGCGACGTCTGGCCATAGATTTTAGAGAAGTGAATTCCTTGCTGTAGATTTAGGTCTCAATCAATCAAGCAGAGAGGTGGTTGTGACTGCTCGCGTTTATTACTCCTCTTTTTACCTGAGTGAGGAGTTAGACATCAAAGACACAACCTTTAATCTAGTAACTGAAAGCAAACACTGCTTCACAATGGCATCACTGTACAATGAAACCTAATGCAAGCCATTCCAAGTAAAACAAGGTAGTCAGAGATTGCAAATTCCCGCGACAGCCCTGAATTCAACATTTTACTCTGACCTATACATTTTTGCGCCTCTGGCTTCCTGAAAATGTTGTTTTTTGTTTTGGGATTATATCTTATCAGGTTTCACAGATGTGTACTTGAAAAGGTCTAGAGTGCACCGGCTTCGTGAGTTGGGTCCTTGTGAATAAAGCATCAGGGTTCCCCACACGACAACGTAAGGTCCGTCACACAAAGAATACAAACCGCTATGTTTGACGAAGCAAAAACGACTCCATAAGTGAGAGACATGGAACAGATGTGAAGACCGGAGCTAACTTGGCCAGCGGCCCGAACTTCCCAGTAGACGCCAGAAGCGTGACAGCGTGAGATTTTCTAATGAGCTTATTCAAATATGTAGGTGGGGATATCAGTGGGACCTATCTCAATAAATTACACAGATTTTGTATGCTTTTAGAATATGGGAGAAAACCGGAGCACCCAGAGAGAACCCACACAGACACAGATCCCAGTATTTGCTACTCCCTGCCCCCTTAAGTTTACTAAATCTATATCTACCAGGGAAAGAGAGTCTTATTGTCTTTTTCTGCCTTTTACTAAGGCACTTGTACAAAATCTCAATGTCCTTCTGAAGGTGCTGAGGTGGCTTGGCTGTTATCAACTAAGAGCATGAGTTCACCCTGCTTTTTCTGAATTTATTGTGAACAAGAATGGGATCATGTAGACCAGTGGTTACAGCTTCCAAAACCCTTTCACAGAATCAATTCAAGCACAAACGACACTCTCAAAAGATCCAATTTTGGTTTCTCTATTAGCATTGAGTGAAATAGACAGTCTTGGTAAAATATAAATTTTAATCAAATCTATGTGAGAGCTAATATTTGGATAAGGGATTAAGTGCAACTGCTAAATTTTCACAGTATTTATTTTATATTGAAAGGAAATTCTAACTGTACGTCATGCAACACTGGCTATGTTTCAACTACAATTGATAGGTTACATGTTAAAATGTTTTATTTGGACTAATGGCAGTAACGACACGCAAAAAAGTCAAACATAACTGATGATTTGTGCAATCCATTTCACTTTATTTTGATTTGTTTTCTATTATTAAAGAGATAACACAATCCCTCGCCTCCTGATTGAGTTCAATTTCATGCATTGGCATAGATGGCCTGAAAAGGCTTGTCTCCATGCTTCTTGTCTTCCATTCTGATGTTAGTGAAGCTGGAGTCACTCAAAGCTGCCATGTATTTTTCTGGGCGCCAGTTCTCCCCCGGCAAAACGTTTGATGCAACTTTCGCCACATGAAACCCGTAGAGCGTTGTCACCATAAGGCCCCCTGGATGTGTTTGAGACAAAGAAAAAGAACATTATTGCTGATACAAAACAAGACTATTACAAGAACATTAACTTTCTGTCACCTCGTCATGTCCTACCTGGTTTCATTACTCGATGAATTTCTGTGGCTGCCTTCTTCAGGTCTGGCCAGTAGTAGTAGGAGTTACAGTGGAACACCTTATCCACTGTGTGGTCAGCCAGAGGCATTGCCACTACATCACAAAGATGCAGGGTCAGTTTTCCACTGACCACAAGATTCTTCAGTTGCTTTCTTGTCATCTTGGGGGAATGAAAATCAACAGTTTAACTGAAAGCAGCACAAGCAGCTCTTTACTGAAGCTCCCACCCTCATTCTCAGCCCTCCTTGAGTGAAGACCTCAAGGAGGGCTTTAGGTAAAGACCTGCAAGTCTCCCTGTACAAATTAACTGAAGCAAAGGTAATCAAACAGGGTAGCTGCATCCTTCTCTATCTTCAAAAAGCTCAAAAAGACCTTGCTCAAATACTTGATTCGGCTATTTTTCATACTTCACCTGGTGCATATACTCGGAGTAATCCACCCCTATGATGTGGCCTTTGGGACCTGTGAGCAGTTTGGCTGCACATTGCAGACCCAGTCCTGGGCCATGACCCACCTCCAGCACTGTATCATTGGGTTGGACCCCTGCCAGCTGCACAGCACTTGCCTCAAGGTTCCGATTATGAGCTCTGAGCCAAATACTGACCATCCATCCTGTCACTGATTGTCGGGGACAGCTTAGATGTTTCCCAATTTCTTTAGCCAACATCACTGAAGTAGATGACAGAAAAGATAAAAGTATTTCAATGCGGGTACCATTAAATCATTTTCATTAAATATTTTCTACTTTTTTTCATAGATTTATAGCCCACTTCCACATGGTCAGACTTGGGCCTTATTTCATCCCTTCATATGCTTATCCCTCTAATGATCAAAACAAGCAAACAAAGTCTGATCAGAAATTGATGAATTCCTTGCCCTCACAAAAGCTTGAGCTGTACCATTAACAAATCTGTCAACTCAGTGCCTAATCTGTGTAAATATAAATGTATCTACTTTATTAATCCCCATAGGGATATTATTAGCACACTCTGTATCACTGTTAGTTTAAGTGTCATGTATGTATAGTGTGCAGGCCTGTAACACACAGACACACGGGGCCTGTATAGGCATGTAGTGTGGGGGGTGGGGCAAGCAGCTCGTCAGTGGTGCACCCTAATGAGCAACTTGTAAAAGAGACGGCGCCCTGCTCAAGGGCGCCTCGGCAGTGAATTGAACCGCCAATCCTGCCATCATTGGATGACCCGATCTACCAACTGAGCCACTGCCCCCCGGATCTACCCGAAAACATGGAGCTTCTGCAAAATCAGGTCAAACAAAACAATATTTGTTACAGGGACATTTGCGCTCGCGGCTACAACTGATTTCACATTAGAATTGAAAAATAAACTAGGTCCAGGTGTTGCAGAGGACAATGCAAGAAAAGAATGGGACCACATCCACATATATGGAATAACAGATGAACAAATCTAATGGTGAAGACACCAGCTCCACCTCAACAAGAGGCAGACAAAACATACACAAAAAATATATTGTGAAAAATGTTGCTGCACATTTACAACAGAATAATAATAGCTAAATACCATAGAAATATAAAAATATATTCACAGTAACTAATCTGTACCAAATAAGGTGGTATGTCTTAAAAAAATTAACCGGACTGGGCAGCCACAACATCCAACCAAATATATAGAAGAAACAGCCACAACAAAAATAAAGCAATTCAAATATACAGAAAATTTAAAATGCTTGAATACTTTATAGAGGAAACTACAGATGAAATTTTACATATCTGTCACAGCTCGAACAAGACTGGTGGAGAACCCAAAAGCACAACAGACAAGCAGGCGGGTCAAAAGTCTCAAAAGGTTTAATACGGCAGGCAGGGTTCTGGTACCGACTTAATCAATCCAACAGGCAGACGAATCAGACGAACAGGCAGAATGCAGGAATCAGGCAGGGTCAGGCAACCGGAGTGATAAATCCAAGCACACAGATCTGACGAAGGGCTAGAAAAAAGGCAAGGCCTGAGGAGCAGGAAGAATCAAAGCAGGGTCAAACGCCAGGCAGGATACACAGGCTGGAGAGTCAGGGCGAACACAACAATCTGACAGAGGACTGAGCAGGATTTATGAAGGGTAGCAGCGGATTAGGGAGTGGCTGCAGGTGAGTGAAGGGAAGACAGGTGCAGGAAATGAACTGACTGAAGTAAAAGGGGGTAGGAATTGCCAAGAGGTGTGACAATATCAGTAGATGAATAATTTCACTGAACCCGGTCATCAAACTGAAACATACTCATTGCAAAATGTTCTTGTGTAAGAGTAACCATGAACCATCACAGTTGTGCTTCTGAAAACTAACCCCAACCGAAGTTAACATCATATAATTACATGTTATGATTAAATATTCTCTTAAAAAACACAGGATCATGTCTAATAGGAATATTATTATTATTATTATTATTATTATTATTACTAATAATAATAATAATAATAATAATAAATATTATTATTATTATTATTATTATTACTAATAATAATAAATAATAATAATAATGATAATAATAATATAATGTACTTCACCGGTGAAGTAGAAAAAAAATCTTGTCTCAGTTCAACCTCAAAAAGTAGGATGAACTGGATGAACTAGAATCTAATAAATCAATCGTCAATAGAGTGGAGAGCACAAATATGTCTGTGAAAAGAACTCGTAAGATTATTAAACTGAAACCACAAAACTGGTGGGTCAAGACAACCCTTTGTATAACCGTGTGTAATTTTTAAAATAATGTTGGGCGGCATTTAAAAAAATAACTTTTTTGATTTACATGCACTTTACATGAAATTTACATGATCATCTAATTTTATCAGGCTGAAGAATTGACAGCTGGGAGAAATATACAAGTGTCGACAAGACAGAGAGACGAAAGAACTGTATCTGTATGTTATGTTCTGTCAATAAATATAAACATAAACTGGCTTTTGGCAATATGGGAAATAGCTCAATGAGATATAAGTACAATTTTACCCTGGGGTGACAGTCTTCCTGTTCTGTGGTTTCTGATTTACTGGAAAAATCTCATATAGTCTTCTCACGAATGAGCTTTGTTCCTGATCAGTTTGTTTCTGACTACAGGTGAGAGGTGGGGTACACCCCAGACGAGACACCAGCTCATCATGGAATAATAATAAAAATGACAAAAACAGATTGTTGTGTTTTGCCCACCAAAAATAGTTACAATTAAAAATATGTGTGTTGTGAATGTGACAAGGACAATTTACAGGTTATTTTAATTAAGAGTAAATAAGATGTAGTGCGGAGGGGTCTGCTTTTTAGACTAATCAGCTTAATTAATCTGTGAGCCTTACTCAAAAAATCTAAAGACAGCCCCACTTATGAAACCATTGTGCTTACTTACAAAAATTCGACCTGTTTTAATAAATTCTTCTCAATGGGATAAAATCAAATTCTGAGACCAAAAGAAGAGAGAACAAAACACAACAAGACAGTTGTTTCTGAAACTTTAAAAGTGTCTCTGTATGTAACTCCTCTTTTTGTCTTTGCCCAGCCCAGCATTCTCAATAAATGTATTTGTCATTATCATGAGTCAAGATTGGTTTGAACTGAACAAGTTTTTACAAGCTGTCCTTTAACTGACATAACGACACATTCATTATTAACAAACGTCACTCCTCTTATATTCTGCCAACTCCAAGAACAGTGACAAGCACTACCACACCAAACAAGAATATGTCAAAGTATTAAATAACATACTTCAAATGAAATGATTGATTTAAAAACAGCCTCTAGTATTCCGTTACTACAGCCATCCACCTTATAATCACTGCATCCTGTCCGTCGTTTTTGAATGAATCAATTTGCACAACAGATTTCTATCATTCCTTGCTCTCACTACAGACATTGTGATCTGTAGTGAGAGCAGGGAACAGGTGGAGGAGAAGCTAGAGAGGTGGAGGTTTGTCCTGGAAAGGAGATAAATGAAGGTTAGCCGCAGTAAGACAGAGTACATGTGTGTGAATGAGAGGGTTACAGGGAGAAGAGATCAAGAAGGAGGATTTTAAGTACTTAGGGTCAACAGTCCAGAGCAATGGAGAGTGTGGAAAAGAGGTGAAGAAGCGTGTACAGGCAGGATGGAACGGGTGGAGGAAAGTGTCAGGTGTGATGTGTGATAGAAGAGTTTCAGCTAAAATGAAAGGAAAGGTGTACAAAACTGTGGTGAGACCAGCGATGTTGTTCGGTCTAGAGACAGTGTCACTGAGGAAAAGACAGGAGGCAGAGCTGGAGGTAGCAGAGATGAAGATGCTGAGGTTCTCTCTGGGAGTGACCAGGAAGGATAGGATCAGGAATGAGTACATCAGAGGGACAGCACATGTTCGAGGTTTTGGAGATAAAGTCAGAGAGGCCAGACTGAGATGGTTTGGACATGTCCAGAGGAGAGATAGTGAATATATTGGTAGAAGGATGCTGAGTTTTGAACTGCCAGGCAGGAGGCCTAGAGGAAGACCAAAGAGGAGGTTTATGGATGTAATGAGGGAGGACATGAAGGTAGTTGGTGTGAGAGAAGAGGATGCAGAAGACAGGGTTCGATGGAGGCAACTGATTCGCTGCGTTGACCCCTGAAGGGAAAAGCCGCCCCCGTGTGGACAAAATATAGTATTACCGATTGAAGAAATACAAAGTGCAAAAGTCAATCATCAAACAGCGACAGTAATGTTGTTGCAGTATAACAATAACGCTGTGTAATAAAGTAATCAGACATATATGCATTTTAAAGGTTACAACTGATGCAGTAGTGATAGAGAGGCTATTTTTGAACAACAGGCTCTTGTGTGCACTTCATGGCTCTCTCGGCGAACAGTTATCTTATTGAACTCTGATAATTCAATCTGACAAATCTCATGCATCTTTTTTTGCATGTATTTTTTCGTGTGTTCAAACATTTTTTTTTTCGCAATATCACAATTAAAATACAGTCTTCTATTAATGTACGACAGCAAAAGGTTATTTATCCCTTTCCTCTTCCTTAATGACCATAGTACAACCAGATTTGCCCTGCGTGTGTATGTATGTGTGTGCGTGTGTATGTGCGTGTGTATGTGTGTGTGTGTCTGTGTGCGCGCGCGTGTGCGTGCGTTCGTGCGCACGTTAACGCGCACGGTGTCTCATTGGCTGTGAAATACTGTGCGAAACTCCATTCTTGTATTTTATAGCTCACGTATTGATCCTTTGTGATCATATTAAAGATCAATAACGCAACATTTCTATAATTGTGCTTCTCTGTTTATGTAAATGATTTGTCCCCCCCCCCCCGTCAACCTCACCCCACCCCACCCCATTCTCCTTGCGTCGATTTAGTTTCTTTCGTTTTCATTTCCCGGAAGGATCTCTTATGAAAAAACAGGTTTTTCGTGTTTTCGAAGGGTTATTCTACTCATGTTGATTTGGGGGTGACTTGATCTACAACTCGTGTTCATTTCTTTGAGGAATTGTTTGTTTGACGGCGAGAATTTCACTTGGTTTTGTTTGGACCAAATGAAATAAGGAATATTTCCATGGAGAATATTCACCCGTCACTTTCGACCAAGGTTAGTTCTCAAGAGAAAACTTAATCACAATGTTATCTGTAAAGAAAAAAAAAAAGTGCCAAATCCATTATGCTGATTTAAAAGCAAGACCTTTTAATATATTTTTTAAAGCTATTAAAAATGTCTCACTTCATTCAAATTTAGAACATAACTATTTCATAGGTTTTCTTTGCTGGCTGGCATAAGAGATATGCGTGTCTATGGATGCGTGTTTGGGTGGATTTTTTTCCTGCAGGAAAAATGCAGATCAAACATTCCTACCTCCATATCGCAGGAGAGCCAGACCCACGTTCCCCTCAGTGAGCGTCACTCCCCCCCACGTCAGGCTCCTTTGGTCAGACCCTCCTCTCTGGAGGACTTATGGCATCTACCTGGACGACTGCGTGAGTCAAACTCCATATATATGTTGTTTCTCTATCTTTATAATATACAGTATATTCTTTCCTGTAGGGAAATAATTTTACCCACAATTATATATACACACACACACACACACACACCTTTCTAGCATGAACCCATTGAAATTCCACAATAAAACAATAATAGCAGACTTCACACCAAACATGAAAAGAATAAATGGCAACCTTTACTATGGAGCAAGATAGATAGTAAATTAAAATGGTAAAATACTTATTGGCTTTAACCCACTGAATGTATAGCATACTTTTTGTGTACCCCACCTTTCTTGGCAACTTTCCTTTTGTGCTTGGCACTCATTGGCTCTGGGTAAGTAATACTTCTCTTTTTGTGACGCAATCCTTTCCTATTTAAGTTGATGTTTCCCTCAGATTTCGTTGCTGTTTTCTGTGTCGTTTTCTGCTGTTTGGACTTTCTGCTCAAAATCATGAAAATTGTTGGAACAGTTATGACACTCTAAAATGATGTTAACTGGGAAGTCCATGTATAGTTATTTCTTCTCGTAACATAGCAGATGCCATATTGTTCTCGTAATTCCTTCTGGCAGATGTGCCGTGATTGGTTGGGCGCTTGATTGACAGGTAGTGGGTGGAGTTAGTGACAGTGTGACAGCGTGAGACTTTTTCAAGTGAGCTTATTCAAATATGTAGTTGGGGAGATATACGCCACCAGAACTGAAAAAGCCTCCTGGATGAGAGGTGAAACGTCTTTAAGGAACTTTGGACAAGTCTAGTGGATTGATTTAAACATATTTGGATGTAATAAAGTCTTTCTAACTAATGTGTTCTGTAGGAATAAACCCGTCTCTGTGGGATAAGGAAGACGTCACCCACTGGCTCCGCTGGGCCCAGAGGGAGTACTCACTGCGCTGCCCAGAAAAGGGACGCTTCGAGATGAACGGCCGAGCCCTGTGCCTGCTCACAAAGGAAGACTTCAGACGCCGCTGCCCCAGCGCCGGTAAATTATTCTCTATCTAAATTATTCTCTATTCAGAACCAGCGTCAGCTGATGAGTTTTTTTCCATCTGTGTTTTCATAACGCATTCTCTGCTTTCCACAGGCGATGTTCTCTATGAAATCCTGCAGTGTGTAAAACAGCAAAGAAGAAGTTTTGTTTGCAATGCCCCAAATATATCTCCCCCCTTGCCAGGTTCCCGCACCCAGAGACACGAGAGATCCCCTCACAACGATCAAGAGCTTCCTACAGGCAATGATCATAAAGGTCAGCAATGTATAGGATACACTTATACTTTAAATCGGTTATGGTTAGTTTCATCCTGATACATATAGGGTGTCAGTAGCGCTCAGGGAACTCAGAGAACAATATAGAGATATATAGAGGATGTAGGGATGGAGCAAAACAAAAATAATAATGCACATATGCAGACTGTGTATTTGCCTTGTTAATAGCAGCTGACCTCTTTCGAAAAACGTTGAGAAACAAAAAGCATCTTTATTTGCTGAAAATAATTTCACTATCTGGAAAACTCAAGTAGAGGCACAACAAAACTGTACATGAGTACATCACTTTACTTTCTATTTCTGATGAGACTTTGTAACCCAAAACATTTTTTAACCTACCATAAAAAATGTACTTTCCTGGGAGCTGTGGGTGCACCATGGTTATGTGGAAACCGATTATCATACAGCTCCAGAGTCCAAATCACTGCCATTGTTTGATACACTGCATTCAAGCGCTCACGCTGAAGGGGGGGGCTTTGGTTTTGTACTTGGTATTACTCTTTTGTGGAAATGTTCCAACTGCTACAAAATCACTTTTGCTTTCAGTTTAGACTTTTTGTTTCACAGTTCCTCATATTTCTTCCCTGTAGTTTCCCTTACTGTCACAACTGCAGTGCCAGCAGTTGAAACTTCTGTGATAAATCAGCCGGTACCCTCAGCACCTCTCACAAATCAGCCATTGATGTTTTCTACAAGCCTTGCTCCGTTGTCACACTCGAGTGGGTACAACAGTCAGCATTATCAGAATTAGATCCCTCCAAATGTCATCATTTATCATGATGTCTCATTATCCGTCCCTCTCTGTTGCAGTCTGTGTCTTAACTTCATTTTTTTCCTCTTGGATTTGTCAGCAGTTTCCACCGTAAAGCCTCCCAAACGGTGTCCTCCACAAACACAGGAGCCACTCAACCTATCCAGCCGTGAGAAGCCAAGCAGCCCACCGTGTAAAGCAAACGGCAGAATCCCAGGTCGTCTATAAGTTTGTTTGTTTTTTAAGTTGAAATATAGTATTTTCTTATGTTGTACAAGAAAGATGGACAATTCTAAAAATTGGAAATGTATTTTCAAAATGGAAAAATAAAGACGTTTCCGACCACCAGGGGGCAGGATACTCAGGCACGGATTCTTACTGTAGACCATAATAATCCAAAGTTGTACATTTAGACTCTCAATTTTTTTGGATGTATTTGATTTTCTCTGAATGTGCAGCAGAGGTTTTATTCTGAACAAGCGAGTAAAAAATAAACCTTTTGAGTAGTTCTTACGTATATTTTTACTTACGTTGAACAAAGAGGAAAACAGAACAGACCGAATTCAAAGGCGCTTAAGAGAAAAACAAAGCTATGTGATTGTGGCGTGTTTGAAAATAATAATAACAAAGTCCATGTTCATGTTTGTGGAGGGTTTAGCGACATGCATGTTCTTGTGGATTTGATCATGACCAGAGTGCAGACTGCTTTGGGACTATGTGTATCAGCTGTTGTGTGATGACCGTTATCAAGAATACATCCGATGGGAAGACCGGGACAGCCTGGTGTTCAAGGTGGTCGACCCCAATGGACTGGCACGTCTCTGGGGAAACCACAAGGTGAGAACGCAGGTCTGTGTGTTTCAACCCAAATCAACTCAAGCGTGGATGAAAACTTTGTAGACGAGACCAGATTCAAAGGTGCCCCGCAGACCGCTGGGTATTTATGTGTTTGGTTGTTTTTACAGAACCGAGATAACATGACCTATGAGAAAATGTCCCGTGCGTTGCGGCACTACTACAAGCTGAATATCATTAAAAAGGAGCCGGGACAGAAACTCCACTTCAGGTCTGTCTTCCTTTCAGTCGCCATTCATCTCTTGCTCTTTCCTCGCTGCAACACATGGTTATTGTTGTTGCCTCCTCTCTGCCTCCCCTAATAAAGGTTGATTCTTCTTGTTCTACTTCTTATTCAGGTTTCTGAAACTCCCGCAGGATGTCAGGAAACAGGTTGCTGACCCCACTGAATCCCCAGAACATACTCCTTGGGACAGGAACTCTCCAGATATTATTCCTTCACAAGAGTTTGGTGTGAAGCAGTTTGAAATTTCCCCTGATCACAGCTCTCCAGATGTTCCGCCATAGGAAAATTAATGTATTAAACATTATATATAATTAATGATTAATATTTATTACGCAATAACAAAAACTGTGACAGATGATTGTACTGTATTCAGTCAGTCAGTCATTATCTTAACCCGCTTAATCCGCTGACGCGGGGGAGCCGGTGCCTATCCCGGCAGTCTCAGGGCGTGAGGCGGGGGACACTCCGGGCATGACGCCAGTGTACTGCGGAGCCACACAGAGACAAACAGCCACTCACACACACATTCACTCCTACGGTCAATTTGGGACCGGCCAATCAACCTGATGCGCATGCTTTTGGAGGTGGGAGGAAGCCGGAGAACCCGGAGAGAACCCACGCAGACACGGGGAGAGCATGCAAACTCCGCACAGAGCGGGACTCGAACCCGGGTCCGCTGTGTTGTGAGGCGACAGCGCTACCCACTGCGCCACCGTGCCGCCCCTGTACTGTATTTAGTGGATATTTATTTGTATTCCTTCTAAAAAGTAAATTATAAATAAATAAATGAATTAATCTGACGGGTAGAATCACATGTCATATCATGCCAGTTTATTTTAAGGATGTATTCCTCTTTCCATGGAACAGTGGCCTTGTGTTAATAATCGATGCATAGATTTTTTGAAAAATAAAAATTTTCTTTGATTTAGTGGTTAGCATCAGAATTCACCCATGATATGAGAAGAAAAAAAAAAATGCTGATTTTATATGTGTTTTTAGCAAAGTTTATATTGTGTTATTACCTTTTATGTTACTGTTAATCAATGTTAAGTCTGATT
The DNA here is from genome assembly GCA_013358685.1 of Antennarius maculatus. Taxonomy (NCBI): domain Eukaryota; kingdom Metazoa; phylum Chordata; class Actinopteri; order Lophiiformes; family Antennariidae; genus Antennarius; species Antennarius maculatus. The sequence continues at coordinate 25,112,976 of CM023607.1, forward strand.
TTGGAACAAACATGAATATTAAAGGATTGAAAACTGTGAAAGGAAATACATCAATATTCAACCAGCCAATAATTATCAGAATTAAAATTAAAATACAGTGTTTACAAAGAGATACACTGTTAAATATGCTGACTATTGAGCTGTCAGAGAACAGCACTTAGACTGCAGCAAAAAATGGCAGCTGTTTAAAAAATATTAGTATGAAAGTCAAAGCAAACAAGCGGATATATGTACAGGAGGAATCTGGAAACTCAACAGTGTAGGGAGTAGCTGGTTAAAAATGTACAGTGATGTTTCAGTTTATCATAAAGGATACCTCCTAAATTTGCTCATTAAATAATGTTGGTGTGAATCATTTTGGGATTTATTGATCACGCTGTGTAAATCCTTTCATAGAGTAAATCAATTACTTACTGTAAAAACCAGAACCACACTAGACTGGTAGAAAAATCTCCATATCGTCCAATAAAAAAGCTCATAAAAGGTAGAAAGAAGAAGTGATCTCCAAAGTCAAAGCCAACATAGAGCCTGTAGGGGTTGCTGTGGTATTATGGTAACCTGCTTGTAAAAATCAGAATGAGATCATTGCACAGGATGATGACTTTATGGTTTTATCAAGGTTGGGTAAGTCAGGATTGCTTTTTGTCCCTTTGTTGTAAACAGCAGTGTTCTTTACAGAAAACTGCATTAGAATCATAAAGTTAAATGTCAAAAAACATTTTCATGTAACTGCGTGTGTGTGTGTGTGTGTGTGTGTGTGTGTGTGTGTGTGTGTGTGTGTGTGTGTGTGTGTGTGTGTGTGTGTGTGTGCATATCAATTCATTAGTTCTGCTTTGCTAGGGAGAATTAATTTAGATAACAAAGAAGCCAGTATGAATTGAAAGAACAACACAAAGTCATGGAAAGACGTGAGGTTCTGAGAAGTCATTGAGGATGTGAACTTTTACGTCAGACCATGGATAATGCTGTGCGCCCAATTGGCAGAGGTTTAAAAATGCTGATTATTGAACTGTTGACTACTCTTCACTGCATAATTCCTTTCAGCGTGATTTAAAGGCAGGAGCAGTTCTCCCTGCTTTACTCTCTCATTTTCAGCAGGTTTAATAAATAATAATAATACTTTAATAATATTGAATAATTACTTTCTATTTTTCAAAGTTAGAAAATGACTGCAGGAGATTCCAGTTCCAGTTGTCATTATCGTAAAAGTCCTCCTTCCATCTCCTTCTCTGGATCTGGATTCATGGCCACCTACCAGCTAGGGGTTGCCCACTGCTTCTTGAACCATGTACCCTGGATACTCAGCGCTGCACCGTTCGTATTGGGAGCATCTGCTGGTTCACTGGTAGCAGCAGCCGTCGTCTGTGAAATCAGCTTCAGTGAGTGACTTTTCATCCCCCCCCCCCCACGTCTTTCATTGTTGCAAAAAAATGGTGTTCCTAAGATAAAGTCTCCTCATTCTCAGTGACTGTTCGGGATGAGATGCTACAGTTTGCCAAACAGTTGAAAGGTGTTATTCTTGGACCACTTAACCCCTCAATTAATGTTTTCCACTGGTTGGAGTTCATTTTACGAAAACATCTTCCCCCTGATGCCCACAAAATGGCTAATGGGCGTCTTGCTGTGGCGGTGACCCGACTAACTGATGGGAAGCTCTTTATCCTGTCTGACTTCCAGTCCAAAGATGATGTTTTACAAGTGAGTGTTTCTACAGAAGAACAACTTAAATATTAAAAATCGCCTAAAAAAAGACAGTTTTAACACTTTATTACCAATAACAGGATCTATTGTTTTCAGCTTTATTCACATATTGTCTTTAGGCTTTGCTCTGTAGCTGCTTTGTACCTGGATACTGTGGTTTGGTGCCTCCATCCTTCAAAGGAGAAGTGAGTATTGGATCATCATTTCATCAGCTATTGACATCACTATTTGGTTTCTATCATAATGAATGGATTTTGATTTTCAGTTTTATGTAGATGGCGGTTTCCGTACCATGCAGCCAGTTCCACCCGTACCCTGCAATCACACTTTGATGGTGAGTCCGTTCTCTGGAGATGTGGACGTCTGTCCTGCAGACAAACCCTGCATGTTGGACATGGCTGTGAATGGAGTCATCTTGAAGGGTAACATGGCCAACTGCTTGAGGATCTTCAATGCCCTGTATCCCGTAACTGCAGAGGTTGGTTTTGATTCAGAGAGCCCACGACAGAAATTACATACCAGTCTACACATTTAATGTTTTTATAGAAATAACTGCAACTGAATCCATGTCACCCATGGCTTTAAAAATTATTGTTCTTCTCCCTTTAGAGTCTGGCTGAAGCATACGACAACGGCTACAAAGATGGCTTTAAGTTCCTTCAGGACAACGGTAGGTGAAATGTATCATAGAGAATAAAAATTTACCTAAGGATGCAACCCAATATGACCTGTGCTCTTCATTTTTCTTTCACATCTCCTTCTGTGTTTAGATCTTATTCCATGTTTGACATACAGAATGTCCCAAGACGTGCTGAACTATGACCACCAAACTTGTGTAAATCCCAGGGCTTCCACGGAGAAAAAGAATGGAGAGGAGATGAAGATAGACGGCTCTAATGAAGTTGAATCAACTGATAGTAAACCAATTAAAGAACATCCTCTCCACCATGAGCTGCTGAAGAATGGTAAAGTTCATACACACCCAAAAGTGTTTTGCGCTTGATGATTTTTCATATATATATATATATATATATATATATATATAGAGAGAGAGAGAGAGAGAGAGAGAGAGATTTTTAGATTATTTGACTTGGAATCTGGCAGAAGTTAGTCATGTTATGTATGTAGATGACAAATAAAGAGCTGCCAAAGCAATCAGAGAACAGTCTTTACAATCACTCGTTCACCTACACTATACCTCATCTTCGGAAAAATTACTCTAATATTTTATCATTTGTTTTCAGTGCTGCTGTTTAATATAGTAACTTACCTGAGTAAGTTTGGACTTCGTACAAGAGCCTTATCCCACCTGCTTCTGTCTCTCATGTCAGTGTTTTACCCTGTACTTCAAACAAGAAACAGGTAAGAAATACTCACATAGTGCATGATCAGGCAAAACTGTAGCAACTGTTGAAAGCGCCATGTTTGTGTGTTCTACTTCTCTTCATAATCGCAAAATGTACCTGTAAGAAATAATCTTTAAGTTTAAAAAAAAAGCAGTTGAGGGATATAAACTTTATATAAACTTTGAGAAATTGTTTTAGGTGAGAGCTAGAAAACATTTAACATCCTCATTAGGCAAGTGACCAAAAAACGAATCTTGACACAGCCGAAACACAGGCACAAAATATCTCATGAAACTGCAATCAGAAATAATAGAGATCGAAGACAGAACCAGATTTCCACCAGACATCAGGGAGACATGGATCAGACGCTGGTCATCCTTATCCCTTTATGGTCTCCAGGAATGAGGAGTTTGCTTATGACAAAGTATTTAAACATTGTGAATACATGTGTAACTGCGGCACGAGAGGTGTTAAACTGTTGCAAATATACGTAATCCATCTCCTGTAATCAGTGATATTTGAGAAAGCTTTCTTTTTACTATAAACCTGTACAATAAGATATTGGGGGGTATTGTCAATGTGAGCATGAAATGTGAATATTTTTCCAATAGGAAACTCTGGTTATGAGATGCCAGGAGAAATTTATGATTACAAATGTATTGTTAATTAATTTGTTGTGCAGTCAGTGTGACACTCAGTCCTTTCTCCCTTTCTTCCAGACTAGAGTCGTGGTTCAGGCAGTCACCTCAGACAGCATTCTGGGTTTGGTATAGCATAAGACATCTCACATTGTTCTTTTTCAACATTATGGCTGACACCATCAGGAAGAACATCCAGAATCAGTAAGAGTACATCACTTGTTGAAGTATCCTTCTGGAAATTGTTTTTTGGTGCCTTCAGAGTTACTGCTATCTTACTTAATTCCTGTTTGGGGTGATGTTATTTGTTACTCATCTTTCTGTTGTAGGTTACTGCCTGTTATTCTGTTCCTTGAGTGGGTGAAATTGCAAGTACAACACTGAGCACTGAGCTCCAGCAAGGACAGAGGAAAGATCTATCCCCAATGTTCCTCTTTTGCCCGTTCAGAAGATGTCAAACGTGTTCGCAAATAATTCATCATTCATTCATTCATTCATTCATTCATACATCTGCTTCATCCGCTGTCGCAGGTCGCAGACAATTCATCATTCCATCCTAAATTTTAAGAAACCAAAAAAATGGACAGTATATGTAGACAGGTGTTATGGTTCACCGAACAGAAATATAAAATATATAAAGTATTATCTGTGCAACAACAAATTTTGAGTCTTGTTTTTCTTCAAATGACCTTCATTTTGGATGTTTGCTGGTTATAATGACCCTAATTTCATAAATAAGTAAACATGCTGTGAAAATCATGATGAAAACAAAAATGTAATCATCAGATAATCCTTTTGGTTATTTATTCAATTGGAAAGAACACAAAAAAATAATTTGTGTTTTACGTCATCCACTTCATTAATTGGGAACACTTTGATAAAATCACTTTCATGACAATACAATTTGTTTGCAAGTTATCTCACTCTGTTTTTGAGGGCCTAAGGTTTGCTTGAAATATTATTACTACAGATGAAGGAAAAATTACTTTTATGTTAAAGGAGAAGAATGGCTTGTGAAGAATGTGCTCGCACCTTTAGAAACCTTTAGAAGTCTTATCATTTGTCTGACCAATAATTGGCTTGAATTTGGACTTCATTTATTATGATATAGTGTAGGTCCCAAAGACAGGGAGAAGAGAATAATGCGAATGTGGTGCAACCAATCACAGATGGAGACTGAAATTCATTCCCACTGACATGAAAGAATATAATCTTATGTGTGAATTCTATAGCTCGACCTCTAAGCACCTTTCATGGATATTATATCTATGTCATAAGAGTAAAGAAGACAAACTTTGTTGAAACAAAATATTTATTGAGAACAGAAGCTATAGTCCTCCAGGGATTGGAATAAACCGATTTCTAACTTTGTATGTCAGTGATTCATCAGCTGACTTTGCGTGAAAAAGAAATCTCACGCTGGTCACTAATCAGAAAAAATGAGAGCAGCATCCCTGATAAACACGTTTGTTGTCAGACAAGTAGCTCCAGGAGACTTAAATGGCGTGTTTCTAATTTCATTTCCACGCACCAAACAACTCGTCCTGTGATTTTGCGTTCCAACAGTGTATTCTTTCACTGCTTGTTTCTTTCGAGTCGAGGATTTCACTTCCTCATGACCGGTTTCATTGATTTGTGTAACGGCTCAAAGAAGACTGGTTGAGAACCCAAAAGCACGGCAGACAAGCAGGCGGGTCAAGAGTCTCAAAAGTTCTAATCTCTAACATACAGATGAAGAAGTGAAAAGTTTGGTTAACACATCTTGTTTATGATTCAGAATTAAACATTTCAGTTCAAAAATGAAATACATTTTTTAAATGCAAAGATGTAAATCCAATGATGTCAGAACCGATTTTATTTCAAGTACAAATTCACAATGCATAATTGTCCAAATAAATTTTACATTCATGGACAATGAACAAAATAATACATGCAACTTCAAAATCTATAAAGCCAAAAAGGAAAATGAATACAAAAAAGATATAAGCTACAACAGAACAAGGACATTAAAAAGTGAATGACACAATGGTGTTTGAAAATGTGATATGCTAAGATACAACAGAATTCATTAATACAAGTGGAATTTCAACCTGGATTTAAAATTCTCCACTGAACTTGCTTCTCTGGTCCAGGAACTGCATGAAATAAAACTAAAGGAGAGTGAGAAAGAAACTCAGTTTGTGCCTTATCTGCTCAACTTTCATTGTTCAGCCAACTTATTTGAAGAAAGTAAACATGTTCTAAACCACAAGTCATTCTCATTCACTTTGATTTTCTATCTAGACTTTAACACAGTATTGGATAAGGAAACAGACAAAAGCTCTGAGAAAAAAAAAAAATTGCAAGAAAATGAGTACCGTTGTGCAGTGTCAACTAGTGATTTCAGCCTTGAGTTCACAAATATTTTCTGTGAATAGTTTGCTCAATATTGTGAATGTGTCCTTGAAGGCACTTTACTGAATGGCTGCAAACCAGTGACTTATTTAATGGAGAATGGCTTTTCAATCTCTAAACTCTAAAGGCTGCAGGTTCCATACAATAGGTTATTAGGTTAAACCTTTGCCAGATGGAAAAGTCTACTGTGGCGACCCCTAATGGAAAAAACTAGACAGGGAAGTCTCCAAGAATTGACTGGAGGGCTGTGAATAATGGACTAACTCCCGCCTTAGGCAGTATTATGGCAAAGTAGATAAAGCTTTTGCCTCTCAATTACTCTGGTCGAATCCACCCGGGAATCTGGAACTTTCCTGCGTAAAGAATTGTTTTATATCTGTGTGACCCTGCAAGAAATGGCTGCAGCAGCAGTTTGTTAGACTCAGAAAGGATGAGTGGTAACACATAATGAATGAATTAAGGAATCAACTCCCATCGCTGACATAAAGACACAAGGTCTGTTTCTGCTACAAAGGTACAGACCACTGAAATAAATAAATAAATAAATAAATAAATAAATAAATAAATAAATAAATATATAGATAGATAAATAAATAAATAAATAAATAAATAAATGAATGAATGAATGAATGAATGAATGAATGAATGAATGAATGAATAAATAAATAAATAAATAAATAAATAAATAAATAAATAAATAAACAAACAAACAAACAAACAAACAAACAAACAAATAAATAAATAAATAAATAAATAAATAAATAAATGTTAGCTCAACTTTGACGGGGAGTCAAATATCTGTCAAACTAGATTTTTACATTATTTGATCCACTTAATATTTATTTTTATAGTTATACATGCCAGAAGGTGGCATGGTTGCTTATGTGCTGAAGTCTGTTAGGTCTATCAGGAAAAAATTTAATGCTATTTGGACATATCAGATGCTATTTCATGAAATACAAATTGGTACATTGAGTTGAACTCATTAAGCTCCTGTAGCCTGTTATCAAACAAGCAAAATAATATATCTTTTTATTTCAATTCTTTTAATGGATTACACCTTATTCAAAACTAGTCATGAATTTCGGTTTTTACTCAATCATCCTTGCACACTGTACCAATTTTCCACTTACCGCAATTAATTTTAGATGAAAAAATTATATGAAACTTTGAAACATCTTTTGAGAAAATTACTTATAATAAAGATTCTAATTTATGGAGATGACATAATCTTATATTCAATGTGAAAAATGGTGAAGATTGTGCTAAATTCTCTTTACCAATAGACCAACATATCTCAGATAATCGAAGATGCGATTAAAAATAAATGTAATCTGTCTTTGTCCAATAAGACTTGTAGTGTGATTAGTTTGTTAGCTGACCCCCAAATTCATGTGTTTCTGAGGCAGAGACACAGGCATGGTCTGTTCCCTGTTGCGGAGGATACCATTTGATCTCTGTGCTTCATGCCCTTTTCATACAGATGGCTCAATACCTGTGAACAGATTCTCTTATATAATGAGTGTGGATGGATCATACGGATAACACACACATCTGCTGCTGTCCTACGCCAGCCACTGATCCAGCCAGTCCGTTGGCAACCACCTGGCTTTGTAAAGTCACAGTGTGGTATCTGTGCAACTGAGATGCTGTAGGGGCTCTTTCATTGAGCATAATATAAACAAAGAGCAAATTTGTATTTAAAAAAGAATAAATATAATTTTCTTTCTTCTATCCAAGGTCATAAAAATTTGATTTGAGGAAATGATGGACATGACATTTTGGTGAGGATACCCCTCAGGTACATGACCTTTTCCTTAGTCTACCGCAAACAGGGAGAACAAAACGTATTCCATTGCTGTGACAGGACATCAATATTTTTTTGTGGGAGTCACAATTAATTATTTTTAATTTAGACAATGAAAAAAAGGTGTGGGTTGTTTCGTGTGTGAGACAGCAAAGGAAAGAAAGATAGAGAGGGCTGTTTTTTTTTTTTTTTTTGTCGATGGGTCACTTTAAAGAAATTATCATGACCTTTGAGATGATGAAAAGAGAATGCGACCTTTACTGCTTGACATGCAGGACTGTCTCCAGTGAACCACTCAGATATATAAAAATATGCTGTTAAGGAAAAGAAATACAACCATAGAATGTTTTTCATGTCACATTAGCTATTATTGTTATATAAGTTTCAAATAAATGTATAAATTTCATTGGCATTACTCTATAATCCATATTAAATGATTAAAAATAACTTTTTTTTTTTTTTGCAAAATTGGAAAAATGTGTCTTTCTCTCTCCCTCTTATTCTCTCTAAGCCTTTCCAACCATTGCTTTTTTAGTTGTAATAAATAAATAAATACAATAAAAAATGTAACCTGTAAGCTTTAGTAATTTGGTTACTTGTTTACAAATGTGAGGCGAAAGAAATACCTTCAAACGAAAAGTACAAAAAACACCACAGAGCAGTCTTGTTGTTGACATGAATGAGAGAAATGAGAAGGGCTGAAATCCAAAGCTGGAATGAAACGTATCAACATATGCACTCTCATGCATCTTTTAGCAAGAAAAATATGCAGCATACTGCCATATTTTGTTGCTATTGCTTCTACTTTATAAGCAATAGCAACAAAACAACAGCAGCACAACGACAATCCATTGTGATTTTTACAAAACAGTGCACCAACATTATAGGACTGAAAGGTGCTCCTGTAGTGGAATAACAACAATAATTAGAGGTTTCTCAAGTTATGTGATGTCATGTTGGCATCAAATTGGATTTCAATTTCTGTCCAAATTAGATTTGAGATAATCTGAAGTCAGTATTCCAGTGATCTCAACAATGTATGTTTGGTGAAATAAACATACCTGTTCTAGTAAGAAATGATTGGCTCATGTAGTCATGGAAACTAATAGTGCCATACATACAGCATGAGCATGCAGGATGCAGACTGCATTCAGATTATCTTGAGCTGTAAATGTGAGATTGTCATGAATTTTGATTCTTCTAAAAACATTACAACACAAATGATACCAAGGCCCAATGTGACTGTCAGGCTGCGTTTGTTTGTGTGGAACATACGTAATCTTTTGGATCTGCATGGGATCATTTTCATTAATCCTAGCCGTCCAATCAGCAGACCTAAGCAGATGTTGACAAGTTTCACACCAGAGCAGTGGACTCTGCCTGTTTTAATGAATGAGAGTGGATTTTTGCGTATTTGTTTGTTTCTCATCACTTTTTCATTCAATTTTTTTCCTCCCTTTAATTTAAAAGATACAAAGTAATTGATTAATTTAAGGTCATATGATTTGTGTCAGTACACTAAGTTTATGTAAAAATGCACCTATTTAATTTTTTCATGTAATAACTAATCCAATTATTTTATTTTATGCATGTTGAAAAATCTTACAATAATAATCTATGAAATCAATACTACTACTGTCAATAAAACCTTGCCCTTATTTGTATCTACTAAAGTTGGAGTTGGTAACATTGGAGAAACTAACACACGTCACTGACAATTAAGTTATCTTAACTCCAATAAAGCAGCTCACCCTGAATTCATGTTGACATCAGTATTAGTTTAAAATCATGCGTTGAAAGAACTATTTCACTCAGGGTGATTTTAATCAGGATCACTTCTTAAATTTATTGATATTTCAAAGTGCATGCTTCAACCATTGACCCTATAAGGGTCGTCTACCACGTAGTTTGTGTGCAATGTTTTATGCAATTGAACAAAAAGCCTTAATCATTAAAAACATTCAATAAATCTTGAGATATGCTCATTCCTTTTGCCAAGTTGTATCAAAATCTGTGAATTAGTTCATTCAATCTATGGAAATTCAATGAACATATCAGTGAACAGAAACTAAATTTGACATAAATTGGGTGTAGTCTGGAATATAAAAATGACATCATCTGTAAATATTTCTATTTCAGTTAGATAGACTTTAAATTGGAGCCGATTTTTAAGGAAAGCAAATTCAGTGATCCCAAAGTTCATGTTTTCTGTTTCAATGCATTACACTGTAATGACGCAGGGCTGTGTGTGTAGCACAAACACACACACACACACACACACACACACACACACACACACACACACACACACACACACACACACACACACACACACACACACACACACACAGGCAGTAACACGTGCACACACAGACATGGACACAGCATAGGCCCTTCAGGAGGAAGACCCCAGTTTGGACACAAATAACCTGGGTTGACTCTTACCTTTGCGCCACACACCGTCTACTCTATCCTATACCTTGTGCCCTCTTCTTCCCTCCCCATATCTCTCACTTCGATGTGGAACTTTCCATCAAAGCATCTCGTTAATGACTGAGCACTCTCATGCATCTTTTAGCACTTGACAGTGATCTTCCATTGTGCATTTTAAGCCCTGAGATCACACACAGCATGTCCACCTTTTGAAAAAGTCACCACTGTAATTTAGTTAATTTGAACTGGTGTAATAAAAGTGAGAAAGGTCAATAAAAAGTAAATCAGAAAGGTAGACATAACAGATGAATATGGGAATTCTTCCAGTTCAGATGGGTTTTTGTGTGTTTATGTGTCAGTTTGTGTCTGAATGTCCTTTTAGAATCTTAAACAGTTTATTTTTGTGTAGTATTATCTTCAGACATGAAGTTAACACTCCTCCTGTCAGACACACAAACAACCTCATGAGCGTTTAGGCAAAAAAACAATCTTGAATTCCTTCAACTCCTCACTCACATTCCTAAGTATGTGTGTTTGTTGGTCTCTGTCTTTTGATACGTATGAATTATTTGCATGATGGTTGAAAGACATTTTTTATTTATTTTTCTTTGATATGATTTATATCATTTTTAACATGTAAAAAAACAACAAACAAGACCAGCCCTGTTGCATATTACTATATTGTTAATTATAGAATAAAAACATTTTGAGAAATAACTATATTACAAATATCATTATTACTATTATTGGAAATCGCTTTTTAGTGACAGAGAAAAGTTGAGAAATTCATGAAAGTCTTTACTTTTAAATGTTATTTTTAAATTTGATCCCACCAAACATGAAATATTTGTGTGATTGTCATTTTAGATAGACTTTAGATTCAAAAAATATTACACATACGATAAAAGTGGAAAGACTAACGAAAACCATAAGTAATCCAGATTGAAGCAGTCAAGATGGTTTGAAAATGTAACACACGCACACACGCACACACACACACACACACACACACACACACACACACACACACACACACACACACACACACACACACACACACACACACACACACACACACAACGTTATAACATGTTTATACAACCACAACACAAAGTAATCTGGAGGAATCTCTTAATGGGGGTAATCCCCTGGATTTAATTACCGATTACAATTTTGATGAGGTATCTAGTGGCTGTAATGGAATACAATTTTTGTGACCTACCCAACCTTGCCGGGGAAACAGTCGGCTTGAATGGCTATGGTTAAAACCCAACAGTGACACGAGAATAGGAGACACAGACTCTCTCTCTCTCTTTCTCTCTGTCTCTCACTCTCTCTGTCACACACACATACACACACACACACATACTCAAGGTAAAATCAGCACAAGAAAGACACATCATGAATAGTATGAAAAGCTGATTTAGTCCCCAGTGATTGACTTAATATTTCAAAAGGAGATATCCTAAACATATCTGATTCTGGGGCTCAATAGTGTTTCTAGTCCAAAAAAATCAACTATTATCCCAGGCTTTGAAACCCAACCCCTCTAACTTGCCCATAGGCACAAATGTAAACGGTCATCTACCTTTTATGTAGTCCTATGATAAACTTCTGACATTTCCAGGGTGTGACCCCCCCCCCCAGCACCCCTGGAGTTAAATCATTAAAAAAAAAAAAAAAGAATTAAAAGTACTAATAGTATTGAACAGAATAATACATTTCAAATGACTGAAACAGATGACTGGATGTAAAGCAATAAATGTGTGAAGCTGATTTGATAAAGCAGGTTTTATGTTGTTTGTTTGTTTGTTTGTTTGTTTGTTTGTTTGTTTTGTCACATGCAAATTTAGAACATTTTAAAATAAACAATACTTTCTTTTTTTTAGTACCTGAGAATCTAAAATCTTTCACTTTTACGTGTTCAGTATTGTTTTAAATATAGCACATCAGCAGATGGACTGGCTAGTCATAACCAAAGAGCACTGGTGGGGGTGACATTACCAGTGACATTTATGACATTACCAGTGGGTCAACCACAGAGTTTCACTAGTGATGGACATGTTTAAACTTGAGTTTGGGGAGGTTTTGGTGACACCACTGTTTTTCCTGTTGAGATTCTAGCTTTTTATATGAAATGCACTCAGGAAATAACAAGAGAATGTTAAATTTCACTATGGTACTTTCAGGAGAGGACAGAATCGATTTTTTTGTCATGAGTCCTCTTTTTAAATTTGTACCGCATTCTTCAAATTTCTTTTCGTGTGTGTGTGTGTGTGTGCGCGCGCGCATGCATGCATATTTATAGGGTTCCAGGAGTATATTTGAACTGTCAGCTATTTCTGACTCACTTGTAACCGATCTAATGCGGCTGATAGTCCATTACCAGCGACCAGGTAATGTATGAATTCTGCTCTCATGTTCTCCCAGGAGTGTCATTCATCCCTCCTTTCTCTCTTTTCATTGGCAGCTCTGTTTTCATTCTTTGTCCTTGAATAACCCTTATTTTAGCCGTCTAGTAATCATCTGGGTTATACAACCATTCATGATTCAGAGTTCCTATCATCAAGTTATCCTGGAGGAACTACATCTGTACCACAGCAGATGGAAAACATCTTGTTTGAGATGTCAAATAAAAATAAATTCTCCTTGATCGAGGGAGTCTAAAATATTGGATGTGCAAAACACACCACATGCAACCTTCTGACAAATTTGTCAAACACATTTTTTCCATAAATTGATATTTTACATATTTAAAAAAAGAACGTATTTAATTATTTAAATTACTGAAAGTAAGAAGGAACTTCCTTGAAAAGGAAAACATCCATCCATCCATGAAAGAGAAATTCTAAATGACCAGGTCTCCTAAGTTGCATGTTTTTGGAGGTTGGAAGAAGCTGGAGAACCCCTTGACTCTGTATTTCTATATCATTCTTTCACAAAAAAGGATAACATGGATGCATAACATGTTTATATTAATACACATTAAGCATGAGCAGATATTATTTAAAATTTATTTTAAAAATGTATTGCACACATTGCAGTAAATTGTATACAAAGAGAATATTGATCTCAGTGGTGTACGAAACATTTTGCATCCAATGCAAAGTGCAGACAAGGAACTTAAAAATTACATTAGTCTATAGTCATAATCATAATGAAGGTGATTGTCAAACACATACTAAGAAGTATTTATAATAATGGATCATATCCTCAACCAGAGTTTCAGCAATTACACAAGTCTGCAGCTGTACTAAGATACTGTAAGGTACTACTCTAAGATCCTGATTAATACCAGTCACTTTACCCTGTTCTGTTATTACATAAAAAACATGTTAACATGTTGGGAGAGGTATTCATGAAATGTACTTCCAGAATAGTACATTGATTTATTATTTACCATCATCCATTTGAAATAAGATGGATCATTGGCCTATGATGTCCTTTGTATAGCAATTATATTTGTCCTTAATTTCTTTAATTTTTCAAGACAATGCTTATCAACTACCTGATCATGGTGCCACTGATTTGTGAGATTTTCAATCATGATGAAAAATGTCGGGATCCACTCTCTACATCATATTGTGGGACGAATGCCAAAACATTCATTCAAAATACTGAAAAGATGATAAACACAGATATTGATCTAAGATTATGTATGGCAAATGTAACACATTACATAATATAAGGCACCCTGTTATAATACATTGTGTAAAGACAGTAAAGTTAAAAATAGTGGAGATTCTTACTCACACTACTTATCAAAGAGAACACATTAATCTGAAATGTATTGAAAATCATGATATATTTTTAAATCAATACTTACAGATAGGCTATATACTACAAACTGCATATAAGCTACTCATCCACAATACTTACAGGACAATTATTTGTTTTTTGTCTTTGATTTTTCTTTTTTTTTCTGTTTTTTTTTAATATACTTTTTTACTCATGTGCAGCACCTTAAATTTATCTTAAATCAAACATTCACTCCAAAAAAAAAAATTTTTTTATTATGGGGACCAGCATTATGTCGTCAAAAGGAAGGTAGGTTCCCATAATGTGTATGTAAAAAAAAGATCTACTGTACGTTCCCACACGATGTAAAACATGTAGTCAGACATACACTAACATGACTGGCTGCTCACATTTTCTTCACCAATAAATCAGAAAAACATAAGCTGAGTAAGAGTAAGAAGTAGTTCTGCACCAAATTCAACTGATATACCCAAACATTTTAAGATGTAATGTGTACAATAATGTGTCTTTTATTTTATGTGGTTTAAATCTGTTTGCGCTTTTTTGAGCATGTGCCTAATCATTATGTTCTAGCTGTAGATTAAAAACAGTATCCTGCATCCATTGAAACACGTTTATATATTATCCTGTCAACAAATATTATAACATCTAATAAATTAATGCTGTTTTTTTGAATATTATTTTCACATTAGAGAAAATTCCAGGTGTTTATTTGCATACATATTGTTCATGTAGTACAAATATTTGATCATTGATCTCATTACACTATTTCTTGAGGGAAATCACACCAGTTCATTTGTGTTCATACTCTTTTTTTATATCACTTTTTTACTTCTAGGAAATGTCTGTCCTATTAAATCATATCCTCCACTAGTTATCTCTGTTTGTCACTCTGCCAGGTACCATTGGCTTTATTGAGTGAGGTCTTACTACCTGTTGTAGTATCTGGTTCACCTTCACCGTTTTTGATTTTCTCAGCAATATCTGCCAAGGGCCACTTGTCCTCTGCTTCTGTTTCTCTGTGATAGAAGTAGTTGAAATTGGACACAATAACGGGTACAGGCAAAGCAATTGTCAATACACCTGCAATGGCACACAAGGTGCCCACTATTTTACCTCCCATAGTAATGGGACACATGTCCCCGTATCCCACAGTGGTCATGGTAACCACAGCCCACCAGAAGCCATCGGGTATACTGACAAACTGTGTGTTAGGATCGTCTACCTCAGCAAAATAGATTGCGCTGGAAAAAAGGATGACTCCAATGAAAAGGAAAAAAATGAGCAAGCCAAGCTCACGCATGCTGGCCTTCAGAGTTTGTCCCAGGATCTGCAGTCCCTTGGAGTGACGCGAGAGTTTGAATATCCGAAACACCCTGACGAGACGGATGATGCGCAGAATGGCTAACGACATATTCTGTCCTGAGTTCTCCTCTGGTGTTGTAATAAGTTCGGTAACTACAGTAACAAAATAAGGAATAATGGATATAATGTCTATCATGTTCATGAGGTTGTGAAAAAAATCTCTTTTGCTCGGACAGACCAGAAATCTCACACACAGCTCAAAGGAGAACCATACAATGCAGGCAGTTTCAATGATGAAGAAGGGATCTGAGAAAGTTGTGGGCTGTACACCAAATGAAGTCGCAGACGTGTACATTCCCGATCTATTGAAAGGCTGTTCTCCTGTGGGCACCACCGGGTCCAGGTCATCTCTGAATTCCGGCAATGTTTCCATGCAAAAAATAATGATGGATATGACAATAACAAAAACAGACACCAGCGCTACACCTCGAGCTGCATTGGAGCTCTCTGGATACTCAAACAGTAGCCAGAACTGCCTGTACACATCCTTATCAGGTAAAGGGATCTCAGTGTCCTTTATGAATCCTTCATCTTCTCTGAACTGCTCCATGGCTTCATTTCCAAGCTCATAGAACACAATTTCATCGGCAAACACATCCAACGGAACATTAGCGGGACGTCTGATCTTTCCCCCTGACTGATAGTAATACAAGATTCCATCAAAACTGGGTCGGTTCCGGTCAAAAAAGTATTCATTCCTCATTGGATCAAAGTAATCCATCCTTTTTGAAGGATCTCCTAGAAGTGTCTCAGGAAACTGGTCCAAAGTTTTTAGCAGTGTCTCAAAACGAAGACCAGCGATGTTGATGATGACTTTCTGATATCCGTCATCAAGTCCTCCCTTATCTACAAATAGATCCTCGCAGCACTCCTTAGCGAGACGGTCAAAAATTGTTTCACTTTCTTTAGTGCTTTCACAGTTTAGCAGCATTTTCCAGTTGGAGATCATACTGGTGCAACTTTTGCGCCCCTGCCTGCTTGGAGTTGGCATATGTGGCGACTGAGGTACTCCTAGTCTCTGGGGATGGGGGGTGGGTTCCCACATGCCAGAGGGTACATGATGAGAATGTGTGGAGGATGGCTCATTACCCTGAAGAAGGTGGCTGTTGCCTGTGTTGCTGGGCTCTGAGGGCATATCCACCCTAAGAGCTGTGGTCTCATCCGCCTCATTCTCCAGGCTGCCATTGAGGTCATCCAGGCTCTCAAAGTCTACCAGAGCCACATCCATGGCTGCAGTTCAGCCAGGACACAGCTTTGGCACCCCAGGATAAGACAACCACACGTCCACGCAGGTGAAAAATTTCGATGTAGAAGAACCCTCAGAAGAACCGCCACAGTTGGTTTTCCACAGCACTTACAGCGGCTAGTCGAATTAAAAATCCCTTTTCTTTATTCCCGCCAACACCTAGAGACGGCGATAGAGAGAGAAAGAGAGAGAGAGAGTTTCTCAGTCAGTGTGTGTGATTACAAGCTTACTTTGTGTTAGTTGTCCTCAGGTGACAGAGGATTGACTTCAGACAAAATCTTCATTTCATCACGTGTTTCTTAGATATCCATCTCTCTGGGAAACAAGCAGCGAGAGACAAATGGATGGAAGATGGAAATACAGAAATGATGGATGAAAGTTGATGGAGAGTTAATCACATATTTTTTTCCAGAATATTCAGCTACAGAACTGCTGTACATACACAACATATTTATACATATCATATACATATCATATACATAACATATCACAGATTAGTTCTTTTTCTTGCTGCTCAGAGAAAAGAGAATCAAAGCACACGCTAAATAGGTGCAGTGCTTGTATAATGAGAGGAAAGTGCAGGGTAACTGGGGCTGTGCATACATTACTGCATAATTAACTGTCTGTACAGTGAGAGCATTGGCCTGGCCTCACCCAGACACCAAGACCCACATTTGAATTGTAGTGTGTCACCTATTTGTCTTTAAAAACTTGCTTGCCTTCTCAGTGATTTCACATGCACATGTGTGATATTTCAACATCATACATTTAACACAGCTCTGTGCGGTACGCATACACTTGCCTGACGGCATTTGTCTGAATGTTAATGTGTGTGTACGCGTGTTGCATCACTCCTTCAATCATTTTCTTGAAGATGAGAGACTGTTACCCACACTCACGCGGTATGAGGAGAACATAGCCAACCCACAGAAAGGCCCAAGATGGAATCAAACCAAGAACCGTCTTGCTGTGAGGCAACAGCGAGGCCCATTGCGTCATGGTTACAGATGTTTAATTCATGAGTCCAAAAATGAGTTACTTACGAAAACCAAAGCAAGCAATTCTGCTCAAATTGTACTAAATTTATAAACTAAATGAAACTCTGTTCTTGTCTCACATCAAATGACCAGAAGGACTTTTGAGCAACCACAATCTTCTTATGACGCAAAAATACTGTCTGCAGACCAGCTGACACTGGCAAGACTGGAAATTAATAACTGGAAATTAGCCATGACATTGCTACTCGATTTAGCTCCTAATGGTTTCCAATAACTCAGAATTAATATTTAACTTTGCTTTATGCAACATAAAGACCTGCCAATTCTTAAATGTCAGTCAATAAAAGTAATGGATGGATGGACGTATGATTGGCTGGAATTTCCAGAAGATTAAAAAATAGTTCCAAAAGTTTATCAAAGTGACTCAACTATTTATTTTACGTATTTTTGGTTGCAAGATCGATTCAAAATTATATGTTTTGATTAAGAAGAAGGAATATTTGTTTCAAGACATGTAAAATTTAGACTTAGGTTGAAGAATAGATGTTCAAAAACTGCTGGACAAAACCTGCTCTGGAAAATATGACTGGACATTCAGTATAAATTGCTCATATGCTCATTGCCAGATTAAAAAAAACAAAAATAAACAAGACACATCTTACCTGCCTTAGAAGGAGACCTTTAAGACCATGTGTGTGTAATATAATGTAGTAAATTAAGGCGAATGGGGGAAAGGGGCTTCCTCCACAAGGTCTGTGAGTGCTGCAGCTTTCAGCTACCTCTCTCCTCAATTGGCACCAGAATGACTTATCTATCACAGACGACATAGGGTAACCTTATGCTCGAGTAGAAACCAGAGCTGGGACAAAGGCCACAGTATGCAAGTGTGTGCTACAGAAAAGCAAGACAGAAAGGTAGTAGGGGAAATAACAGTAGAAGACAACTCTGGAAAGGCCCAACAGTCTTATTTAATTAAATTAAATCCTCATCCAAATCATGGATCAACTCATCTATCTGGATTTACAGAAGACCTACTTACAAACTTCGATGATCAAATTTTTGAGAGAACTATTCCACTGTGTTTCAATAAAACATAAAAGAAATGTGAATGTGTAATTGATACAAACGTGTGTTTGTGTGTGTGTGTGTGCGTGCGTGCGTGCGTGTGTATGTGCATGTGTGTGTGTGTTTTATACTGTGAATAATCAATCAAGTGGTGTGATGTGTGATGTACTCAAGGTCCTCTAGACTGGAACAGCGCGATTAGATCCTCAGATCTAGCCACGCTTACACACAGGCTGTATCCATATCTGAGTATCACAGTATCCACATTAATAAATGATGTTTAACAACCATTAACATGTTCAGCCTGGCAGGACAGAACCAATGATGACAGAGTCAGATGGGCAAAGGTCCCTACTTCCGTCACTGTTTCACTGTCACACTGTTTCCAACTTCACTTTCAACTGATCGGAATTCTGACCTCCTTCAGTTCTTGAACTATGCTCCAGCCTTCTCTCAAGTGAGCAACTTGAAAACATGCATTTTTAAAGACATTCGGTGTAATGTGTTCCATTACAGGAGCACAAAAAAAAATTTTTTTAAATGGGAATGGAATCTTTTAAGTGGCCCCAAAGTTAGTTTTTTTTTTTTTTTTTCCATGTCCGAGATTATCTTGCATTGAATTCCACAGAGTGACAACCATTCCTCCTTGTCCTCACACCGTAAAACATATTTATAGACACATGCATGCAGTGGAGCTTCCTTGTTACTCTCACAATTCCTGAAGCATGTGTGAATGACTACTACTATGACTACTTGTCGTCGCCACGAAAATGATTTGTGCTATTTCTACTAAAAAATATTGGCACACTTACAAGATCGATTGAATCTCTTAGGATTGACAGCCTTCAATTTGACTTGTGTCTTATGAATTCTGGAAGGATTTACATTTTCAATAAAATCGTAATGAGACAGGTCATAATTTTCTCTAACACAAAGTTGAAATGATAAATTTAGAAATGAAGTGCTACACTTCTACTGAGATAACACTGTCAACTTCTAAATTGTTTCTTTTTTGTTTCAGTTTTGGAACATGTGGCAGTAAATAAATGGTAATATCAATGCTAACATTTGACCTCATATTCTTATACATGTGCTTATCCAGTGGACAAGCAAGAATCCACACCAAAAATCTGATTGGTCTATGAAATGTTTCTGTTTGTGTCAGACACCTGATTGTCCAGCTCTGAAAGATGGACAAATGTTATAATAAATGTGGTTTTTCTCTTCAAAATCCACTTTGCCGCCAAATCTACTTTGTTGCCACAAGACTCCCCAGGGTAACACACATGAAGGCTTCAGTTATCCACAAACCAACAGGTGAAGTCATTGTGACTCCATCCACTCTTTTTCACAGTTAACAATTTAACCACAATCACACTAAATGTACTTCTGTTACTATTGCACTTTCACACTAATTTGTTTAAACTAGTTGCTTAAAAACTGAACCCAAGAATAAGAAGGCTAAAATTCTTTCTTCAATCTTGGACAATGTTTTAATAAAATAGATAGCAGATAGATGAACATGATCTTAATCTTGGGAATGCAAATTCATTTAATAATGAACAGAGATGACTGAAAACATCTAGCATATCATATGTATTACAATTCCATAAATTTGAGCTGTGATGTATGCATATATGTAAAAGAGTACGCAGGGAAAAAGAACTGAACAGTTGCTCTCAGGGTGGTGAGGGCAAAATGTTTCAAAGCAGGCAGTGTGACTTTGACTCCTGTCATATGGGGCCCAGGCAAGTCCCTGGGGCTCAGATTATTCCTGCAATGCTATTAATACATGGGGTGTCTCAGTGGGAGGCAGTCATGACATATGCGTCTTGCATGTTAATACACATAAATACAGACTGCATACATTTGATTACAAAAAACTGTGTTGGACAATATGGAAAAAGTGCATCAGAATTGTGGTATTACATGCTTTGCTGAGCTACTGTACATTTTAAGCTAACCTCTGACTTAAGCACATGTGTGTAAACATGGACAGATGTTCAGGCAGATTTAGTTCATCCACAAGCCAATCCGCTCCTCCATGCTGGTTGGCAGTAAATGCTTACATACCTGTATGTATCAAAAATGTACAATAAGGATATAAACATTATTGAAAAAAATGCTTCTTAATTATATATTCTGTTCTGATTCAAAATTGGATAACTGCATGATATATCACTGTAACACCATTATCACTGTCATTTGCAGTGTCTCCATATGAAACCAATTGAACTAGAAATGGTAAAGTGAGACTTGTCTTATTTTGGTATAGGTATGAGGGCTCATCAACTTCCACACTTAAATGGAAAGATATGTGCAAATACACAAATATGCACACGAAAAACACATTTCATTTTTTTCATCTGAGTTAATTAAGTATTGGTTGAGAAGAAAACTGTACTTCCTATTACAGGAGTTGTCTCCAATATGTTTAACTCTTACGTGGGCTAGAACTTTTTTCTTGGTTTAGTTTATTTTTGTTCTTCTGTCTTGTTTGTGTATTTGTATTTGTGTTTTTGTGTATTTGTCCTCAGTAATGCAACTCAGACGACTGAACTTATGTTTGCCTGCATCTGATTCTTGGTATTATTCCACATTTTGACTTGCCTTGTGCGAAGACTTTTGGAAACAGTATTTTAAATGAGCCTCTGGTTTACAAATATGTTACCATACTCTTAAACTATATTGTATTTTAAATATGCACTAATGCATGTTGTAAATTCTTATAGGTAGCCCCATGAATAAAATTTACGATTTAGAATAATTGTGTCACGAGTCAAATATCTACAATTAAACATAGATGCTGCATCTGTCATTTGGACTCCCAGACATCACCAACAAGTTTTCATTGTATGTGAAGAATGATAAGACCATTCTCACTTTAGTTTACAGGAGAGTTTGATTGACCTTGAATGCTGTTATGCTCTTGTGATGTAGTGTGGGATCTCTGGCCATGTGAGGGCTGTGTGTTTGTTAGAGCTGGTATTTTTGGATGTGAGTTTTCGCCCTATTAAGCAGATTAATACAGGCTGGGCAGCTCAGTACTATAAGCCAAAGGATCTCTTCTGTCAGATCAACATAGATACGAGCGAGCCGTTACAGATACATGCACATAAACACAGACAGGGACACACCCACTCGAACAGACACAGACACACACAGAGAAATTTTAATACAGCTTGAGTTATGTTTTTGAAGTATGACAATATGGAGACTGGACAAACAGTGTGGCACTATTGTCTCATTCTTAAAAAGATCCTCGACAGGAAGTTGAAATGTTTTTCAAGTTGTTGTTCAGCAACTTATAATCACTTGGTTAACATGGGAAAAAGCATCAAAGTCTTGTTTTGAGAAGAAACATTAGAGCTGCAATAATAATTATTGTTGTTACTCATTTCCAAATCTAAATAATTTCATAATTTCGAAATCTGATCTCTCTCTTTTAAATACGAGGAAGTAATTCTTTCTTTTGTCATGCATGATAACAAACTTCTCTAAACTTAAAAAAGCAAGTCATAAAACCCTCCTGTTTGTGAAATTGTGACATGATAAATGATTGTGACGATGTGGGATGATGACCTTCCCTTTCCTTCTTCAATCCCCTCCTCCCATATTACCATAGACCAAGCCAGGAATCCTTACCCAAGTAAAGCTGCTGGCTCAAGCCAGGCGAACCCTTGGTTTCTGGCAGCACTCACATCGCAGCATCCCCGGGACCCGTTACAGTTTGCCTACAGACCAAAAGTTGGCGTCCTCGACTGCCTGCATCCGACCCGCTGCAACTTGACAGGGGACGCAGCACAGTTAGGGAAAAACTGGTGAAGATATAAGTGGACTAACACCTGGTATCACATCTCAATCAATCAATCGATCGATCAATCAATACATTTTTCGGACAAACTGCATTTTTATTATTATTCACAGCTAATCTTAGATTGTCTGAAATATATCAAACGTAAAAATCCAGGGTTCTACAGGCCTACGTGCAGCTTCCAAGAGGCATTCGTAAGAATTAATCTTCTGATATGACATTGGTGTCTGCAGGCTCTAGGCCAAGTCTCAGCACACAGCAGCTGGGACCACAATCCTCCCTTGGCTTTTTGACAAGAACACACATACACACAAAGCAGCATAAGCACAAGTATAGTTAAAATCACTATCCGATTAAGCAAAAACTTCCTGTAGAGCAGGGGTCAACCAGTAGCGGTCCAAATGCAGAATGCAAGAGAACATGGAAAATATGAAATGCCATCATGAAGGCGATGGTGCTGAATTAAATGAGCATTCAACAGCACAACAGGGAGTATTGAGTGAGAACTCCGTGATAGAAAACTTTAAAGTCCCTTCATAGATGGGCAAATCATAAAGGAATGTATAGATGTTGTGTCACTTTGATTGCACAGTACTGCTACTTTCTGCTTTTCAGAACACACCTTTCACAGCTTTAGCACTTAATCACTCCACTGATGATACCGCTGATGCCCAGCATAGTGGACTGAAAAATTGTTTGGGTTCATAAAAATATAAAAAACTAATTTCTTGAGTCTGCAGGTATCTAACAGGGATGATGGTTAATGATTGACTGGACCCCTTGGAATGTCAATCGAACACTTCTGCTGATGAGGATCTAAAAAGAACATAGTTTGCCTAATCCTTACAAGAAAAAGACCGTGACACAAATCAGCAGATTTGTAATCCCGATGGCTGATAATTACTTTTCTATGCACCGAGTACTTTCAGTACTAAACAATCCAACTGGGTTTAGCCTTGAAGCTGTCCTCAAATTATTATGCCAACAATAGCACGATTCAAATCATTAGCACCCCTCAGAGTTGATCCAAGTTCATGGTAACAGCTAACAATTTTCCTAGCAACCCCCCATAATGACCTCAGGAGAGTTAACTCTATGTACTTCTTGACAGTCGGCTAGAACTGAAGAAGCCTCTTGGGTTCGAGGGTAAACATCTCCAGCTAATGAACAAAAGTCATTAGCTGCTTCACATTTAACTGTTCAAGGGTCACTCTGGTGACCTGTGGACAAAGGTTGAATGCTGCTGGTGTTTTGGAGTTACAGTTAAGAAAACTCTTCTTGCTTTGGACGTCCTCCATTACTGACATATATGCAGAAATTCTTTCCAGATGCCGCTTTTATGAAAAATCATTTGTGGAATAGAAGTATACTCTGCAAGTCTATTCAATAAGGTTAATATTTTCAGTGCCTTTAAGCAGTTTTGTCATTGTACGTAATCAGCCTGTAAAGGTCATGACACCTAAAAGAAGGTCACGTGATTAGTAAAACAAGTATAATTAACTATCAACATTATGAAAAGATTTGTTGATCACAAAGTCAAGAAGTTGAATCTTTTAATCTGATTCTACTTCAAAAGCAGATAAAGAAATACACTCTTCCTCTATCCTCCTCTGCAGTGAGGATCATGTCTGTCAAAATTTACGGGAAAATGACAGTGGCCCTTAGGAGCCTTTTTTCCAACAAATCCACGCAAGCAAAATATGACCATCTGCTCTCTCTCTCTCTTTCTCTCTCTCTCTCTCGCTCTCTCTCTCTCTCTCTCTCTCTCTCTCTCACACACACACACACACACACACAAAGGGGGCGGTAAGAGGGAGAGAACAAGACAGAAAGAGAGGAGAGAGAGAGAGAGAGAGAGAGAGAGAGAGAGAGTTAGAGAGCTGCCACATTAATTCACAATAAAGGAATTAAATTTTAGATTAACAGAGCCCGAACTTCAGGCAAAGAGGATATAATGTGTATATAACTGAGTAAAACCCTGCAGCAGAGTTAGGTGAAGAAAATATTTTTAAAAGTCTGACTGTGGTCAAATTATTCTGATCTATTTATATCTACTGTAAGTGTACAGGAGAAAACTCATGTTGACACTATGATGTCTGTAAGATATGAATGTATATTTACACTCAAAAGACAATGAGAAAAAAAAGTATCGTGAAAATGACTGAAAACAGTATAGAGCTTATGGGAAGGTAAAAAAAAATGTTCCCCTTACAAAGTCAAGGTTAGCTACATTTATCCAGAGCTGCATGACAGTATAGCATGATTCATTTATCATTAAATACAGGATCCATATCATAGTCCAGACCAATGTCTGACTTTACAAGTGAGCAACTGTAAATGTATTTCTTGTGAAACACTCTAATTCAAAAACACTGAAAGAAGCTCAATAAAAAAAAAAAATACAGTCCAGCAGAAAGCCAGTTAACTACGGTTAATTGATTTTGAGTTACAATAAATATTTTATAGGAAATAATTCCAGCTAGAGACAAATCTTTATCAACGTCTACCCCGATTTTCTTGAATCCTAACTTTTATTTTCTCTAACGTACAATGAGATGAAGTCTTCACACGGAGGTAACGCGAGCAGTGATTTATTTCTCCGTCGTTCAGGCAAACACACGGGACGCTTCTGGTGTCGCGTTACGCGCAACGACGCGCAGCAACTGGCTTGAAGAAACGCGCAGTGAACTATCTCACAGGAACCCGTGGCACATCGAGCAACAGGATTATAAAAACCGCCTACCTTCAGTACCGTCACCATCCTAAAAAAAAAAAAAAAAAAAACTTCCCGGCGTTGTTGGACAAAGTTTGACGCTCTCGACCGAGTCATCATGATTCGTGCGCGCTGGATCCGCCGATCACAAGACGCGCCTTGTCACTCATGACAGAAGCGCAAACAGCAGACACGGTGGACGGGGTCCGGTCGGTCTCTCTCTGGGGCCAGATGTGAGGATGACGTAACGAAGGCACGATTAAGTTTAATTTTGCCAATTTGTCGTTTGAAAATCCCCGTTTTTCCAATAAGCAAAGCAGTTTATCTCTAGAGGACCAGTGTGTGCGTGTGTGTCCACTCCCTTTTTGCACAAAAATGCATCCTACATTGCAGTTTAACCAGTCCGTTGCTCCTCAATCAAATTCCTTTCAGAAGATCTGTAAGTGTCAGATATGTGCAAGAGTGACTCTTACAGCAACTTACAAATTTTCCATTGTACATATGAGCTTGTAAGTGTTGATTTATGATTGTAAACCTATTCTTAGATCTAGCCCTAAATTCCGTAAAGCCATTTTACTTACATAGCTGCCCCAGCCAGCAGAGGCTCTTCTTGTATTCTTGCTCTTCTTGTATTTTAAATAAGTGAGCACCTATGCTGCGTTTCATGAGGGCTCCAGAGGTCAAAGAGGTAAATTCCTCCTGGCAAAATCAGATTCCCTGCATTGCTTGCTTTCATAATACTCTCCCATCGTGCCGTTTATGTGGATGTCTCTGATATAGAAGCTACCTCTGGATGACCCCAACAGCCTCAGACTGGGAATGAGGTTGTGGGGTCTGACTCCATTGATTGACTTTGAGTGAAACGAGTGGATTCCCAGTACTTGAACAGTGAGTTTGCTGCCCTCTGCAGGTATCTGATGGCACTGCACTCTGTTGTCAGTAACATGTTTTTCAGCGAATTATATTTATAAACCAAATGAACTCCACAACACACATCTCGTGATTAGCATTCCACACTACACAAGTCTGGATAATTCCAACTTTCTCATTTATAAATGTTAGTCTTCTTCTTGGAAGCCCAGTCTAGGTTTCTAAGAAGACCTGATGCCGTCTCTCTCTCTAATGCACACTTTTTGTTGATCCTATCCATCAAAGTTGTTACAGCCAGCTTTCTCTCAATTCTCTATTTTACCAATAGATGACAACAGTAATGGTAGCTATTGAGAGTTGAAGAAAATCAGAATGAGAATCAGAAAAGGTTTTATTGCCAAGTACAGTAAAATTGACTGTCGAGGAACTTGACGCGGTGTCGGTGCATTGAAAGGTGGAAGAGAATAATAGAGAATGAGGAATAGGAATAGGAACAGAAAGACTATTTACAATTCACACTACGGTGAGTTGAGATATGCTGTATAAGGATGGTGTTTGCAGGCGAAGAACGGAAGTCCAGACAGTAAACTGTCTTTGCAGACTGGTGGGGGGCGGATGGTTACCTGGGGGGGGTGGCATTGTTCATGAGGCTGACTGTAGTGGGGAATTAGCTGTTTTTATGGCGTGAGGTCCTGGTCCGGATGGACCGTAGCCTCTTGCCAGAGGGGAGGGTCTGGAAGAGGTTGTGGCCGGGATGAGAGGGGTCATCGGCAATCCTGGCTGCACGTCTGCGGGTCCTTGTGTCGAAAAGTTCCTGGAGATGTGGGACGTTCCTGGAGATGTGACAAGATCTTATAATTAATTTTCACTGGTGCTTTCTTATCATTGATGTTTGTTTTTTGTCAAGAGTAGCCTCTTTGTTCAGTTTATTTTTCCTTAATCTGGCACTAATGTCTTTATCTTTCTTCACGAGTTCATCCGGAACTGGTGGCAGCCTCCTCCTCCCTGCTTCAAAGTAGTCCAGACACACTGTCCACATGTTCTTACAGGTTTGTAACACATTACAGGATGCTATAATACTAATTATGTATGAGAAAAATGTTGCATTCAAATGTTGGATGTTTGAACATAGGGGACCACACAGATGGAGAGAGAGCAAATGAACAGTTGAGTTAGAGATACACTTACTAAAGCAAAGCACAGACTGCTAATGCTCTCCAATCACCACCCCATTATGTCGTCCACTTCTGATGCACACTTGATCAATACACTAAGAGGTATTACGAACAAAACAAAGCGATGATTTGTGTATGTCTCTTTCTCTCTCTCTCTCTCTATGTGTGTGTGTGTGTGTGTGTGTGTGTGTGTTTCTCATCCACCAGGCTTCTACGACCATCTCTAATACAGAACAGGAATAAAGAGACCAAGAGGGATTGTAGAGCACAGTTTTGAGTTTATGAATTATAGATGAGGATGGGATATTTCCAGCCCCCCCATATCATGTCTGTGAGTAATGAGTGGGTAGAGGTAAAGAGAGGAGAGGAAGTCGCTATCATTTGCCTGTTTCATCACTGCGGTGACTATTATTATACTTAGTAAAGAGTACGTTCTCTCTCTGCCATTTTGGTACATGGGAGTTTTCACATTCTGGATGTTAACGGTTTTGGACAGCCCGACTGTCTCCCATAGAACTGCTGGTGTACCTTTTTGTAATTCAGAAACAATAGTAGAGCTGATACTGCTAGGCGAATAAATTAGTATCTTTCTTTTTTTTTAAATTTCAGTGATGATGTCATGGTCCCAGTTCCAGTTTTCCCTCCTATCTTCTGTATCCTGGGTTCGCTCCCACTCAATCCACTCATTCCGGTCACCTGTGTCTCTAAAGCCACCTGCTTTCCATTCTGTAATCAGGCTCCTCCTACTTAAACTCGACCCACACCTCAGTTCACTGAGGGATTGTTTTCAATCTTCAGGTTCCTCGGACTTTTTGAGATTTTGTGTGTTTCCTAGATTTTTGCTTGTTGGTCTGTTCCTTGCTGTCCTCCATTTTCTTTGTTTTTAATGAAAACTATGAATGCAAAATAGAAGGTGTGATGTTCAATGTTGTTAGTGGGTATGCCCCACAGGTAGGATGTGAGCTGGAGGAGAAGGAGAAATTCTGGTTGGACTTTGATGAAGTGATGCAGAGCATACCTAGAAGTGAGAGAGTTGTCATCGGTGCAGACTTCAATGGACATGTTGGTGCAGGTAACAGAGGTGATGAGGAAGTGATGGGCAGGTTTGGTATCCAGGAGAGGAACGCAGAAGGACAGATGGTAGTTGACTTTGCAAAAAGGATGGAAATGGCTGTAGTGAATACTTTCTTCCAGAAGAGGCAGGAACATAGGGTGACCTATAAGAGTGGTGGTAGGAGCACACAGGTAGACTACATCTTGTGTAGACGATGTAACCTGAAGGAGATCAGTGACTGCAAAGTAGTGGTAGGCGAGAGTGTAGCCAAACAGCATAGAATGGTGGTGTGTAGGATGACTCTGGTGGTGAGGAAGATGAAGAGGACAAAGACAGAGCAGAAGACGAAATGGTGGAAGCTAAAAAAGGAAGAGTGTTGCATGACCTTTAGGAAGGAGTTAAGACAGGCTCTGGGTGGTCAGGAGGTGCTTCCAGATGACTGGACAACTACAGCTAATGTGATCAGGGAGACAGGTAGGAGAGTATTCGGTGTGTCATCTGGAAGGAAAGTAGATAAGGAGACTTGGTGGTGGAATGAGGAGGTACAGGAGTGTATACAAAGAAAGAGGTTAGCTAAGAAGAAGTGGGACACTGAGAGGACTGAGGAGAGTAGACAGGAGTACAGGGAGATACAGCGTAAGGTGAAGGTAGAGGTAGCAAAGGCCAAACAAGAAGCTTATGATGACTTGTATGCTAGGTTGGACAGTAAGGAGGGAGAGACTGATCTATACAGGCTGGCAAGACAGAGAGATAGAGATGGGAAGGACGTGCAGCAGGTTAGGGTGATTAAGGATAGGGATGGAAGTCTATTGACAGGTGCCAGCAGTGTGATGGGAAGATGGAAAGAGTACTTTGAGGAGTTGATGAACGTGGAAAATGAGAGAGAACAAAGACTAGAAGAGGTGACTGTTGTGGACCAGGATGTAGCAAAGATTAGCCAGGATGAAGTGAGGAGAGCACTGAAGAGGATGAAGAGTGGAAAGGCAGTCGGTCCTGATGATATACCTGTAGAGGTTTGGAAGTGTCTAGGAGAGGTGGCAGTAGAGTTTCTGACTGGGTTGTTCAACAGGATCTTAGATATTGAGAAGATGCCTGAGGAGTGGAGGAGAAGTGTGCTGGTGCCCATTTTTAAGAACAAGGGAGATGTGCAGAGTTGTGGCAACTACAGAGGAATAAAGCTGATGAGCCATACAATGAAGTTATGGGAAAGAGTAGTGGAAGCTAGACTAAGGGCAGAAGTGAGCATTTGTGAGCAGCAGTATGGTTTCATGCCAAAAAAGAGTACTACAGATGCAGTATTTGCTTTGAGGATGTTGATAGAGAAGTACAGAGAAGGCCAGAGGGAGCTGCATTGTGTTTTTGTAGATCTGGAGAAAGCTTATGACAGGGTGCCCAGAGAGGAACTGTGGTATTGTATGAGGAAGTCTGGAGTGGCAGAGAAGTATGTTAGAGCGGTGCAGGACATGTATGAGGACTGTAACACAGTGGTGAGGTGTGCTGTAGGTGTGACAGAGGAGTTCAAGGTGGAGGTGGGACTGCATCAGGGATCAGCTCTGAGCCCCTTCTTGTTCGCTATGGTGATGGACAGGCTGACAGACGAGGTTAGACAGGAATCTCCATGGACTATGATGTTTGCAGATGACATTGTGATCTGCAGTGAGAGTAGGGACGAGGTGGAGGAGAAGTTAGAGAGGTGGAGGTTTGTCCTGGAAAGGAGAGGGATGAAGGTTAGCCGCAGTAAGACAGAGTACATGTGTGTGAATGAGAGGGACCCAAGTGGAAGAGTGAGGTTACAGGGAGAAGAGATCAAGAAGGTGGAGGATTTTAAGTACTTGGGGTCAACAGTCCAGAGCAATGGAGAGTGGGGAAAAGAGGTGAAGAAGCGTGTCCAGGCAGGATGGAATGGGTGGAGAAAAGTGTCAGGTGTGATGTGTGATAGAAGAGTTTCAGCTAAAATGAAAGGAAAGGTGTACAAAACTGTGGTGAGACCAGCGATGTTGTTTGGTCTAGAGACAGTGTCACTGAGGAAAAGACAGGAGGCAGAGCTGGAGGTAGCAGAGATGAAGATGCTGAGGTTCTCTCTGGGAGTGACCAGGAAGGATAGGATCAGGAATGAGTACATCAGAGGGACAGCACATGTTAGAGGTTTTGGAGATAAAGTCAGAGAGGCCAGACTGAGATGGTTTGGACATGTCCAGAGGAGAGATAGTGAATATATTGGTAGAAGGATGCTGAGTTTTGAACTGCCAGGCAGGAGGCCTAGAGGAAGACCAAAGAGGAGGTTTATGGATGTAGTGAAAGAGGACATGAAGGTAGTTGGTGTGAGAGAAGAGGATGCAAAGGACAGGGTTAGATGGAGGCGGTTGATTCGCTGTGGCGACCCCTGAAGGGAAAAGCCAAAAGGAAAAGAAGAAGAAGAAGATGAATGCAAACTTCTCTGGTGTTCTACATATGGGTCCTAACCCCACCCTTAACAAATGTTTTCCTTATTTTCAAGACATCACAGAATTTTCTTTAACCTTTTAAAGATTCTACTTTCTGATATTAAGTTATATTTCATGTAAGACACATATTTTTTTTATTTTTAAAGGGTTATAGTTTGGTAATTGCATTTACCAAACGTTATTTATAGAAGTTTTTTCTTGACACAATCAAAAGTATTAATCATGTTGACCAGTGAAGGGTCTGAGATGAGTTTTTGTATGCCTGGTCGTCGGCATTAGGGGGCAGACAGGACGACAAGAATAGAATCATTTTTTAAATAATTTTATTTGTTTGTGTCATTTGATTTACTCATCTGTGTGTCACTGGGCAAAGTCAGTCTTAAAATAAATCTCCATCATCTGTCCAATCAAATAGAGGCTACACACTGCTGACAAATGATCCCTGAAGTGTATCTAAGTTTATATCTTAAAAATAAAATGAAATTGGACTGTTTGTAAAAGGCTTGGCTTCATCTCTTCAGTCAATTAAAGACAGCAGTAAGGCTCTGTGTCCCCCCCCCCCCACTCTTCAGCTGAGTTGTCAGAGTTTTGCATGCAGAGGTCATCTCAAGAATATTTATGTACGTCTGCTGGTTTCCTCTTGCTATGCAGCATTTTTGAAAGAAGCAGAAGGAAAATTTCTTTACCAAATTACAGTATTTTATCATATAGTTCTTGGGAGTCTTTTCAGAAAAGGTCATTGTTTGTGATGTGTTGATTTGTGAAGCATCTCAACGTTTTATTCTGTGCCTTCTTCATTCTTCACATGCTTCATTTTGCTTCTCTGAGAACAACAGACATATGGACCCTAAAGAAATAACATGGGTAAAAATATACATGATAATCTATATCCTTTGCGTCACATTAGCATTTCAATGTGGCATCCTTATTTAATGAACTAAAGGAAATTAAGCTGTGGGACTGAGAGAAAAGAAAGGAGTTAATGCAAAAATTCTATATATAAATATATTGTTTTGGATGGGACTCTATTTAATGTTTGTATGGTTATGTAAACATATTCATATATTTTGCAAGAATGGAGAAAATATTTAATTTGAAAATATTGTGTTGTTAATCACAGCTCACAGTGAGCAGTTCGTCCACATTGTAAATCCATCTTACAGACACAATAATGGAATCTCTTGAATTACTGTGCTGGCTGTAAATAAAAGTATGTTGGGTGGGGGGTGGGGGGGCGCTACATACAGTCTGCAGCATGTAGGGCACGAGCGTAAATCAATTCAGCTCATTAAACGCATTGACAGGCTGAAGCTCCCCAGTGACGGTTTTCTTTATCTCACACCTCGTCCTCTTCCCCTTGAAGAAGCTTTACATGTGAAAGTGCACACACACACACACACACACACACACACACACACACACACACACACACACACACACACACACACACACACACACACACATACAGTACAGTGTATGGTATTTAGACAACATTACTTTTCTAATACAAATTAATCAATATACAGCACCCCTCAAACAGTTTAACAGCCTAAAGGGAGAACTTGGAGGTTGGAAACCAGCTTTATGTGGGATGGAGGAGGGTAATGTAGAGGGGTTCCCCTCCTACACACACACACACACACACACACACGAACAAACACATGGTATTTAGCCAATAATAACATTACTTTTCTAATGCAAATCAATCAATATACACCACCTTGAGACATTTTAACAGCCTAAAGAAAGAACGAGGTATTCCACTTAGAGGATGGGAACCTGCTATATGTGGGATACAGGGAGGTAATATAGGGGGTTCCCACTCATACAGATACAAAGACACACACACATGCACACACACACACACACACACACACACACACACACACACACATGCACACAGTACTTACAGAGGGTTCCCTTAAAGAAAATTGTATGCAATAAAGAAAGTTCAGGTTGACAGGCCATTAACTGGGCAGGGTATTAGGTTACAAATCAGCTCATAGTGCAGCGGCTCAATGTTCAGAGCAAGTGAGACAGTCATCGGTCGATATTGCTTCATACAGCATGCAACGTGTGCATTTTTGTCATTCGATCAAAAGGTATTTTTCTTCTGGTCACTTTAGATAATTTTATGAACGTTGCTTACGACACAAATAAATACGTCAAGGCAAAAGTAAAGAGCAACCTCATTAACCTTTCTAATTGAGACGGAGCAGAAATGAGTGTTAGCTGACATGTAGCTTAGCCAACAATTAGTCTACAGTTATCCTCAGGTCACCTGGAATGTTGACTGGCTTTACAGAACTCAGCCAAAAGAGGGGGTTAGACGAGAGAGCACCATACTTCAGTTAGTAGTCTGACAGGAGAATCACTCTGTAATAGTTTAGTACTTAGAACTGCTGCAGAGGTGGAGATGGAGAGAGATGAACAAGAGAAAACAGGTGGGAAATGAAAGACAAGAGGTGCAAACAATAGTGAGGGAAAGTAATGACAAATTGAAGCAGCAGCGATGAGAGCAGACAAACAAAGAGAGGAGAGACAAACATTTCCATCTCCCGGAGAAAGTCAAAATCATGAAAAGGTACCAATAAAGCAAATGTTTGTCCTTGGCAGTTGGATCAGCAGTCAAGAGCATCTTGCTTTCCTCCTCTTCCTCATTCTCCCTGCTTCACTTTCACTCTGGCTGTTTTTTCTTTTTTTATAAATAGACCACTTTGCTTTGCAGTAGACCACAGAGCGCATCGGCTTCACTTATGGAGGGGAAGAGAAGTCTGGCACAAGGAGAGGAGGGTCAATAGTCAAATATACCTTTGGTAATGGACATGAGTGACTGTTCCCTGGTGCTTCCAACAACTTCAGTCTTATAAGAAACATTTAGGTACCTGCCCTTTTTTCCTAGCTTTAGTTGTGAAAAACAGCAAGTGATGAAAACAGATGATTTTTGGTTGCCATGAAAACAGCACTTACACGTGTCAATATTGATTTTTGCCTTAATTTTCATGAAAATTAACCCTTTTCATTGCATAATGAAGACACCACAGTAGCTTGAGGTTATCATAAAGTTATATTGATGTTATTGCCAAGACCATCATCGTTTATTATAGTTTTATATTTTACAATTCTCTGGAATGGTGAAAGTATCTCTCTTTGTATTCTCTATTAGTCTGTTTTGTAGAACCCAGCACACATTCAGATCCATATTTCTTTCATGCGCACCAGTGGACAATTTGCTTCTTGCTTCAGTCTTTTTCTTTACAAGGTAGAACAAAGAAAAGTCTTTTCACAGATTGTCGAGTTCTTTCATGACCGAAATACCGTCGAACATAATCTCAGCCAGCACATTTAAGAATGACAATTATGTGGAAGAAAAAAAAGGAGAGAGGGAAAGTGGTTATCTTGGAGTAAATATGTATTGAGACATACAGACAGAATCTATTTGACCAAGGCCTGCACTGTGTGAGGCTCAAAAGTGAGCCACTAACATCATTCATTTAGAAAAACATAGTGGAAAAAACAAACAAACAACGGTTCAATTATACAGTGTCTCATGACACAAATAAGTTTAAGTTCTCATAGAAATTATATTTCCATTTTCATTTCTTAACAAATTACCATCCTTGTTCCCTGCAGCGCGTCGAACATCAGAGATAGTTCACCTACTACACAAATTTAGTTTCTTGGATTAACTGAGCGAGCATACACTTTGATTCCATGCTACACAGGAATCTATACATGGCAGAAGCTTTAGGCATTTTAAGACATCATTGAAAGCACTCTTACATTGTACATACATTTTCTACATGGCTATGTGTATTCACCAACCACAGTGGGTTTATGTCCATTAATACTGTGGCTATGAATTGTGACAGAGCCACAGGAGTTGTGTCCATATAGGTGTGTGTGTCTAAACAGGCAGTGGGTGTTATACTGTCCAGCATGTGTGTACGTCAGGTGTTACGTCAGGTGTCCTCTTATCCTTTGTTGTGAAGCACAGCAAAAAATGTGTGTTCCTTATGTGAGATCATCCTGATTTTCCTGTCGGTTTGTCAAAGACAGATCCATCTTGACAAAGTCTCGGTTCAGTTGTGTGCTTGGTCTCGAGAGCAGAAAAAGGTGGCAGTACAGACGACACTAAAAGTCACATAGGTGTTGCAGTACACAAGCGCAGTGTAGAAAAATACAAGTACACAACAGAAAAGAAAAAAAAACAACAGACTACAAAACAAAGAGGGTCGTGAGCTATTTTTATCTTACTTTGATTATCAGTCCGATATTTCCCAGAAACTGGCCCCGGCTGATACCGCAGCTTATCTCAGAAGCAAGACACTACTTTCAGTTGTCTTTGTTTAATATATTACATCTATTTTCTGTATATACAAAAGGCAGTAAACAGAATGCTAGAGTGGAATACAATATGCAGAGAACCACAAACGTGTCTCAAACGATGTCTGTTGCATTGTCTCACAAAAACTACACACTCACCAAGTGTTTCTGAAAGCTTTCTATTTCTCTCACTCGTTTTCTCTTTCATTCCATCTCGCACTAACATACATGCATAGACAACATTACACATGATCGACCTGTATGTCCAAGATAAGGGCACTCAGAAACCCTCCCTGGAATATTATGATACACTTGGCTGAGCTAAAAATTCTGAGTGACTGCCTGTTTGAATCTTTGTGCATCTACTTGGCCAGTAGCAGATATGAGCTGTTGTTTTGTTCTTACAGAGTTGTCACTGCAACAGACTGCAAAGACCGTAAAGCTTAAGTAAGAGGAACACGAGTTTACATTTTACCTTGAGATTATTTAGCTATCTTAATTTTAATTTTCAGTTTTCAGTTTACCCCTCTGGGGTAAATAGTTCACACTGATTACAATCCAAATGTATTTCACACAGTAATGAAAAGAAGATGCATATGCAAGACATGATATATACAGTCATAAAGGACATTTGAATTTCACAAAACATATTGCACATAACTCCAGTGCCTCTGCAGATATAGGAATACATTGCTTCAGTATTTTTGGATTAGTCGTACTAATTCATGCTATGATGAGTACTTCAGCAGACATGCAGCACTACAATAGTGGAATAGCATCTGTTTGATAACTCTGATGGACATGTAACTTATTTTTGCAATTCGTGAGCAGAATACACAACTGGAATGATTGCTTAAAACTGCACAAGTACCAAAATTTGACAATTAAATACTGTACTGAGTTAAATGAATACAATTTGTATCCAAAAAATAAGGTAGGACAGTCGCCAGTCACCTGATATCTCAACTAGAGAAACAATAAGACACAATGAAATGATATATTTTTCTTGTCTCGTTGTGCTCGCTCCAGAGGCAGACAAGCTTTCATAGTTTTGATGTATTGCTTAAGAAGGGAATTGTATATGAAAGAAAAGCATGACAATTTAAAATGATATATCACTTTCATCAGTTAAGAGCAATTCAATTTCATCTGCAATGCTAATGGGGTTTTATGGATATTATAACCAAGCTTACAACAGTTTAAAATGATGACATTTTTTCTCTCCTCTTATCCAACAAGACTGAATAATATACGTCTTAAATTGGTACTTTTTTTTTTTGCTGCCATGAAATT
Source organism: Antennarius maculatus (assembly GCA_013358685.1). Taxonomy (NCBI): domain Eukaryota; kingdom Metazoa; phylum Chordata; class Actinopteri; order Lophiiformes; family Antennariidae; genus Antennarius; species Antennarius maculatus. The sequence continues at coordinate 25,149,417 of CM023607.1, forward strand.
TGATCTGTGCTGAATTTCAATCTTGACATAAAACAACTAAAATCTGAGACTAGCTTGCTCTCTAACCTTATTTTCTCTATTTTTGGAAACATGGAATGCTATGAAGTCAAAAATAGCAACCTTTTTCTGCACAGTGGTGTTTAACTGGACTTTCTGACCCAGCTGCTCACTAAAGAGACACTTAAAGGTGAAGAGGATGGAGAAATAGGCACTCACTTGGAACCGAACAAAGAAAATATTTACTTTCTTTCTACATTTGGTATTTTCACCATAAAAATGTGGGTGAGAAGAACATCGTGTCATTACAAAAAAATGCAACAATCAAATAAACACACATGAAAAGATTAAATAGACATCCACTTTGTTTAGAGAGACTCTTCAATCCAACTGCTTCCCGAGTTTGGCCCAAAGTAAAGAACACAGTCAAGGCCAAAGTAAACTACAAATTCACTTGAACTTCATCAAGAATAAATGGCAGGAAAAAGAAGTTGGTGTATTATTGTGCTCTAGAATCACAGCACAATACTGTCATCTGTCTGTTGTCCTCCACAGACGCCACCAGCTTGTAGTAGACACCGTCAGACGAGGTCCTGGTGGGAATGTGAGCACACTCAGGCTTCTTCTCCAACAGAGAAATCAACAAATGACCATTTGGCCAAAAGCACACTAGTATCACTTGCTCCGCGTTGCTCAGTTCAACTTTCCCCTGACATAACAGCTGTGATTTTTGGTGATAATTTTTAATTCGAGTCAGGAACTTGGCAGTCGGAGCAGCTTTTTTTTTTTTTTTTTTAAAGCTGCTTCATGAGTGCTGATCGGATGGCGTGTTTTTAATCACGAGTTAAAATGTTAGGTTACGTTTAAAAGTAAATATTGACCTGACCTAAATTATTGTTGCTGTGCATCTTCTCCTGAAGGCAGTTTGAGCAAGAAGGTAGAAACTATTGATCCCTTTATACTACTAATATTGATTATTACTGGTTAGGCTACTATTTTGACTACTGTTAGCGAATAGCACAGCTATTGTCACCTAGGACTAACTCCATGCAAATGTCCTGTATAAGACAGTTCTCGTATGTGAGCCAGAGGATGCTTGAGAACTTGGAGTCCTCTCTAGTAACCTTTTTCAATCTGACTTGTCTGCTCTGGACTCCTAAACCGGGAGCCATAAGCCGATCAGTACGGGACGTCATAGCTTCATCCTCCCAGTTGTACATTCCTTGTAGACCCCAGCTGAGGTTAACCATCTACTTAAGCTCACATTATACGTCTGTACGCATCTTAGTGATGTTCACATAGTTAGTGTTGGCCAGGGTGCAGTTTCCTGTTTTCATCCCCTCTGGTCTAAAGTCCTCAGTGCTGTGGTTTACTGCCTCCTGAATCTCCACATAGTCGGACTTACTCAGAGTGGACCCGCTGCCGCTCCGCGCGCCACTCTTCTTTAGATCATCAGCTGAGCTCGCTTTAGGCACGCTTGGGATGTTCAGATACTGTGCCTGTTCCTCGCCTTCGGTCTCCCTGTGGTAGAAGTAGTTGAAGTTTGACACAATGACAGGCACAGGCAGGGCAATCGTCAACACGCCAGCAATTGCGCAGAGAGACCCAACAATCTTTCCCCCGATGGTTGTTGGTACCATGTCTCCATACCCCACGGTGGTCATGGAAACCACTGCCCACCAAAAGGCCTCAGGAATGCTGCTGAACTGGGATTGCGGTTCATCTGCCTCGGCGAAATAGACGGCACTGGAGAAGAGGATGACGCCAATAAACAGGAAGAAGATGAGAAGGCCCAGTTCACGCATACTGGCCTTCAAAGTCTGTCCCAAGATCTGCAGCCCCTTCGAGTGGCGTGACAGTTTGAAGATACGAAACACCCTAACCAGCCTGATGACACGGAGAATCGCCAACGACATGGCCTGCTGACCTGCTTGGCTGTCCTCTGGCCTCTCCGCTAGCTCCGTTCCCAGGGTGATGAAGTAGGGGATGATCGCCACAATATCAATGATGTTCATGATGTTGCCAAAAAATCCAGCTTTACTTGGACACGCAAAGAACCTAACTAGAAACTCGAAAGAGAACCATATGATGCAGAGAGTCTCCACAATGAAGAAAGGATCTGTAAAATACGTTGTACCATCGGAGACATAGGTGACGTTAGACATGGACTGGAATGGATAGTTGTACCTTTCCTCTTCTTCATTTCGGAAAACTGGCAGTGTCTCTAGGCAGAAGCTGACAATAGAGATGAGAATCACCATGACAGAGATGATGGCAATGATACGAGCAGGACCCGAGCTCTCTGGATACTCAAACAGCAGCCACACCTGTCTCTGAAACTCATTTTCTGGCAAAGGACGCTCCTCTTCCTTTATGAAACCTTCGTCCTCCCTGAAGATTTCCATAGCCTCCTCACCCAATTCATAAAACCGGATCTCCTCTGAAAAAATATCAAGGGTCACATTAACAGGCCGGCGCAGCCTCCCTCCTGATTGGTAATAGTACAGGATAGCATCAAAACTGGGTCGGTTCCGGTCAAAAAAGTACTCGTTCCGGAGAGGGTCAAAGTATCTCATTCTTTTCTTTGGATCCCCCAATAGCGTCTCTGGAAACTGGGAGAGGGTTTTGAGTTGCGTCTCAAATCGCAAACCTGAGATGTTGATGACGACCCTCTCGCAGCACTCGTGGTCCGGCTCTGGGTCGTATTGGTCATGAGGCTGGCCCGGATGTGCAGCAGCTTCATCCGCAGGGTCGCTGGTAGCAACCGTCATGCTGGAGGAAGGTGAGAAGTGCAGGATTCAGACAGGGTGGGGCCACTTTGGACCACGATAAAGATACTGACTCCTCAATCTTGTGGTGTTCGGGTGAAGGCGGACCTGTCTGTGAAAAGCAACAGAACAGGAGAGACAACAGGACAGAACAAAAGTTAAAACTTTAGTAATAGCATGTTAATTAAGCAAATCATGCATTTAGTAACCTCAATGATCAACAGATAGATTATTTATTTGTCTTTCCAGTAATTCATAGAGATGCAAACAAGGAGGACTGTTAAAAATGTGAAAACCATTTCAGGGAATGGGCTCCATTGCGTCTATAACTATTAAGTTATGAGTTCCCTCTCATACATCCCAGGATCAATATGCTAGTCAGTAATACTGTATCAGCTCTCACTGGGCGCTATTACAACCGAGAAATCTGATTATACCCTGAGTGCTCCATGCAGTCTCAGAGATGAATTTCATCTCTCTTCATGCGTGATGCCACCAATATTCCCTCTCAAAATTTGGGAAAACTTAATAAAAGTCAACGATTACGCGCGTAGTTAATCACGTGCATGTATGTATAAAGCCGGATAATCTTGGGTACCAACAACGATTCCGATTAAAACGCATCATCATCTAGTCTTATTGTAAAGGCTACAATACCTGTGGTACTATGTAACGGGCCCTGCAGATGATCCGCTCAAAATTCAGCACTCAGAACCAGATCCTCTTTGCTTGGCCATTATTTCTCCCACAGCTCCGACTCTGCAGCGGCGCAGCGCTGGGAGTGCGCTTGGGGTGTGTGTGTGTGTGTCTGTGTGTGTGTTTGTGTGTGGGGAGACAGGGTGCAGGGACGCACGTTGCGATGCAGCTAGTTAAAAGGTGGGTGCTGGTGTGTGTGTGTGTGTGTGTGTGGGGGGGGGGGTTATTATTGTGGCGGTTAAGAATAAAGTGATATATCGTTAATTCAATTCGGTGAAGGTTGGCACCGGCGATGCGTATCCGCGACGCCGCCTGCAACGTCAACGACGACGGCACCCGACCAGCCTGCTTTCTGCGGACACTTTAGGAAAGGAGGGGTGGGGGGAGTGGGGGGGTTGATTTTAGTGTTTCTCGTTTGCACACATGCTGTGATTCTATCTGCAGCAAAATCACCTGTATGAGCCCTAAACACTTTTATATGACGTTAATTTTTTTTTTTTTTTAATTTGGGGGAGGGGGTGGGGTGTTGTTAAAATGTTTTCTTTTAAAATGCACCTCCATCTAAATTACCACCATCTTTTCCCTCTGATTGGAGGAATATCCATATGAATCCACCAGTGATTCTCCATAGTAACAAATGGAGGCTTATGTTCTCAGACTGTTCCGTGCTATAACGCACATCTGATGGCGTTAATAACGGGGTGTTTTTTGTTTTGGTTTTTTTCTTTCTAGATAAATGTATGACAAAAGCAGCCAAGTTCATGCACTGACATATTCACATATTACATCACAACGTTGTAGTTGTTTTTTTTTTTTTTTTTTTTTTGTTTTTTTGTCTTTTGGCAAGCGCGACTGAGTTAGTTTGGAGTGGCAGGTGCAAGACATGCTTAAGCCATTTGCAGCCTTCTCCCTGTCATGGACAGCCACATTCGACTCCATGCACTAAAACAAAGCAGCATAGCATTATCTGTCCCGACTTACAGCATCATTTTCAGATAATGGCACATGCAGTAATTCACCCTGATTCTTTTTGGTGCTCAGACGCATTTATTTTTATCCAGTTTGTCTCCTCTTAAAAAGATGCCTTGAGGGTCGTCATCAGTCCATTTTCTTCAATATTTATCCATTCTTCGCTTATTTAACTAATCTGTCCAGCGGCTCTGCCATCACATCACGACAAACTGTTCTTCCCATGTCTCTCATATTTCACCATAATTCACTATAGTTGAGACGCGTGGGCTGCAGCAGGGCATCGCAGCGCATACTAAAAGAGCTTAATGCGCGCCTCGCCCCATCCCTTTGCGCCCCCACCCCACCCCTCTTCCCCGACACTCCTGCTCCTCGCTGCTCCACATTAAAGGGAAAGCATCGCCCACCACAGGGTGGAAACAATTTCCAAACAAACGTGAATCTCAAGAGAAAACAGAGAATAAAAACAATATGTAAACATCTACAAACAGACAACAAGATGAGCAAGGCGATTTTTTTTTTTTTTTTTTTTTTTTTTTTAACAAAATGTTCCTGTTCGTGATAGACAAATACTAATCTACTTTAATCGGGAAGAATAGAAGACAAGACGAGAAAACAAGAAATAGCCAGCCGGGAAATCCTCTTCTGACCTGTAATAAAGGCAGTGAATTGATTATATGAGATATAATTATCGGGGAGCTCTGTGACCGCTGCGGGTCAAGAAACAATTACCTGCTTAGTAACTTGCTGTCATGTTACATTATCATTTCAGATACATTATGACTTGAGTGCTATGAAAGCATGGAGTCATCTGCTTGTATGTCTGTCTTTGCATTTTGTTTCATTTGCATGCACAAGCATTAAGTAATAGGTATACCTATGTCACCTGTTGAAAAGTCAGAGCGTGCAACACAAACACAAAGTGTTCAAGTTGCTACATATGATCAAGACCTGCGTTCTATACAGTAAATACCAAGAATTTTCAAGCATATGGAGACACACGTTCACTTGCACGGAATGAAAGCCATGCAGTTCAATTCATTCTTTACTCCTCTGTTTAAAACTAGGCCAGGTGAAACCCCAGCTTTGTCTTCGGGGAGAGAGAGTGCAAATTGCACATGACAGAACAAGAGACTCCACAATTCCCCAGTGAAACCTTGAGGGATACCACATGTGTTTTATTCGCTCTGCTATTCTCTAGTGACCATGTACAGGTTCAACTTCAAACATATCGATTATAATGACACTGTGGGACCACAGGGACCGCAGTAGTTTGTCACTCCACATGGCCAATTTAGCACTCTGGTTAAAGGCCTCGGGGAGGGCTAGTCAACATTTTTCTTAGACAGAGTATTTGATAGCCACAAACTCAATAATCCCTGTCTTCTGTAGATGTAAATGTAGAGTCCAGCCACTGACATCCAGTAGCACTGTTACATTCACTACAGTCATCAATCATCCAGCTTTGCTCATCAGAACTTGTGCATCACCATAATTTGTTGAATTATTCATAAAAAGGAAAATATAAACATAAACTTGACTTGACACTAGATTGTTTAATTAGGATGAAAGGGGACGTCTTTTTTATTTTACTTTGAATAATTTAGTATATAGAGAATAGTTCATGTTGTAGGTCAGTGTTGTGACCTTGATCATAAGCTTTTCTTTGTTTCAATAAATTACTCCTTATAACTCTCTATAACTCACCCTCTGTACACAGTGTAAAACAAATATTTCTTTTCTCCTCTACCAACCAACAACCAACCATTTTAGCTCCTCGGGTTCATCTCCAGTTCCCTCTCACCTTGAGGTTGAGCCAAGTCTCTGAATGACTCCATCGATTCTGTTTTGTGTTCAGCTTAGCAGACCAGATAGAACCTCACGGAGAAACTTAAGAAACGTCTTCAAAGTGGCGTCCCCACACGACTTCTGTATTCACGTCTGAGCCTTTCTTCACCAAATAAATTTTGCACTTAAATAATCCACACTGTCATTTGTGACTCTTTTAGCCGACTGGGTCACTATGGCGACCTGGCAGGCAATACTAGAGAGTGGGCCAGCAGAAATCCATCCTGAGGACAGACTCCATTCAAACGCATTAAATTAATTTAATCCCATATACTCCCACTGATAGTTTAGTTGAGACATATTGTAAAGTCATCAGTGTATTTGTGTATCAGAATGTGAGTCAGCAAACCTGCAAATCTAAAATCTCCACCCTTTTCTATGCAGCAGAAAATATGAAAGTGAGAGAGGGAGGAGGAGAGTGAGTAAGAGTGAAGGAGAGGAGAGGGTGTTGATCTAACTTACGACAGTAGACTGCAGGGGAGGAGCTCTGTCCTGGGTGACCTCTGCTAGTGCTGCAGCAGGTGATCACTCACAAACTCTACAACACACTCATGCATACAAAAATGGAATAAGTTGCTTTAGCCGCATGTACATACACGAAACATCAAAACAAACTCACACAAACTCCTTCTTTACAGCTACAAGACAAAGAACTTTATGGAAAATGAGGAAACTGAACCAAAATTCAGGAACATAAATGCACACATATGCAGTTCAGGGTATTTAACTGTAATGAGCTTGTCTGTTTGTATTTGTCACACAACTTGTCTGTTTTGTCTTTTGTTACATTTATATTCCTTAAAAAAAACAAAAAAAAACCCAAAAAACAATCACTTTGAATGCTTGGAAATCCACCTTCTATTCCTAATTAATCATGTCAGGCCTGAAAATAGCATCCCACAATAGGCATCCTCCTCCTTGACAGCCAGCCAAGAACATAATTATCATTTCAGCTTTTTCATTTTGACCATCCATCTTTCTTTTTTTTTTCTCCTACTTTTATCTCTCTCTCTCTCTATTTCACTGCGTGTCTCCCTATGGGCTCTCTCTATATTTGAAAATTGACCTTGGATGTTCTCCTTCTACATGTCGAGAGCAGAGCACGACGATGACCCCCACTTATACGACGAGCTACGGCCTTAACTTCAAAGTAGAGTACTATGCTATTGATTCTGGATGTGGTTTCACTTTCTGGCATTTTCAGCCTTTCAAAAAACAAGGACAGATCAATTACCTAACTCTGGATCTGTGGTTTAGCACAGACAGGAACCTTTTGGAGTGTGATTTCCAAACAGCATGACTCGGTATGCACTTCTGAGTGTGTCTATTATTGACAGATTTATCCTTACAATGATGATTGGCAGCATTGTAGAAATCTCCCTCAAACAGCAGAGAGGAAAACATCGACTGAATCTGCGGTGACAAGAAGGAAATCTCCCCTGTGCAAATGGAAGAGTAGAAAGATTAATAGATGAGGGGAGACTAATGCAGTCAGCAGGAAATGCAGTTAGAGGTGTGTAGAAAATGAAAATGAAGGGCGGGGTTTTAACGATAGGAATGCAAAGGATATAAGGTCACAATGACAGTGATGAGTCATCCAGTAGAGTGCTCTCTCTCTCTCTCTCGCTCTCTCATTCTCTATTTTATTCTCACAACGTCTCCAATGTCTGTCTGTTTGTTTTGACGCTAAAGAGTAAAATAACAGACAGCAAATTTTTCCTAACAGTATCTCAAAAATTTATTAAAAAATGCATTTTTTTTTTTTTTTTACATTAGAATCTAACAGTGTTGTGTGTCTGACTTACTCTGTTTGTCTATAATACATGTGTCCGGATAGGTAGTCCTACTCTGTCTCTGTGCCTATAGATGACAGCTGGAAATGACCAGCCAATCAGAGTCCAGAAATAATAGGATTTTCACAGAGGCATTAGCAACAGCGTCATCCTCCTCAGCAACCTTTTTTTTTTTTTTTTTTTTTTCCAGCTGCTAATGGTGTGTCTCTAATGTAGAGATATTTGTCAAAATAAATGCAGCTGTATTGGATGTTTTAGGAGTTTTAATTTTGCTGTGTGATCTGCTGTCTCTAATCTTTAAGAACTTTAAGTACCCTTGAAGCACCTATGACCGATATAATTTTATATCAAACACAACGCACAAGGTGATAATGTTCAACCTACAGAGAATTATCTGTTGTCCCCGCTGACTTTATAATAAAGAAGACCTTATTGCTGAGCTGTCTGCTTCGCAATTCAGTGATTTCAGTTCACCTCTTTCATAATGTTGTTTTCAGCTCGGCGTGCAGCTGTTTTTAGCAACAAACTCTTAAAACCCACTGTTCTCTCCCTGCTCAGCACCAAACAGAACACTGACTCAGATAATGACTAGCTGGTGAGTATAGTGGAACGTTTGTACCTTAAACAGCCGGAAAATTCCCGAAGAAGTTTGGAGAGACCAAAAATACAGCTAAATAAAGAATAAACATTAGACTGAGCAAAGGTACTTATCCGAATGAATGATAATGCTGCACTGCTGGGCGAGTAAATGAGGAAATGTTCGTCAAATCCCTTTAACACATGATAATCTGTTATCGTTGTGTTCACAACTTTTGTCCACAGCTGCAATAAAAGAATAATTTATTAGGGGTTTTAGAGTGATTTAGTTATTCCATCTTCCTAAAGATGCTGTAATACCATCAAGAGGCTAGCTGTTATTGACATTAATCTTCATATGGGTTGTTATAGTTTGTGAATTTTATATGTTAAATTTTTATTCAGACCCACAAGCGGATTAATAATTTACAGTTTTAACATCAAGGTGATACACTTTTATATCAGTAGATGGTGCTCTGTATCTAGTAGAAATTGTTTTGTGAGGTTTTATCATGATTTTGAGATGATTTGCACTGACATGTGTGAATTGACTTGGGATTTACATGAAGTGTTGTGGAGTTTACGGTTCTTATTAACCTTCTTTCCCCTTGGTCTGGGACCAGTTCCTATTGGGACATCCACATTGGAATTTGGTGACTGAGACGACTTGAACTTGAACTTTATTGCAGAAAACTGCAATAAAGTGCGTCATCCGGTGTGTGGAACATCATCATGACCGCTGTCATCCTGTGATGGATCACGGTCTTCCATCTCTCCGGGAGAGAGTTCCTGATTTGAATTCCAGTCGGCTACTAAAAGTTTCAGAGTCTATTAATAACAGCTGTGCAACTGGCATCAGAGGCAACCTGAGTGAAGCAAAAGAGTATGAACTGATTGATGACTGCAGCAGAAGGAAGAAAATGTGAGTCCTCTGGGATGAAGGCGTGATGCAACTCCTCCTTCGCCAATGATGTGCTGAGAGGTTTATTAATTCCAGACACCTGAGAGGTGAGAATTAGTCAGACTGGACTATATTGGAGGAAGGATTTCCATGCAACCATTGCACTTGACATGGACATACATTAGCTTTACAGTAGAAAAGCTGCTGGTACATTCAGAGAGATGTTAATTCACGGCGATAACTGTCGATGAGCTCAAGTGGTTTCACTGCGCGCAAATCAGGGGCAATGGATTTGTGTCATTGGCAGTCTGCAAAACAAAGGCCAGGAAATGGGATGAGGGCAGTGAAGAGGAACAGCCAGTGACCGCAACAACGGGAGAACCCCCCCCCCCCATCCCGTGTCATTTAAAAGAAACCAATCCTGTAACAGCAAACACTCAAGGTCAACCGCCAACAGGAGGGCAAAAAAACCACAGCTGAAAGGAAAGAAACGTATGGTCCTTTCTATACCTCTACAAATGTTGGTGGACTTGGAGGGTTCATTGATTATAGTGGAGAAAGCATGAATTGAAAAAGCACTTTCAAAGTCCAGCCAATTGAAATTCTCCTTTCAGTCTTGCCCTTGGCCGTTTTTTGCAGCTAATGGAACAGATTTTCCCGCTGATTGATGAGCAGATGTCTAAGCACGGGTCTGTAGTGAGCGTAATGGGCAGGTTTCACCAGATAATCTCTAACTGTCCTCTTCAAGGCAGCAATGAGTTTGTTCAATAATCAAAGCAGAGTGGAGGAGAGAAAGGTGAGGCGGATTATTTCAGCTTCAATCGGAAAAGCTTTAACCATCTGCGACAATTCATCTGAAGTCCTTCTGTTCTCCAGGTCGAAATGCAGCGACGCTTGTTTTGTGCTGTTAGCTTATGATTGAGAAATGTTATAATTCCTCTTGTCCTCTTGTGGTAGACATCTCATCTGTCTGTGGGACAATACACAGATTCGCTGCCAGAAAAACACACGCACATATAGACACACACACATGCACATTCTTATGCAACCCCTCCAGCTTAACCCAAAGGAAACAGAGGAATACAAACTAACGTGCTGCTAAACCATCCATCCATCTTGGAAGCCATGTTGACATAAACACTGCAACAGTTGGTGTTGATACAGACTGTAAGTGGGGGAGCACCTCAGCGCAGGCTAAATCCGTCCTGCGAGGCCTTTCTTTCCTCTAACAAACCCTCCCTTGTTGCTATGTAGGTCTGGTTTTGATGACATCATAGGCGCAATTTTGCTAATGCAAATTAACGGAACGCATTTGCTATTTTTGTGATCCTCAGTTGCATCTTTGAGAATGTGATTAGCAGCAAAGCTGGCAAAGGACAAAGAAAATTGGTCTGCAAAGAGCCATAAAGACGAAACACTTAAGGGAGGATTTGTCCACGATCGAGTTGTAATGATAAACATTTAGTCTTGAACTACCACTACATTACCAATATGCCTCACAGACAGCCAGTTTAGATACTCTTGGACACACAATAGCCGAGGGAGATGGCGGAGTTATTAGCGAGCCGGTGGGCTTGGCAGAAGCAATAAAGCACACTCGATCATACAAAGGTTGACAATGTGGTGGCTGCTAACCTCTGGTAGAATGTTAATATTTACCTCCTCCACAGAGTGATGATAAGAACTTTTCCAGCGGGCTTATAGTTCACAGCTTATTTCTCTTTGAGACCCATGCAGGTCAGACAGCACTAAAATGTATGGCAACCTGATGTTTTTTCCTTTGAATTGGGAATTACAAGCTGAGGATAATTTTAATTATATGGTTTATAAGTCTGCTCGACAAGAATGTCTTTATATTAGCATTAATTTGAGTACACTTATAGAGGACTGACTTGTCCATCCCGTGGATCAGTTCAGCACAACAAAGCATCCTTCAGCTTCACCAGTGTGTGTTTCTGTACGTAGCTCTGCAGCACAGTTAGCTTTACATTGTTTTTTACTTCTGAAGTAGTCACCATGTGAGACACTGCATGAGAAAAAATTTCCATCACCAGCATTTTAGGAAAATGGAACAATAATAAATGATTAAATCATTAAATATGTTACTATTTTTAATCGTACGTCTAATGATTTGTTTTTTTATGTGAAAGCAGTAAATTTGATTGAGGTCCCTACAGTCAAACTGGATCAATTTGCGCTGTCACACCTTTCCTATTAAAACGTAATAATAAAATACAAATTGAAGCTCATTATAGAGCATATTGGAGTGAATGACAGAACTGGATTAACCATTCAGAAACATCTACCCATAGAGGGGATATACTGTTTGACGTGTGTCTGATGCACCACACACACACACACACACACACACACACACACACACAAACACACACACAGAACGCTGGGAACCAAACCAATATATTCTCTGAGACATAATAATGAACGTTAATGCAGAAAGCAGAATGTAACCATTCCCAAATAATGACATTACAACTCATTATCTCATTATGTGGGTCATGTTTAAGACATCATATAATAACACAGAACAAATACTGGTATACACAGCCTCCCCCCCCCCAACAGGAATCCGTCCCACTGTTATTGAACATCAGTGAACAGAGAGCCAAACTCAGGCATGTGTATACATGTGTGTGTTTGTGTGCAATTGTATGCCTTTTAATTCTTCTCCAGGTCAAGGGGAATTGCTGTAACCAGCATCCATACATACATATATAAATATTGTATGTTGTGTGTTTCACATATTTGCAAATACAGAGCACACAAAGCTAAAAAAAAAAGGCATATGGCTAACAGTCTTTGATTTATATCACAGTTTTAGATCAGCAAATCATAGTTGATCTCAGTCTTTGCCACTTTGGACTCCAAGCGGATTTATTATCAGTTAATGTCTGTAATGAATATCATTACATGGAAATATGAATACAGAATGAAGATGTAAGTCCTTATAAAGTCCAGACATGAAATATACTTTCCAAAATTGTTCTCTGTTTTATGAATGTGTCCATTTTTGTGGAGAAATGTTGGAGTCCAATGAACCGCTCCAAATGCAATCTGTCACTGACTGATTCAGTTTTCATGTTGTGTGGGTTCCACTCATGATGTGTTGACTTCAGAGCAGAAGCGGCTGTTAAATGGTAGCTACAAAACAGTACCTGAATTTTTTATACATCTGCTTTTCTTCCCGTTCTTTTAAAATTGCATTTTGTTGCCTTTTGGACTGAGGGGTAATCCATGCTGGCGGAGACCTGCTGGGCACTGCTTGTGAGAAGACCAAGGTCTGATGACACGAGTCAGGAGAGGGGGGTAGGGGATGAGAAATAAATCTATTTCAACAACTTTGGCCCATCAGGTCCAACAGGACGACCAGAGTCATTACACTGCTGAAATGAAAGAAAGGTTATATTAGGTTAATGGATACTGCATACAGCTTTAAAACAAGCCATTATCAGTGTACGTTAACTGAGCTCAATCATATCATATTTACTCTATTTACCTCTATGGAATGCAGTTCAAATGGGTTCATCGGGAGTTCCAGGAGGTCTGTGCAAAAAAAAAACAAAAAAACTGGAGAACTTTCACCCTGAAAGAGAAATAAAGAAGAGGATGAGGATGAGTAAAAGCCAAATTGTTAGAGCCAGGCCCATCACACAGCTCAGTGGTCTTATTAACAACGCAAGACTGCTTTTCTTCTCCCTGCTGTCTCATTACCACTCATGCAAAAATCAAACTGTAAACACTGTCAGTTCAGAGGGAGGGGAGAGAAGCCAGCAACATTTGAATAAAAAACTATGTCCTGTACTACACAGGTTTATTTCCCATTAAGCTTTTTGATTGGGGGAAATAGATACGAGTTCAATGGCCTACTTACTATAATTTACCCTTACGAGAGCATCGACTAAATGACATTGCTGTGGTGGCCTTAAAGAAAGAGGTACACAGATAAAGAGGGTGATTACAGCCTGTGCAGACAGCACAAGGCAAAATCAGATGAAATGTGAAAAAGCGCATTAGAAGAGGTGGCGAGAGTAAGGATGAAAAGAAGTGTGTCTCTTATGTTTGTATCTATAAGAAAATCCACCCCACTCATGCCCACGATAAAAGCTTCCAGACTGGCCAATCTACAGTCGCTATGTGGCTACCAAGTAGCTCTCATCTCCACCATAATATATCTTGCTTACAGATCAATAGATCAGTGTTTCTCTCCCAAGAGCTTTTATGTGTCCTGAGCGATGAGCAGGCCATTTCACCGAAAACATATGAGGGATTTCCCTTACAAAACATAAAATCAAGGTCAGAGGTCAATAGAAAAAGAAATAATCGATGAAGAGGTCATTCAATGGGACCTTCCATTTTAGCTTTAGGGTAAACCAGCTAATGAGACAGCCCTAATTATCACTCAACCATGACTGGAGAGGAATACATACAATTAATGTACAACTACACCCACCCACCCACGCTGAACGGATTCAGAACAAGGCTGTTCGCCAGATTCTTCATCCTGATGTTTAAAAAAAAAAACTCAGAGGACCATCACAATGGATCTATGTCTCAGTAACAGTATCACAGTAATCACAGCGGGGGGGGCTGAACATAAATCTGCAGGTGTAGCAGACAAAAACACTGAGGGAAACGGTCAGATAGAAAACTGTTGCAAATAATAATTTACTGTTTATTTGCGGAATGTAGGTCTCACAGGGTCCGATAGTAAAAAAAAAAATATATATATATATTAAGTCAACAAAATCAAAAACCACTTTTAGATATTTGAAATGTGTTTCTCTTTCATAGCAATGAATAAATTACGCGGTCACAACTCACGCGTCCCTTGTTCTATGAGTACGCGTGGGTGGCCACCAGGGGGCAGGCCTGAGAAGAGCTGGGTGGGTGGGTGTTATTGATGCCACTATTTATTTCACGAACAAAGTCAGCTGAAGGTTACAGACAACCTGGACGTACTGCAGTAACATCTACCCACTGCACACACACATACACACACAAAGAAAGCCCACACCGTGAGGCTGCAACAAAATGCATTCATTAAAAAAGAGCTTTGGGTCTTTAATGTACGTTGTATTTACTATGATACCAATGCAAGCATTGCACTTAATTGTTCCGGAATTGCATCTGTGAGTGGGAATTTCATTCAAAGAAGGTAACATTATCCTGGAAATAATACTCCACTGGAGTGACTAATTTAAAAAAAAAAAAAAAAATTGTAAAGAGCAAAAAAAGACAGAAAATGAAAGAAAAACCACCACGAACGACAACAAAAACAACATTTTTCTCGTGTCTGAAGGTAAATACATGATGCACAAAGAGTCGATATCGTAGTAGAGCGCAGAACTTACCAGTTTTATCAGTGGGACAGCAGCGACCTCTGCAGACCATCCACGGTAGCGCACCCCAGGCAGACAATGAGCTCCCGGTACATTCAGAATTCCTCCTGCGTTCCGTTTCGTTCAACATCTCCTGGCTTATTTTCTCTCAGAGTTGCTTCGGGTTCATTTGCAGTTCACGGTGTTAACTTGGAAGCACGCTTTCTTACTCCAAAATTTAATTTTGTGCTAACGTGACAGTTAGTGGGCACGGCGCTTGGCATGTTTGGGATAATATTTTACGCACACACACAAAACATTTTTAGTACAGATTTGAGAAAAGCTCTTTAGATGACAATCTCAGCTTCCAGGCCTTCTGTCTGGGAGGGTAACTGCAGAAACAAAGATGCCATGGCAACGATGACCGGGGTTACCGAGGAAACGACCGTCACCATGGTGACTGCATCACAGCGGGCTATATTTGAGGCATTCAAAGCGAAGCACGCTCCATCTTGATAGCTGCGTGTGTGTGTGTGTGTGTGTGTGTGTGTGTGTGTGTGTGTGTGTGTGTGTGTGTGTGTGTGTGTGTGTGTGTGTGTGTGTGTGTGTGTGTGTGTGTGAAAGCAATGTGTTTTCTTACACTCACGTGTCTAGAAGCGAGAATAAAACTGTAACAGTCGGTGGCTCCGTTTATATAGTACCGTTTATAAATTAAAATAGCCAACCAGAACCGTTCATATCAAGGAATTATACGGGATTATTTTTTAAAAGACAGGAACATTTGGACCAGACGTTAACGCACATTAAAGGCATAGCACGAAACGATCAAATTGAATAATATATGCAGAACTGTGTTTTTCAGACATCACATGTTGTTGAAACACAGACACATATCTAAATGATTTCTGATTATCATACACGAATCACGACTCAAAAACGCATGTCAGTACAATGTGAGTGTCCTTCGAGCAGACATTTGCGCTGCTCTCGCACAGTTTGGCTACAGCTTCGGTTACTACCTGTTGTGATGACACATCATTGGTTATTGCACAAAAGCACAACAGGTCAATTCCTTCACTCGGAGGAGAATATTAGGCCTGATACTTCAAGGAGCTCTCTCTTTCTTTCCAGGCGCGGGTGGAACCTTAAAGAAATATGGATTCAGATCGGTGACTTTGAGAAATCCTGATTTCTTTGAACGGAGCACAAAAGCAGCGTCTCTGAACAGACAGGGTTCGCTCTTTTGTTCTCCTCTCTCTGGATTCGTTTGTTGGTTTTTTTTTTTGGGATGTTTTTCTTTTTTTTACTCTCATTTGATCTACCGGTGCTTCCACGCACTGGTGCGCCACGACAGATCCAGCTGCGCGTTGACGCACCGCCTTCCTCCCGTGTTCCAGGGAAGGTGGGGGCCACGACTCTTAAAATTTGGCTACACGTCGGTGAAAATCTTTTTGTTTATATTCACACAATTTTGAGAGTTGTTTTGCGGGGTGGTGGGGAAGTTAGGCTGCTGTTTGAAAGCAGTGTGCTCCTCTATCACCATATATTCGCTCTTGCTGAGTGAGGAAGATGAACGCGTCTTCCTCAGCTCGTCTGTTTCCGCCAGCGGCTGACAGCTGCCCACGTGGAGGTACTGAGCCTGCTCCTCGCCCTCCGTCTCTCTGTGATAGAAATAGTTGAAATTGGAGACGATGACGGGTACAGGCAGGGCAATGGTGAGAACACCGGCAATGGCGCACAGTGACCCCACAATCTTTCCCCCGATTGTCACGGGGTGCATGTCGCCGTAGCCTACGGTGGTCATCGTGACAACAGCCCACCAAAATGCGTCCGGAATGCTGTTAAAACCCGAATCTGGGTCATCTGCTTCAGCAAAGAAGACCGCGCTGGAGAAGAGGATGACACCAATGAATAGGAAGAAGATGAGCAGGCCCAGTTCACGCATACTGGCCTTCAGAGTCTGCCCTAAAATTTGAAGCCCCTTTGAATGACGCGAGAGTTTGAAGATGCGAAAAACTCGGACGAGCCGAATTACGCGCAGAATGGCTAATGACATGGCCTGTCCGTTTCCCTGCCTCTCCGCCAGCTCCGTGCCCAAGGTGATGAAGTAAGGGATGATGGCCACAATGTCAATAATGTTCATGATGTTCTTGGAGAACGTGGCTTTACTGGGACAAGCGAAGAAGCGCACCAGAAGCTCGAAAGAGAACCAGATGATGCACAACGTCTCCACCACAAAGAAGGGGTCTGAGAAAGGACTGATGAAAAAGGGGAGCGTGCCATTTATCAAAGGCGCAATGGTGATCGGGTCCCTGTTGTCGTCCCTGAATTCTGGCAGTGTCTCTAAGCAGAAGATGACAATGGAGATGAGAATAACCAGGACTGACACTATCGCTATGCCCCGCGCAGGACCAGAACTCTCTGGATACTCAAACAGCAGCCACACCTGTCTTTGGAATTCGTTCTCTGGCAACGGCCGCTCCTCCTCCTTTATGAAACCCTCATCCTCCCTGAACTTCTCCATAGCCTCCTCACCCAGTTCATAGAACCGGATCTCCTCCGAAAAAATGTCAATGGGTACATTAACGGGTCGTCTGATGCGTCCTCCAGACTGGTAGTAATACAGGATGGCGTCAAAGCTGGGTCGGTTCCGATCGAAAAAGTATTCGTTCCTGAGAGGATCGAAGTACCTCATCCTCTTCTTAGGGTCCCCCAGTAGCGTGTCTGGAAAGTGGGACAGGGTGTTGAGCTGCGTCTCAAAGCGCAACCCTGAGATGTTGATGACGACCCTTTCGCAGCATTCGTGGTCCGGTTCATATCGGTCCAGAGAGTGGTGGCCCGGAAGAGCTGCCGACTCTTCCAGCATGTTGTCACACGCCACGACCGTCATCACGTCGGCATCCGTCTCGGTGTATCCGTGATTCACCAAATTGTCGCCCCGGGTTTTGTTGAAACTCGGCAGCGGTGAATGGAGGAGGCTGAGATGGTCGTCCATGCGCGGTGGACGGTGCGCGCAGGGGCTGCCGCCTCGCCCCCTCTGCGAACCCCGGTCATCCACAGCCGCCGTCTCCTCCACTGTCTCTCCCACACTCTCTCTCTCCGTTCGCTTCACTTTCACTCTGTTGCTGTTCCTGCCCACCGCGGAAAATATGGTTTATAATCGGGCCCTCCGCCCGCCCACGGCGCGCAAAAGGCTGGGTACCTTTTTCCTGACGTCCGCCAATCGCAGAACGCACCGATCTACACAAGAAGCAACAGACGGGCGTCATTCAACACCATCAGTCTGGGCGTGTCCAGCTCCTTCCTTCTCCCCCAGTTTTTTCCAGACAGGCGCTCAAACAGGCACGCAGACGCGCACGGTTAAGTACCAGGCGTGCACGATCAGTCCACTTTTAAAAACAAGGTCATCGCCCATCGATGGTACATTTTCTTATAAGTTGGTCATAAATATATCAGACGAATCATATTCTTATTCCAAATAAGTCCCAAGGACGCAGCATCAGCATTACGCGCCACATTTACTTGCATCCTTTGTTCATCCAAGACACGAATTGGGACGTGTGTCGTGATAAAATTAAACGGATCCTCAAAAGGAACTAGTGTAACATTTGTTTCCCGATCACGCACAAGATAACAATACCTGGAATGACTGGAATACCGTCTGAAATTCCAGGTGGCGATACGCGCAAACAGGTGCAAATAAAAGAGAGAGAGAGATAATAAGGAGACGAGAGAGGTCAAAAGAGTCGAAGGAGAAGAACGCGACGTGTTGCTCCAAAAAAAAAAAATAAAAAAAAATACGGAGATGAATACCAGAATATTTAGAAACAAGATGTAAAGAATCCTGGTACTCATGATTTGAAAAGACAGACACACAACTCGACCACAATCACATCAGTCAGTTATTGTTTAAAGGTTAACGCGGTCAATTTGTCATCTGGCAACAAACCCAAATCACAAATTGACAGATTTGATTAAATGTTATCACACAGGCACAGACGGGGAGAAATCCTCCAACCTGAAACCTGACCAGTTAGGAATAATCAACTCCAACCTCTTTCAGTAATTATCACCCACTTCACAATTATGAGTGTTTATTATCCTGGTGTAAAAGCAACAGACTCTGGAATGGTAGGCATCTGACAGATTGATGAATCTGATGTTGTTTTTCTGAAGTCACACTCCTGGTGGCTGCTGTCCAAGGTGCTGAAATACAGGAACTTGTCAATGTTACCAACAGTTGTGGGTTTTTATTTTTTTCATTCATGAAGAAATAGTTCAAAAGTTTAATGTAGACAAAACTATTGAGTTGTTTAAATCAACATGAGTGGGAGGAGAAAAAGCACAATCCAGTAAGTAAACCAGGTGGTGGAAAGATCCAGAGGTCACAGGTGCCTGCATGGGCCCTATAAGAACCATTTCTGTATTGTTACTGAGGATAAAAACTGAATGATTTGGGGAAAACGGATTATGGCTTCTACCATTTATTCTACTGAAGGTTTTTCTAATTGCCTATGGACAGGCAAGCACTTTAATGGTGATGTAGGACAAAATGTTGAAGCTCGACGGTAAAATCTGGCATCACAAATACTAAAAAATACCATGAACAGTTTCAGGTTATTTCTTTTATCCTTTATGAAGCCTTTACTGATGATATTTTAAGTCTATTTTTACATGAGTTCATACTAACACACTGAAGACATGTTGACAAGTGATAAGGACACAATACCAAAGGGGCAGATGGAGACGCTGGGCTAATTGTGAGGGATGACTTTCTGCTGCTCATGAGCATCTGCTTCCTCCAGATTAAATTAAATGAGCATCAAATGACTGGACTAATCTAAGAAGTTGCCCATCAACGTGGGAAACGTGCAGCAGCAGCACTCAACCTGATGTGCACACACACACTTCAATGTTTACACACATTCTGCGGTGAAGACACTGAATTTATTTTCCATTTATTTAATCCCATATAAAATGATCAGTTATTATAAAAGGACACACAGACACACCCTGCAGCAAACTGCTAATGTTAGCTTGTTATCCAAGATTCCAGGTAACAAAGGATAAATATTTTACTGTTTTCCAATCTGCTGCTTATAGCTTGTTGTTTTTGGTCTATTAGGGACTTCTCTTTTTCAATATCCTGCTTTGACACTTCATAGCTAATTGTGTTTACATTTTCTATGGCTTATTGTTATCACTGTAAAAGAATGTTGCTCCCTCCAGAAACATCTCTCCATCACCACCTTTAATATCTCCACTGAGCCGGAGGTCTTCTTGGCAGAATTAGGCAGAACGGACAGGTTTCAGTTGCCGAGGTGAGAAATGAAAGCGATTAGTAACACCTTCTCATCCTGGGTCATCAAACAGAGCGTTGTGTTTAATACCCACGGGATTCTCATACAGACACACAACGTTCCCTATAGAGGTCATGTGGGAGACACAAAACCTTTTGTTGCAGGAAGTCTTTCTAATTTGTAATTAATATGAAACCTATTTGGTTTATTACGGCACGGCAATTAGGAGAAGTTTAGGAAAAGATTAGTGACATTTCACACCAGACATAAACGTCTAACGCGTCTGTTAGATTAAATTGCAGTGTGTGACACACAACCTGTCTAGGACTCTTCTGTGTAATTTGTTTTTCTGTACAGTTCAACGGTGGCTCTGACTGTCTTGACTGACATAAATGGAGTTCCTGTACATCAGCGTAAGCGTCAAGCTGGCAACATCTGACACAGATGCTGAAGGGCACCTTCTGGCTCTGGATTAAATGTGCAGGAAGGTAATCTATTAGCATTATTTGACACGCTGGGAACCAGACGGGAGCTGGGATGTGTCGTCTTAGATAAAATGTGATGCAGAATAACATCTCGGGATTTTGTTAAAAAATCAATAAATATTCCGGGTGTATCATAATGTCTATGTGGACAGGGACGTTATGGATTTGAAAATTTGATAAATCCAGCGCCTTAACAATCCCAGATGAGTCCTGTTCAGTGGTTGCTGTCATGAAATACACCTCAAAATGCTACTTGATTAATTTACCATTCCCTGTCATGGTACTGCGTGAAACGTCATACTTGCCTGCTGGGGAGACACGATAATCAATACCATTACAGAGTCAGTTGTACTGAGGCTGGTAGTCGGTATGACACTAATATTATTACCCTCTGTAATGAGGTCAATATATTGATTTTTAATTTCTTTTTAATTTAGAGATAAGGTATTACCCCAGAGGGATCCCTTAGATTTGGATGATGATTCAGATCACCATCTAAAAAAATGTTATAACTGAATCTTTACCACTGAGGGACAGAGACATAAGATTTTTGCTTCTAAAATGTCAGATTAATTTCTACTACACATGAAAATTTGATTTGGATCAAAGCAAAGACAGTGGCCATTGGGAAATAAAAAATAAGAATGCTACAGACTCACAATTAAAATCCCATTATAGGCAAAGGTGGGTTAGGTTCAGTTAGGTGTCAAATGTGATGGAGCTTCAAAATTTACAGAACTAGATGCTGAAGAAAATCACTTTTATATACATGTTGTTCTTATTGAATAATTATCTGCTGTAACGATGACACCAATGTGATTCTAAATGGTAGGCGTAGATTTTCATGGTGAGGGGTCAAATCATCTTGGGACAGTTGACCTAATAGAGAGACTGGGTCACCATGGCAGCAGTTTGTTTCGTCTGGTATATCAATGTAGCGATTCATTTTTATTTTTTTTTCTCAAGCATGTAGTAGTAGCAGTTAAATAAATGAATTAAATTCCTTGTTAAGAGACAGAACACTGGAACTGACATCTGCTCAATTAAAAAAATTAGAGCAGGGCCCCTAAAGCCCCAAACAACAGGGTTGTCTTTGCCATTGTGTTCCACTATGTTTCACATGAAAAATTGAAAAAAAGATTTAGTTTTCAATTGTAAAATACCTACAGGCATATTGTGAATGATTGGTGAGTGTTACTCTGTTTTATTATATAGGCCACATAGAATTTGTATTAAAAGGGCCAGTCGGTCCACAGGGAACGAGCTCAGGAACAGCCAAAGGGCCTTTTAATGTGGTTTCCTTTCTGCACGTTATATATAGCACCACCCCAACTCCCTTGTTAACCTACAAAATTAGGCTACCTTGCACGTTGCACTTGAATTCCACAAAATGGAATGTGGCTGACTGAAAGGCATTCAGAACCCAGAGGGCATGTGTGGGGGTCAATTTGAAAGAACAGCTCAGCTGGCTCAAGTCATGGACATCTGGTTACACTTGAGAAAATGGGTTGGTTTGGATCTTCTGTGAGGATGTACAGCAGCATCTGTTCGCATACGGTACTTCCTGGAAAAATGGTGGTTAATTACTTTGAAAACAAAACTGAGGATGGAAAGTCAGCATTTCTGTGTGTGGTTGTACTCTCTGACCTCACAAGTCTGCTACATGTGCATTAGTCATGTTTCAGGCCATTTCCATAGGAAATATTACAGTTCCTTCACCACCACCCACCACAATACTGACATATCTGATGTAATGGAAGATTCATTTGAATGGTTGTTTTCTTTACTTGCTCTTAGAATAAGATGTTGTGTGTGTGTGTGTGTGTGTGTGTGTGTATGTGTGTGTGTTTGCGTGCATGCGTGCATACATGTGTATGGAAAGTATAGTTTTATTTTGTTCTTAAGTTCAAAACGTGTCTTAACATTTGTGTAAAACCTGTTGTTCACCGCATATAAAGATGAATATTGTTAAAAACAAAGTGTAGTTTATTTGCAGATTGGACAAACTAATGTTAATGCTAAGGCTAATGGTGCAGCTTTCAAACACTATTTTCTGAATATTCATGAGAAGTAAAATAACAGATGTTTTGGAGCAAAGTGATGGCTGACTGTGAAAAATCTGTTGAGTCATTAGCATTAAAAGACTCCTGCTATGATTTAATTTATTTTTTGAAAATAAAGAAAAAAGAAAAAAGAAAAGCTGACCATTGGTGGGTGAAAAGATAATGATTTGTGAATATATTAACAAATATATTATTATATATTATGTCGGAACGCTGGAGGCAGGGAGAGGATGGTGTCAAAACTTCCCTGGCACTGAATGTCAGTGGATCGCATGTCATTTTTAACAGTGGAATAATGTTAAAGTGCTTTTTTTGGTTGTATTCCTTGGGAAAGGCCTCAGGGAATGACAGGAGCATTAACGTCTGTAGATGGAAAGAGTCTAATTTATATGGCAAGTGAGTCATGCCATGCAGGCATAACATAGAACATCTAAATTTGCTACTTTCAGAGGCTTTTTGTTAAGTCTGCAGTAGTTTTCTTGTCCACGAGAGACATGAAAAAAACATTGCATATTAAAAATAATTTGCATAGCCTTGTTAAAAAAATTTTGTGATTGTGAGAAGCAATGACGACTGTAATGCCTTGTCTTCAATCTCTCCAGAATACTAATTAAATCCACCTGATTCTGACAAATTAGATCCAGAGAACTCCACTTTTTATGAGCAATGTCTTCCTGTTACTCAGCTAGTGTCATATCCTCGTCCAGAGAAGATCCTCTTCCTGTCCACATGCACATAAACAGTAAAAGCACACAGGGGTGCTGTAAACGGAATACTCACAAATGAAGAGGGTGTCCATATGGGCATTCACCTGTGGGTAAGAGATAATTAATTCGCTTGTATTAGCATAACTATACTGTCAAGGCTGGGGTACAGCTGCACATTACAGAGGCTCAGAGGTGGAAGGCGGAGAAGCGGAGAGAAGGAGAGGAGAAGGCCATGTGAAGAACAAAGCCTGGCTGACCAAAATCTGCAAGACATCCTGCTGTAACTTCAGCAACAGACGGAGGTGCTGGGAAAGAAAGGGTGAGCGGAGAGGGAGGAATGTGGCTCGAGCTCAGCTGATTGGCTGTGTCATTGTTTGAGTCTGATCATTTCTGTTTGCAATGTGTCGCCAAAGAGATAAACAAACACTGGAAGTACAGGTGAAGCATGCATATGGACAAACACACTCACACACACACACACAGAGAGAGAGAGAGAGAGAAAAACGTCATTCACACAATCAATCCATGATTTATTTATTTTTTTATATATAAACTGTATATTTTTAACCATCTTAAAGCTGATTTTACAGCTTGGAGGTATCTGCATTTTCGGTCCGCGTTGGATCCAAGATGGGTTAAGCGTGATTGCAGTGTCACAAGTATGACGATGTAGTGGCAGGCGACATGAATGCATAATAGATACCATCCCATCAGGGCATGTCAGCTGCAGTAGAGGAAGACAAAGCTTCCCCGCTCTCCACATCAACCATCAGTTCCATTCAGACACAGAATGAGGACAGAAACAGAAAAAAAAAAACATAATAGTTCAAGCTCTGGAGACGACACAGGACTTTGATGAATTATAAAGTCTGGTAATGATCTGTTAATTAGAATGTTTGTCTTTGTGTTCTGTCCTACTTACAAAACCAAATCTTTTTCAAACTAGAGAGTCACTCTGAATTAGACTTGCAACCATGAGAACAGCTGCTGGATAATTGCATTGCACTTCACAAGTCTGTAGAACATAAACCAGAGAGAAAGAGTGTGTGTGTGTGTGTGTGTGTGTGTGTGTGTGTGTGTGTGTGTGTGTGTGTGTGTGTGTGTGTGTGTGTGTGTGTGTTTTTCCACTGAGACAGGTCTGGTAGTAAAGAACTTGGGAGGAAGAAATAGCAAAATTGAGAGAACCCCCTTGCATCCCTTCTCCTCTCTGTGTTGACTTTTTTCCATGTCTCTCACCTGCATTCACCCCCATGCATACCTTATCCATCAAGAAAACTAAATGCATTTCAAATGTCAACTGAGCGATTTTTTTTAACTTTAATTCCAAGTGCTTGATTCTGCAAACTACTTTGAAAAACTGAAGCTTGATTTGCTCCCATCTGTGTTTACAGTTTACCTCCGTGTGATATGTTCCCCTCTGCACTGAGGCTCTGTCCGGGATAACCACTGTGACCCCAGTTGGTCCAGATGGTTGCTGGAACACACAACCAAATACTTGCATGCTCTAGTGCATCCACAGAGGCCTACTGTGTTCATCATTAGAGTACATGTCTTCTTTCAGCTACAGCATCAATCCATGATTGGCACAATTGATAAAACATTGCTTGGAGTTATGTATCCAATGTACACTTTCCTTCATTATTCAAACCACATAAAGATAACAAAAGAACAAAAGTCACCAGTTTAATTCAAACTCCCATGATCCCACAATTTGTTCATCAGCAGGAACTACATCCTCTATATTTCATTTTTCTTTGTATCATAAATAAGCATACGGATGATTATGACTGTATTAAATTTTAAGAGGAATATGCCTTTAGAATTATCTGTTATTCCTCAATAATATGATTATTTCTGCTAAAAGAACAGATTTCAGAAAAATTTGAAAGTAGCCAATGTTGTTTTTCAAATCTAATGAAGTCAGTAGGTGGATGGAACAAAAAAACAGTGACATTGTTTAAAAAAGTGACTGAGCCTGAACTCCACTGAGAAAATGCATATTAGAGTTAATAATGTGAAAAACTGATAAACAATTTACAGAGGATCCATGGTGAAATAGAGTTAAATACAATTATCTTCTTATAACTATGTCACAAAAATCTAAAGCGCCATTTTTGGCTTCCATATCAAACCTTAATATGGTACAAATAACCATGTGCGCTCACACTCACAGATAATGTTGGTACGACCAGTTGACCTAAGCTGCATGTTTTTTGGAGGTTGGAGGAAGCCGGAGAACCCATAGAGAACCCATATAAAATGCCCACACATATAGGAATTGAACCTGGAACCTTCTTGCTGTGAGGCAACAGTACTACCCACTGCACCACTGTCTGCTATTTTTTCCGTTTTAGTATTTTATTCCTTCAAGCAGAATATCCATTATATGTACACAGCTGTAGATCCAACAAAGAGAAATGTGCAGATTTTATTAAAAATTTTTGAGGCAAGACCAAAAATTAAAAGTCCAAGTTGTGATTATAGTAATATTAGAATTTATTATACATTCTGAGATCTGACATTAATGTAATAAATATGCTAAAATTAGCATGGTTATTTGCCCGCAGTGATATTACCATGCAATAGCATTTTTTTCTTTCTTTGGAATGTGATCAGTTTTCTGTAAGTTTGTTTATAATTCAAATTAACATCCTTGTTGGTCTGTGTGGAAGTCTAATGGTAAATGTTTGAGTTGTTAATCCGCTGTGATTTGTCCATGAAAACTACAGAAATATAATATCATGGGAGCACCAGAGCTAAACGTAAAAACATACATTCTGTTAGCAAAGCAGGAATGTGTCACAACCAAACTAGGACTTGGATCCAGATTCAAGACTCTTGAGACAAAGAACAAAATAATTAATCTTTATCAACAAAATAGCCTACTATTGACTCTAGTCCTCCAAAATAAAATGTCAACTAAATTCCATAGAGAATATTGTTTAGTTTATAACCACAATCACACACACTGATTAAAATGTCACATTCTTGGACGAGATAACAGTGGCGTTATTGTGTAGCACGGTTATTTAGGACTGATTTTCAATACCGCATAATATGAATAAATGCTAGTTGTGCTACAAATGAATGCTGGAGAACTTAACGGAACCATTTCCCACTGTAACCCACCCATCAGAATGATTTTCATCTTTCTCCTTGGCGGGGTATTTCCTGCTGTGTTCCACACGTAGATGATGAGGGGAGGCGTTTGAGCTCATGAACTGTGAGCGGTGGTACAACAGGAGGCTCAATACCTGTTCAATGGCTTCCTTGACCGAAGCAGAGGCAATAAGTCATCATTAGAAATGACACGACTCTCTGTGGCCTCTGGCCTCCATGGCTGCTCTCAATCTGTCTTTGCCAACAATTTCTTTCCTCTTTTAGATTTTTTGCCCTTCCTCCCATCATTCTCTTCCTCTCCTCTTGACATTGGTATATATTAATTTTGTGTCCTCTGTTTGATCATTTCCTAACTTTTCATACTTGCTGTGTGTCCTCAACAAAGGAACATGTGAATGTGTGTGAAGGACAAGCAACTCATTAACAAATTATTGAGCACAAGGTCATGCAGGTCGATACGACTGCAGATTCAGCAGTTTTATTTACTGACCTTTGACTTTCATTAACATAATACAGAACATACGACAATCAGCTCTTTGTCCCCCGTGACTTGTTGTCATTGAAATCAGTTGACAGGCCTGTTTTTGTAAACACTGGTATACTACATAGGAGTCAGGATATAAATTACATGTGTGAATTACAGTTAAATTAAAAAGCAAACCTGAAATTTTACTTCATGCTTTTCCTGCTTATTGATTAATATTATTACAGTTAAGTTTACATTGGCTTCATTAATTTGACATTAAAGTATTGGAATCCTTTTCACTTTCATTATAATTTTTAGTAAGCTCATTGGTCTGTTTCACATCTACTCTACATCCATATCTGCTAGCATTCAACATTATTTTCTTTGAATGCCCTTTCATGGCTCTTGCTACAAACTAGCTATATTTGTCTTTGGGACTTTTGAATCTAACCTTTTGTTATTTTGCATGTGTTGCATTTCAACCCAACTGAGAATTATTTCCATTGGGGCCATAAATTCCCTCCTGCTGCCAGAACCCTTGCTGGGTGGAAAGTTTCTTGTTATCAATAGAAAAATAACTTAACAGGATTTAAGATGATGATTTTTCCAGCTAGTCCAGCTGCTCACTGTTTGAGTCAGTATAACCACAAAAGATCAGAGGTCGCACACATCTGTTTTACTGCTTCCTTGTGGAAACCTTCTATGAAAACTGTACACAGCTGTTACTTCAATAATCTCCAGTTTCCAGAATTATTGCTGCACATAACTAGTAATTCACAAAATTGTTACATAACCTCATAAACTCTTCTTGGCCGCAGCATGACAGGTCCATATATCTAGGATAAAGCGAAAAGATGGTGTATTTAGGGTATTTTTTATTATGGAATTGTGGTTATTGTATTTCAGTATAAGATGCTTATAGCAGATAATATATAGTTGATTATAGTTGATATTTTTGTTTTCGCCACATGTTGACAAGGGGCTTAAATACTTAATTATGATAAATATAATAAAGATAGTATATATATATATATATATATATATATATATATATATATATATATATATATATATATATATATATATATATATATATATATATATAATGGTGATAAAAAGGTGCAACTCCGCAGGTCTTCATCAATGAGAGCCATTAATGGGAGCCTTTCAGCAGCTTTCCTTTAAAATGCATGTCAGGAATGATTCAGAAGCCACTGAAGATGTCAGCTGTCCCCTTGAAGCTAAGAAATTAGTGCAGAATTTATGCTTAAACATGCACACGTTCATATATGTGCAATATATAGGGTGTGCGTGAATGTTATCCATTAATCTTTCTCAAGTCGTGATTTAACCGCCACTCAATGGTTCATCAGGAGAACCTTCTTTATATCGGTCTTCATCTGTCATCTTGGACCTCTCTGAAAGGTGTTGCCTTCATAAATTATTCAGCTTTGGCATTCAGAACTCTCTGTCCTTCTGAACAGAGAACATATTTTCTATGTACCTGATTCACGTACTCATGTATGGGAGAATAAAAAGCACTCCTTCTAGAGTTAAGTGGATTATAATAATGAAAAATTCATTCAGTGAATTTGAACACACAACACAGACACACACGTGTTTATTAGTGAAAATTCTGACCTGCTGTAAATTGCTGTATTTTGGCCATACAATACGATTTAGCTCTTGATAACATGATAGAATAAAGTCTTCTTAAACAGAAAATGAATGTGCACTCTGATTATTTGCCATACATGCCAGTATTTTCTCGAAACTATGCTGAAGCACAGGAAAAGAGAAACACATCCATCAGACTGTTGGAGCAAACTTTCCAAAGCGTCTTTTTATTTCCACTGCCTGCAGTAAGGCAGTGGAAATAAAAAAGACAGGAAGGTCTGGCATTAATTACAGTAAAAAGGGAATATTGGGGGAAACTGTATCCTTTTGGATTGTTTAAAGGGGGAACTTTTGGAAGCTGTTTTCCAACACAACACATTTCTTGAAACTTTCACCCATTTTCTCTAAACCTTAAACACAAAAACTCGAACTACATCACCTCAAAAACAGTTATCGTGTGTTCAAAACCAAACGATGTACACACAGCAACTAAAAATACATTCACCACAGAGTATTCATAAGTCACTGCGTGAAACAATTCAGGACACAGCATCCAGGGTATAGTTAATAAAATGTGTGTCCTGTAATGCACATTTGCAAACTGTGCACTCTGAACTGACAAAATCTGCTCAGTGTGTTTTATTAGATCATTGGAAACAGGCTTATTTTGAGTGTGTAAAAGATGACACCTGTGTTGGAGTTGTCTTTGCATTTTTTGCTGCCAGTGTTTGCAACACAAGTGTATCACAGTGTGAAATGTGTTTAGTGTCTCAGAATGTGCTGAAGGTTTAGTAAAATAAAACAAAAAAAAAAAGAGAAACAGCAGATAATTTACAACCTGTCATTCTGTAAAATATAAATATTAAAAACTAAACAAAACTGAGAGGGGTTACTGTATAACCCCTCTCATTCATATGATTATCACACACACACACACACACACACACACACACACACACACACACACACATGCACACACGCACACACACACACACTAACTCAAGCACCATGAGGAATACATCTGTGAGTTCTTTCAATCAAAAAACTTTCCTTGTTTTGAATAAAAAAAGCTCTTTTAACCCCTAATAACCAATACCCATTTATCCTTAAAGGAACATTTTGTGGATTATAATAAAAAACAAATGGACCACATACAACAGGGACATTCAATGTGGGGTTACACTGGTGTCACCGTGAGTTCTCTCTGCCATCCCAGTCTAGAAGTGACGACTGTTTTACCTCGTCATAACTTTAATAAAAAGTAAAAAAAAAAAATAAAAAAAAACCTCTGGGAACTCTCTGTAACACTAACTCACTGACACAGAGTGACATCATTGAGGGATTATAAAGTCAGTACATCTGTGCTTTTCAATCACCTCTGGTGGACCAAGTATTGCTGTCCTGGGAGCCTTTGCTATTTATATTCAGGAGAAGAGAAGAGAAGAGAAGAGAAGAGAAGAGAAGAGAAGAGAAGAGAAGAGAAGAGAAGAGAAAAGAAGAGAAGAGAAGAGAAGAGAAGAGAAGAGAAGAGAAGAGAAGAGAAGAGAAGAGAAGAGAAGAGAAGAGAAGAACTGATTAAGTTAAATTAAAGCTAGCTTTTTTTCTCCTCTTTCACTTCAGAATAGGGCAAAAGGCTAATAGCACTGAGACTGGAGAATTAGAGCAACTGGAGGAATCAGAGCAAACAAAAACTGGCCCACACAGACTCACAAACACACACAGACACACATGCTGCAGACGCACATGCTGCCTACACACATGCTACTCACCGCAGAGCTCCCCAGGTACCGACTTTGACAGATGACTTCTCCGGGCATCTGGGGGATTGAAGGGGAGTGTGAAGTGAATTTCAGTAAAAAAAAAAACAACATAAATTCACAGAATGGCACAGTCACCCATACACCCATTGAACAGGATGGCACCGACGTGAAGACTCATTTATATTGCAGCTATGATTTCCTCAGTCTGCATT
This sequence comes from Antennarius maculatus, assembly GCA_013358685.1. Lineage (NCBI taxonomy): Eukaryota > Metazoa > Chordata > Actinopteri > Lophiiformes > Antennariidae > Antennarius > Antennarius maculatus. Next base: position 25,180,031 of record CM023607.1, read on the forward strand.
GCATAGAGCATCATTTTGCCCTTCATTACACTTCTCCATTATCCCTCCATCTTTCCATTTACCCAGAATCATCAATCGTTTTCCCCATCCCGGCCCATCCTGCATCATGACATACATATATGTTTGAAGACATTTAATTTTGTGTATTCACGTGTGTGAGTGTTTATCCTAAGGGAAGACCCATGTGCGAAATACTGAAAGAAGCAATTTTCAGCGTAGAGGAAATGGAGTTGCTGGAAAGATGGTTGTTCTTGAGGAAGTAATTTCAGATGTACTCAGTAGAAAAGAGGTCTCAGGGTTGTAATGCTCACTGTTATATCTTGCCTGATGCCATTTATATAATCACACCATGGCTAAAGGGTTCCATGGCTGATCGCAGCCTTACATGGGAAAAGAGTCATGTGGGAAAAAGAAGCTCAGGTGAGGCACATTAGATTTACACAGGATTAGGGATGTGTTCTTTCATGCAAGTCAATTTTTTTAGATGAATTATCATCGTTCTTATTTTTTATCAAGTTCCTATTTTTATGTTTTAGTTCTTTTTTTAGATAAAGAAAATTCTGAGGTAATTTTTGGTGTCTTTTTGTTTTGTCAACTTCAGTGCTTCAGATGGTAGATATCAAAATCTTTTATGGATCGATGTATCGTTGTGTTTGAAGCTATTTTTCTTCATTGAGTTTGATAGTTTGGTCCTTGATTGATGGAGTTCTGTGGGTTTAATAACCTGACAAATTAAAAGGATTTTTGTTATGACAGAGCAACAAGCAAACATATGTTTTCTGTGTAACTGTAATGTTCGTAACAAGAAAAAGTAATAAATTCAGTGTTATTTAACATTAAGGTATAGTTACATTTATTTTGCATTACATTGAGTTATATTTAGTTGCATTTATAAGTTACATCTGGCCCTATGATTACAGCCGTTGTGCTGATGTTGCCCTTGATGAAAATGAGTTTGATACCCCTGCTCTCGGGGGATCAATACAAACGTATTATAGAAATGAATCTGGAATAATTTTTTCTGTCAAATAGAGGATAAAAAGTAAAAATTCCACCATGTCAGCAGAATGTCCTTACGCAACACATTTGTCTGTCAACTGCTGCTGTGCAGGTGGTGATAGCAATATGGTGGAGATTGAACCAAAGACCTGTTGAAACATACAATGGAAAAAAAAAAAAGTGTTTGAAAATGAAATGAAAAATGTGATGCAAAGCCGTACATTGTTGCTAAAAGTTTGATTATATAATAAATTTTAAAAGGCCTTGTAACTAGACTTGACGTCCATTTCAGATTTCAGACACACCAAATGAAACTCTTTTGCTCAGCCCTGTGTCCACCCCCCCAATAGGAAGTCAAAATCTTCGGGGAGCAAACCAAAATGAAATTAGGAAAGAAAGAACACATGGAGGGATAGAAGAAAGTGATGTAGGGTGTGCAACCGCAGGGTCATTCCATTAAACTGCTGACTCGCCTTTGGCCTGTAATGGCCTTTACAATAGCATCATTACCCAGTAGAGGCATGTTAATAATGTAGCAGACAGGACAATAAAGCTGCCAATCAAAGAGCTCCAGTCCCACCGCTCTGAGTGAATTATTCACCACAGGCACTGATTAGAACAGGGAGAGAGAGCAAGAAAAAGAGACTGACATAGGTGTGGAGAGAGCGACTAAGGAGCGATGTGACTCAAATGGGGACGGCGGGGGGGGCAACGTATTCACTTGTTATGGGCCTCAGTCTCAGAAAGATTAAAGTAATGGGTTTTGGTTCATGTCAACCAACTTATGACAAAATATCAGACTCAGCGGCAGGCAGTTACATCTTGTTGCATCCAGTGAGTAACTTACAAATGGGATGGTGTCTTGCTCAAGAGCACCTTGGCAGTGCTAAGGAGGTGAACTGGCCCCCTCTCCACTGATGGTTCACATTCCAGATTTGTTGATCCACATGGGCCTTTAACACTGTTGTGGTACACTAATGCTCTGCTAGAACATAATGGAAATTAAAATGAATAAATAAAAAATAAAAGACTGTAAGTCGTAGAGTGTAGAGTTGGAATAGGGATGTAGATCTTATATTGTGCGAACACTATAAAGAACAATGATGCACAACATAGCCATTCATGCGACAGCCGTGTGTGTGTGTGTGTGTGTTTGTTTGTGTATGTGTGTGTTAAAGAGAGGAAAAGACTGCAAAAAGTGGTTGATGTCTTTTCAATTAATCTAATCAGATTCTCTATCCTGTTCTTTCCATTTCCTCTTCTGTCTCCTTCCTTCACATACAAGTCAGCTTCCTGCCATTCATAGCTTGAAACACAACACTTCCTGGCAAAACTTTAGTTACAGAGATGCAATTGGTAACCTAAATGCATTGAGCTCGCGGATATATTTAGTCTTTATATCATCGTTTCATGCTAGCAAAGCGACGCAGTGATGGAGAGAAGTTGATAATTAGAAGCCTGTGGCATGAAAAGAAATGTGCCACATAATTATTTACACGTGCAAGACAGGCACACACGTAGACAACTTTTAAACAGGAGGTAAATTTAAATTCCAAGTTCACCAAGTTTTATAAGATGTCACACTTTTTTTTTTTTTTGCTCCACCGTGAGAAGAGGTTGAAAAACATGCAGATGGATAGTAATTCTCTAAAAACAAAATATTCAAATTGTCTTCATTCATGTAGATGTTGAAATTACTTCTGTATTTTTCAATTGCAATTTTTTTTTTTTTTTTATTCAAAAATCTTCTGATTTGACAATCAGCCTGAATTTGAATAGCCTAACAAAGCAATAACTCTTGTATAAGTCCACTACTTTTTACAGAGTTGACTGCAGCACACCAGTCTCTATGAGCTGATGCACGCATTCCTACACACTTTTCCACCAGGATTGTGAATAACCCTTTGTGACCCTACAGTACGTGGGATCCTGATGGATCACATATCCTCTCTCCTCATGTTGGGTCTGTGTTGTTGTTTTTTTTTTTGGCATATTTGTTTGCATTCTTGTATGTAGACTGCGATTGAAATTGAGTGTTTTTACATATGCATGTTGGTGTGTGGGTGTTGAAGGTGGTAAAGCACAGCTAAGCTGTCCTTTCATCATGCTTAAGGTGGAACGGGGGAACAGATGGAGTCGCTCTGTTTGAGGACTCTACAGTCAAGTAAGTCTTTGCAGCTCACCTTTTACTCACATTTGAACATGCAGAGGTAAAACGGAGTGACAAACAGACATTTTTTTGAATCAATAAGTGCAATTCTTAAAAACTGTATCTTTTTTTTTTTTTTTTTTTTTTTTTTTTTACTAAATAATTGGATGAAGGGAAAAAGGGAAAATAATTATCTGCTTGATGTGGATGTCGTGACGCCATCGAGTCTCCAGCAATGTTTCCCAATCACATAAATGTCCAAATCTAATAAAGGATTCATGACCAAAAATTATCTTGGATGTATTTTTTTTTAAACTTTTCAGCTTGACACACTTACCATCAGTATCTGTGGGGAGTCAGTATTTGTAACTGATTCTCAATAGGATGAGTTGCATTACAAGAGGCTGTCAAATCCTTAACATTTGACAGCCTGGGAAGCTGACATTGAGAACTTGTCTATTTTACAACACATCTACCAACTGAAAGAAAAAAGGGTCCCTGTGGAGAAATATCTGGTCTTACTTTTAAAACTGAATCCCTTACCTCCTCCAACTGACGTATTAACAGATTCTGCAAACATCCCACTCTGTCAGTCACTGGATGGGTTTGTTATGATATCATACACCCTTTCTCATACTTTTTATTATTGCCTCGGGTAACATCTCATATTGACCAAAGTGCATTTCGCCTTCATGACAGCAGTCTAGAAGCTAGCACGTTCCATTATTTCCTGAATCATGATTTCCACCTTTAGACACTTACCTGTAGGCCAAAGGATATAGTGCTTAAAATTAGAAGATCCATAATCACACATGTTAATCTGAACAACCACAGCGACCTGTTTATTACTGTTAATAACTGCACTTACGCTCTTTTGAGGATGCTCCGGGGAAAGTGTTTGGTCAACCCTGTTGTTTTCCTTTTGTTTCACATTATAGCAGATTCTTGCTCAACCATCGCCAAAGAGAACAATGTCATTAAGAAAAGTAAGAAAAAGTAAGATATGATAGGACAAACAGCTGAACATATAGGTGGCTTGCCCAGAGCCTGATGTAAAAATAAATGTTATCCCACTCTATTTTCTCATGGGTGCATTAGTAACCCCCATGAAGATAGACATTTACACATACAGTAAACACACGCTCCATCCATAATGGCAACTTGCTTACAGGTGAAGTTTATTATTGCAAGAAATTTGACTGATTGTAAATTGAAAGGAGAAAAAAAAGTGTAACCATCTGAAATGATTCAACCTGTGACATAGAATCAGAGACTCCAGTAGATCATCTGCAGTTACTGCAACTTTAAACAACTTGTGACTCCCAACAAATTTTTAAACCTGCGGATAAAATACAGCACAACGCTGACACAAACAAATTCAAACTAAAGAGACCTTTGATGCTTGATTTTGAGAGGTTTGATCTTGGGTCACAAGGGTTCAGATTGACACTCAAAATGAGTTTGTTCCCAGCAGCTCATCTCATTTTCCACTGTGAATGCTAAAAATAGCCACTGCTGCCACTTAGTGGTGCGGAGAGGGAACTGAAATGATTGGAAAAAGAAAAAAGGCTGCACATACTCAACATAACAACATGACCAGAAAATGTTATGGCTTAAAAAAAAAAAAAAAAAAAAAAAAAAGAAGGAAGAAAATAACAAAGAAAGGAGATATAAGGAGAGTTCAGGGAGTATATTTTAAAAGAGAAGAGATACAGCGTTGGGATGTAGAGAAAGAGCCAGCCTTTATAGTGCAGTACAAAAGAGCAGACAAAGAACTTTAGACACCTGATCACCAAGGCCTCAGACAAGAGAGAGCGAGAGCCTGCAGGAATAAAGAGAGAGACGGACGAGGGCATGAGGTGCATTTGAGTATTTGTGTGTGTCTGTGAAAATGTGTGTGTGTTTGATCTGGGGAAGGGGAAAGCTCGGAAACAGGTCCCCATTGTGCAGCACTGAGTAATGAGAGCAGTAATGAGGGTTTAGGTTTCCAGATCTGCCCATTACAAGTGCACCATGGCAGGGCCTAAGAGAGCCGGCGAGCCTAGAGGAGGGGCGGTGGATATCACAGGAGATAGAGGAACCGATAGCAGCGAGCAGTTCAGTCTCAAACTACCACACAGGGACCAGAGCCGACAAGATAGTGATGGATTTCATTCTTTGAAGTGTGAACAACTGGGATATTTTTGTCAAATGATGCTGGCACCTTTCCTATTTTTTCCTCCTTATTTTTATCTGTGCTTTTCTCTGTAGTATAACTGTTGACCACCTGGGGGAAGCAAACGATGCAATTGTTTCCTTCCAAGCTCTGAAAATGTAACAGAGCACGAGTATTAGCAACATCATCGTTATGACTGACATGTTCTCCCTTACAGTCAAGCACAAAGTTAAACTATAATTTATGCATGGATCCGAGAAGGGGGTGAAAGACATTGTAAGGGAGTAAAAATAGTAGTTTAAATACTACAAAAGATGTTCAGTGATCTTAATCATGCATCAGTGTGTGCAAACTGCTATTCCTACAGTTGGGCCTCATTTGAGCTATTTTGAGGTTGAGTACTTCAATCTACAGCGATGTATCGTACTTTAAAAAGTCATCATACTTATGTATTGTGCGTAAAACTATACCGCCATAGAGCAGCTAAAAATAACTGACATTTAGGTGATTGAAAAATAATCCATAATGTTAGCATATGAAAGGAAGCGAAAGGTCAGTGGAAAGTACGGATTTAAGAGCCCACAAATGTAGCTACCTGACCATAAAACATTTCAGTCTTTCAAAGGTGTGAGAAAGGATCAATATGTAAACTTTCAATTTATTCTTTTGAAAATAATATAATCTGATTTTCCTCAGAGTAGGATTAGGATAATTGCTTCATCCCTTCCCCAACCACCACCTTTTACACAAAATTTCATTAAAATCCATTAAAAACTTTTTGAGATTAAAACAAAAACCACTCAAGAAAAACAAGTGGGAACGATCATATAACTTCCTCTAACTCCCACTGGCAAAAGTAAGCATGCCAGAGTAGCAGGGAATACATGAGACACACAGATACACTGCTACACACACAAAACCTTTTTTTTTTTTTTTACTTTTTTAAAATTTATTTCTTAATGGATGACAGAGCTGCAACTTCCTCTTCCACTTTAATCGTTAACCCCTGTGGTGCAAACAGAATATTTTGTCAAATGTGACAGGATGAGAGGCCACATCAGAAAAAAAAAACAAAAAACATGGTAATAACTAGGTGAAGAGGGATTACTGTGTAATACATGTGTACTTTGTGTATGTGTACACAGTGAATTTGAGAGCTGTCATCTTTATGAAACAAGTCTGCAGAAAAGTCAGCCCAACTGGCTGGGATATTACAGAGGATTCAGCAGCATGACTGCTTAATCTGCACTTTAGTGAAATCAGTCCGGCCATGTGACAGGATTCATTCTCTGGTGACTCTTTGAAGACTTTAAAATCACCTTTTCCCTCAAGGTGTAGGTCCTATAGAGGTTTACCTTCACTGTTTTACAAGCTTTTGTTCAGGGACAAAAATACCAGTCGATTTATGTCTGTGTGTATCCATCAGAGCTGTAAATCCTCAGATGTCACCTCGTCATCCCCGGGCTGCTTTTCTGACTGTGTAAACTCAGGAGACTGACACCGAGGCCGAGGCAGAAGGAGCTAGCAAGAGGAATGTAAGCATTTGGGAAATGTGAGAACTTGTCTGCGACATGCAATCCCGAAGCAGTCCAGCGCAGCATTAAAGTTTGTGAGTGTGTGTCTGTGCAAGTTGTTGTTTCAATCCTCACAGTTTACCCGACAGGTTTTTACAAAGATATCAGCTGCTCCTACTGACCAGATGAACATAAAGCATCAGCAAGGCAGGTCGCTTTGACTCAGAATCCTAACACGAGAATTATTTTTCTACAAGAACCCTCACCTTGTTCACAGGCAATAATTTTTCAATGCTAGAAAATCTATTTGGATTTTTTTTTTTTTTTTGCATTTTGCATTTTGCAAAATAAAAAAAGGAGAACGCACGGAATGTTTCTTGACCTGGGCAAGTTAGAGAAGTTCAAAAAGCAACACCTTTTGTCTTGCTGGCATCTTGCCATGACACTTTCTATGACACCTCTAAGGCATGAAATGGATGTGTGTGAGTGTGCAATATACATAGGAATCCATTCCCCACAAGAGAACGCTAACTTTTTATTGTGAGATCTAGAAACAAAAGTTTTATGTTTCTTGTGAAAATTAATCAAAGTAAGACTGTATGATTTAAAAATCATAGGACTCTGGATGGCAGATTTAGTTTGTCCAGCACTTTTTTCAAGACTGATGTCTTGAAAAAAGGTCTTGATCCCTAAAGATAAACTCCAAATTAATCTGGTGATAACTTGATATTAAATGTCTCCAAATCTACTGGAAGGACGTGACCTCTTCTAGATTTATTGCTCTTCCACAATGTTTTAAAATAAATTCACTGATGATGAGTAAACCTGTGGCTTATTCATCATCAGCTATGTTGTTAGTCATTATTAGTCAGACTATGGATAATGTACAATTAACCATGACAATCGTCATAGTTTCTTGACTTGAAGTTAATTTCTGTTGATGAATATTTCCTTTTTTAGCAAATCTGTCTTCTGTCTGGCAGTAGCTGAGCTCAGCTCAGGGTTATTCTAAGACTTTATTTGATAACCGAACGCATCATAGTGGTGAAACCGTTCCGTTTCAATGTCTTCTTTGAATGCAGCCATCTTTTCCATGGCTGCAGAGCCAAAGTCAGCAGCAGTGAAGGTTAGATATCACACACACACACACACACACACACACACACACACACACACACACACACACACACACACACACACACACACACACACACACACACACACACACACACACACACACACAGTGAAACAATTATGGTTCCTGGCTCCATTTCTATTTCTGTCTCTAACAGTATTGTTTCCACACATTTTATAATTACTACCATTATGACTACTACTTTACTACACCCAGCCTAGACACTATTACTAATACTACACCACTTTTTTTCCTCTAATAACTTCTTCGACGCAGCTTTAACTGAAACAAATTTAACTCATCAACTAATCCACAAGAAATGCAGCAGCAGGAAAATACAAGGACAAGCCGTGCTGATAAAAATCTCTGCAGACCAGACCGTCTTATTTAACGGTAGTCAGTGCGTCCTTTCTGGTTTATGAGAACATGAGAATGATGCGATCCCTAAATTGAGTCCCAGCTATTTCATCTGTGTGTGCTGGATGTGATTTCAGATTACAATAAACTCTTCAGTTGCAGTTTAAGAACCTCAATTTTTCATCCATTAAGAGCCAGATTCTTCCAAATGAGTGTATTGTCGTCATTCTCTTTGCTGATCAGTACTGTGGATGCCTGAGTTTATCTTCTTTTCCCTTGTGCTTGTAATCAATCAGTTATTTTTTATTTTAAAATTCTTCTCTGACAATCCAGCCTGAGCCACCTCATCCGGCAAACTAGATCAACTGTCCAGCCAGTAACCGTCAGTGTCTGCTGAACCTAGCCCCCCCACCCACACACACACACACACACACACACACACACCCAAACATGATGAGAGTCCTCATGAGGAACACAAATAAAGATCCTCAAAAGTCATACACACATGTATACAGATAATAAGACCAAAAACAGATGACCAACCTATAAATGGTAGTCTAGCATACACCATCTATATACACAGATTTTTCCAATTCCTACATAGGACAATATCATTGACATACTGTAGAACACAAACAACATATTATCCGTCTGTGTCCTTTCGTTTTCCCACAGCTATGGTTTACTCTGTAACGTAACACTATAAATAAGCTCATAACAATACTTAAATTACAACCAAGACTAAGAGAAACATTAGTACAGCAGAACTATGTAAAAAAAAAGGTCCAAAACATCAATCTGAAAACAATTACTGGGGGCAACTGAAAGACAAGAACTGACATGACATGTATTTCAATCTCTGTTTGGCTCTTTGGCGACTGTCCATACCACCCATATTCCCCTCAGGTTCCATTTATATAAGACCATACAAAGCTCTCCTGATTTGGGTTGAGTTATTTTGCCAACTGGCTGGGCAAAAAGCTTTTGTGGGCTGCGATGGAGGCACCAGTTCGATCAGAGGGAACGAATACGTTGCCAGTTTTCTGTGCAAAATGACTTGAAAACATTTTTTTTATTTATATATTCCCAAGCTACATATTTCCTTTTTCTATTTCCTTCCTGAATGCATTCCTAGAATTGCTCTAAACTGTGTAATCAATTATTAACTAACACACTGCAGATGTGTGTCTGCAAGTTTGTCTGTGCTACAAAAACGCAGCTAAAAAGAAGGCAGCAACTTCGCTGCCATGCTGCTCTAACAGCCTGTTAAGCACTCGCAAATTCTCAATTCACACACCAGAACTGTAAATATGTCTCACTCTCATTCTCCTCTTCACACGCACACACTTTGGTCCCATGCTGTCTCTCCATTAAAGGTCCTTTGGGAAGTGGGGCTGCCCTATAGAAAGCCTGCATTCTGTTTGATCCCATCCTAAATTTCAAAGGGGAACACCTGATCCCCACCCTAGGTGAGGCGGGTGGGGTAGAGGGGGATAGGGCAGGTGGAAGGACAGTGGCCAGGGAGTACAATGTTTGTACTGGGTACAGACAGACTCCTGGTCCCCCCTTTCTGCCTTTCTCTGTTTTAGTCTCTCCCTCCTGAGGATCCTGTTTCAGAACGCAGGTAAAGATGAGCAGGTGACTCGGGGTTGAGCTGAAGGTCTTTTCATGTGTGAAACCCCTTTTATCAGGGATGTTGTCTATGTGCCACGTACATGCAGAGATTTGTGTAGAATCATTATGCGCGCCCATGATCAAGCTTTAGATTTATTCATTGCTTTCGGTGCGTGATAATCTATGTGTGTTTAGAACCAGTCCTGACCATGAATACCAACAAAAGCTTTGTGTGAGGTGAGTATCATCATACGAAGATCGATTCTGTCAGACATTTTTTTCATTTATTAGACTGTCAGCTATGACTCCTACCATGAATGTGAGATTTACTGCTGCTGTATGACTGAAACATGGATTAATCCAATATTTGTCTTTCTTTTGCTGAAGCAAATCAATTACACGGTAATAAACATTATATCCTGGTGAAAATCCTCCATTTGTGTTCTGAGTCCAGTCACTTTTTTGAGAAATGTCATTTTAATCTTATAGGCCCTGAACACACACTTGCAATATCAGTGTCTTATTACTTATTACTCACTACTTATTGATCCTAAATGATTGCAGTTTTAGAACACTTTTTTTAATCATTTTAAAGAGTGATTTCTGTTTGTACTCTTCTCATTTGCTTCTCTGTGTATTACGCATCAACCAGATGTACATTATATGTTGTTTTTTTTTTCTCAGATTTCAATTTTTTAAAATTGAATTTGTATCTAGAATGTTAAGAAGATGGCGTAGAAACAAAAGTTCTTAATGGTTTCTTCACATAAAGAAGGTGACATCTGCAAAACACGTTGATTGCATTAGAGAAGCATCACAGATCATAACAATAATGAAGCGAGTTTGAACAACTCAAAACAGAACTAGCTGCTGAGTTTTTAGTTTATCGAACCATTTGAACACCTTTGTCAATTTTTTTTTTTTTCTTTGAAGAAAAGACACAAATCTGATGCCGAACATCTTAAAGCAGCTTCTCCTCAAAGAGGCACACGATTTAAGCTGAGAACTATTCTCAAGATCTCATCTCATCTGGTCACTAGTGAATATAGTTTCATTTTCAATGCAGCTCTCTCTCTCGACAGTTTCTCATTGCACGTATTTGCAAGCATTTTCAACGAAATTCTTAAGTCAAGGGAAGGTCAGGTTTGACGTGTTATAAACACAGACGCTAGGGGCCTGAAGTTCTTTGGAGCAAAGGTAGGAATTTTTACAGTTTAACAACATTTCCAATTTCCTTCCAAGCAGGTGGAATTCCTTCTAGTGAATAAAGCTGTTATACATTCAGGATTTATGAATGCAGAAGGGTGACTTTGAACATGACTAATGACACGAGGCAGTTATCTAAATAACTGCCTTCATCTGTTAGACGTCTAAACAGATGATTAAACACAAACAAACACCGCAATTACAGAAAATACACAGTTCAGTAAAGCATATTCTTTACTGCAGACGAGGGTGAACTATTTCTTATACTGATTTCACATACATATGTGCGTTTGATTTGCACAAGATAAAACACTGAGATAGCTGTAAAACTAAAAAAAGACTTTGAAAAAAAGGTTTCCTATTTACACAAAATGTTTAGGTCATAGACTCCATTAAATTTTTCCCTTCTTCCAACTAACTCCAAAGACAAACAAGACATGTACGTGTTTTTCCCTGCCATATAAAGCCATGGGTGTACCTGATCACTTTGTGCACCGGTGAAAGCCACTCCACTGACAAATTGCTCACTTAATAATAAACTATGACCTAAGTGGCCTTTTAAGGACTGAAGTAAGTTCTGTGAGGATCAAAAAGAGCCCTAAAGAATTTTATATAAGAGAAACTAGTAATCTTTAAGTACACATGAAAGAATCTCATCAAATAAGTACGTAAGAGACATCAGAAGACATCGCTTGCTGTTCGGATACAACCATATTTAAGTTTTTTTGTTTTGTTTTTGTGACTTTTTGAATTTCGGTTTGTAATGGTATCCTGGGAAACTGCCTTACAATGATTTCTGGACTCCTAAATCACTCACGCATCCATAAAAAATCTATGAAGGCAAACAGGAACGAGATCCATGTGTGCTTGTATGTGTTTGTGGGCATGTGTGTGTGTGTGTGTGTGTGTGTGTGTGTGTGTGTGTGTGTGTGTGTGTGTGTGTGTGTGTGGGTGTGTGTGTGTGTGTGTGTGTGTGTGTGTATGAGTTTGTGTAAAAGGTAAATCACGTAGGGTCAGACCCAAAGGTGTCCCTGGAGTCGGTTGCAACACTCAGAGACGCCAAACACTCACCTGTGTCTGGGCTGTCTGGGCTGTGCCTGTAATCCGCACACAGCTGTCAAGCTGGACATTTACTTTGCCTGTTAAAAAGGACTTTAAAATAAATTTTTAATTTTGTCAGCATTGATGTTTGGGACAGACGGCAATTTTACACGTTGATTTGCACATGAAAAGACACATCATTAAACAAGCAGCTAACCTATAGAGGGTAGCATTTATGAGGTGAATTAATTTAACACACAGCATCTCATTATTTGAGACCTGGACCACATGGATTCAGTCACCAGTGGCTAACACCTTCCTTCATTGTACAGTAGGCTTTCTTTCACATGAATGGAGATTGGCATGAGCACACACACTTTTTAAAGATTTTTTTTTTTTTAAATATATGAAACACAGATTAACTCAAACGTCCACCATCCACAATTACTACATTTCTATTTCAGATAAACACATTAGCATCCGTGCCATTTAGATTGTGGTGAAGCGTTATCTCAACTTTAGAATTATATGTTGAAGCATTTCATGTAGTTCTGCATGGTGAGCTAAATAAAGTATTATTGTGACAAAAAAAAAAAAGGCAAATGCGTTAGCTTTAAAAGACCCCTGCTGGGTCTTAAGCATTTTAGTACTACATCACCACACCTGAAATCCTCATGGTAAGAACATGACCGCCTGTACAGTCATTACAGCAGTCTTGAACCATTTGGACTGAGTATAAATAAAAGTATGATCTGTAATGAGGAAAAACATATGTGTTTCTCTTTTTGAATTTTATGGCACTGCATAATCGCACCTTGTAAACAGTTTATTTATCCAGTTAAAGGTATCGGATCACACAAAGCAACAAGAAAGTCAGGGTTGCTTTGCCAAAAGTAATAATTTATCATTATGGAAAATATTTATATTGACTTTAGCTTTGCAAGCCCTCATTGTCTCCCTCCAAATCCAGCCGCGTTTGTCCAGATGGGATGGGGTGTGTTGGAGTCTGCACTCCAAGTTCTTGTGCAACTTCAGCACATCACCTGGTCTATCAAAAGACATGATTGTCCTCTTGTTATCAGGCTCTTGTGTCAAAAAGATTTTCTGGATAAAAAGTTATGTTGCCAGGAGACAAATCGAGAGTGACAAAAATGCATGTGATTTAGATTAGCTGGGAAAGCAGTAACTACCCCTCTCTGCTCTGACCTGTATTATGGGCTCCGAATTGAAACTCAAGTCCGTAGAATGTCGTACAGCAGCACAATGCAGCATGCTGCCCATGCTGTGCTCCGCACATGTGGGTAGGATTGGTTTACTAGGATCCAATGTTTAATTTAGTATGTGTCAAAGTGGTTTTGTGTGTGTGTGCGTGTGTGTGTGTGTGTGTGTGTGTGTGTCATGAAGTACCCATGTGTTAAGGAGCGTAAAAGAACAATGATTGATTGTCTATTAAAAGATCAGATGGATGAACTTTGGATGCTTTTAGGAGGCTTTTTCTATGCGTGTATCAACATACCAAAGCAATGGTCTGTACATCCATATGTGGATGATATTTTATTCAGCAGATGTCACTGCTCCTGGTCACACTCATCTGAACAAGAAGACACAGATGCAACCTAAAACCACAGGCTTAGATGGCTCTGTTGTAATAACCCTGACATCATTAAAAATAAAGGCTGAAACATGACAATTACCACCTATTAGAGTCTGTCATCAGTCACACACAGTTTGCAGCAGCCATCTGACAATGACTTAACAAGGGATGGTTGGTTTAGGTGACGCCAAAAAGGAGTTTTATATAGATGGATTTGTCTAAAATATACATTTACATACATTTATATTACCAAAATGGCAAATTAAATTAAATATGATATACATAAGATGTGATTTCTCCAGTTTATGATGTCTGAATTATAGTGCCTGAGTATACAACAGACTAAATATTTGCAGATAACTTGAAAGTTTTTTTTTTTTCTTTTTTTATTTGATTCGCTCTTCTTTCAAATACATAAATAAAAGTATTCCAAGATGTAACCCAGCCATAAATGTGTTTTATAAGCACATTCTTCACCGACATGTTGACAGGCATAATCTGAGCAGGAACACTCCAGTCAGCCGCTTTGAGAGAGGGAGGAAGTCATTTGGTCTGAAAGCGGCGTTCTCTCGCCAAAACGCTACTCAGAAATGAATCTCTGGGCTACATTAGTTGTGATCTTTGTTTATCACACCATCCAATTCAAAATTGACTCTGATAGATGTAGGTCTTTGGATATACCTCTCTCGGGTGTGTTTCGGTTCTAATCTTTTTTATCACCATTTTCCCTTCAACCCATGAACTCACGCGTCTTGTTTTGCTCTTGCTCCCTGAATAATTTCCCTCCCTCCACTTGAGCTTCTTTTGCTTTAGTTACTGTTACATCTTTTTATTCTTTCACTGCACCAAAACTAGACAGGTGACAGTGCAAAACATTTTCTGCTGTTTACTAAGAGTTCTGTTTATATCTTTTCCAACAAAAAAAAAAATACTCGCACTGTATTTCTCAAAGTGACAGAAATTATTCAAAGTCAAGTGGTCTCTCAAGTAACTCAGTTCCACCGAAAAGACTTGTTATGACCATTTGTAATCCACTTCTCTCTATAAACTGTGCAGCCATGACATCACGAGTCAACTCAGACATTAATTCCACATTTACAACAGTCTCAAATTCTGATACAGATACGACCATTACTATAGCTAAATCGCAACTGAAGTTCTCCGGTTTCATTTTGGACTGGACTTTACATAACTTATGATAAAGGAGACATATACAAAACGCCTCTCAGCCACTTAAAATGCAAAGATAAACACTTTTTCTTCTTTCTTAACGTCGGCAATTCTCTGTCTGCTCTAATGTGTATTAATTACCAGCATCTGGTTATAAAGCGACAGCGGGTGACCCAATCAAGACGTAGGACTGCACTTATTAGGCTTTGTTTAACCTCTGAGAACACCATGGTGGTGATTTTCCATTGCTGTGTCAGTCACAGTCAACACCAATAAGCCTCCATACACGTGTGAGTGAGAGACACAGCTATAAAATCTTGACCGGGGACACCTGTGAAGCAGAGCCTAGATCTCTTTTGCGCAGACGAAAATCTTCATATACCTCCCAGTGTCTCCCGAATCCCATCTGCGTCTGTCAGAGTGAGTATAGTGAAAGTTTCTGGTTTTCCATGTGATTATTCTTTCAGGTTTATTCCTTGTGAGTCATATCCATATGTGAGCAAGCTCACACACATACAGTCCCTCCCTGATGGAGACCACCTGGTCTCAGTCAGTCAAAGCCAGGGGGTTAAAATCATTGTATCTTTTAGTGTGGTGAGGAAGACTCATGACAGGATTCGTTAAAAAAAAGGCAGAAGATTCGAGTCGGACTTGACAAAAGTCTGATATAGCCACAATCCATAATGTATTAATCTGTTTGTCAAATCCACTTCTGAAATTCACCAGGCACCCCACCGTGATGGATGTGGTTAAATGTGTCATGCCTACTTAAACATGTAGAATTCCTGTGGAGACACTTTCAAGTTGTTTCAAAGTAATGGCTCCACTTCCACTGCTTTGAAGTATTATAAAAAGAAATAGTTGTGATCAGGAATAAATTGTATGGCTTAATATATGATAGATCACACATTTCAAACAACAAAATTGTTCCCCTGTGAGAAATCGGGCAACGGTTAATGGACACCATGCTGTTTCAAACTAACATGTTAAATCAGACTTTTAACTCAGGAAGTAACACTAATGTCACAGAAGTCTCTTTTGCCATGACACACTACCGAGCCCAGGTAATCACCTTCAGCTGTCCTCAAACACACAGTGAGACTGGAAAAGTTGGGGCTCTTTAGATTTTTTTTTTTTTGGGGGGGGGGGGGGGGTCCAAACATGTTGGACCCCAAAAACCAGCTGGTTGGCAATGACAGGAGAAGACAGTGGAATACAAGACGGAAACCAGGAGCTTGATCTCAACAATGTCGGCAATTTCCTTCCACCTCTGGCCCATTACTGAGGCTTACCCTCTATGCTGCAATGTGTCAATCTCAGGTAGAAGCTGGAACTCGTCCAAGACAAGTAAAAACAGAGGCAATCATGGGGAACATGTTTTCTTTTAGCTGCTCTTTAATACGGGGTTTGTACAGTAGGGCAAGCACCAGTGGAGTCCGTGTCGTTTTCCTCAGTGTGTGGAATGTTTTAACACTTCCTGTGTCTCAACATTCTCTCGATGAAGCAACACTGATTAGTTGTGTAGTTTATACCCCTATTGTCTCTTTAGGTATGTCTGTAGGCAATTAACTCTAATTATTACCTCCACCAAGGAGGTTTAGTGTGTTTCTTAAGAAGTTTGAGAACAGATTATGATGAAATGGAAATACAGTGCGCCCTCGTTCTTTGCGGTTAATACACGGTTTATGACTCTCCCCATACTGGTGTTGAACCACCTTCCATCTATATTACCTTTTCCCACAGACTGTTTAAAGCACTTTTGTGTCTCACGTAAGTCCGAGACACACAGAACTGCACACACGCCGTCAGCCAATAGAATGCGCGTACGGTATCACGTGACTGCCTACCAAAAATCCGCGATAAGGTGAAGTCGCAAGCGTTAATGCGCAAATGTGCGATGACGCACTATACATATAATGTACATATAATACATATAACGCAAAAAAAAAAAAAAAAAAATCATCCCGATTTTGGGGATGATCTGATGATAGTGCAGGTATACATGGTAATGTTCAGGATTGTCTGTCGGCTTAAGGTGTTCATCAGGGAGAGCGAAAATTCGCCTGCAGTTCTCAGACCAGGTCCCAGTGGAGGTGAGCTCCATTACAGATTTGTTTAAAAAAATTAAAAAGTGTGCCACAATGAGATTGAATCATTGTGCCCTTAAAAATTGCATTAAGAAGTGAGATTCACAGAGGAAACCTCACGGGGAACATGAGCTACATTGGCGTAGGTTTTGTACTCCATAAGTGCTGTCTTGTGCTTTTTAAAACCGTTTGACAGCAAAGACCCATCACTTGTTTTTTTTTTGTTTGCCCACTTCCCCTTCAGCTCTATGCACAGTTTCAGAAGTAGCTGGAAGTCGTTGGCTTAAAATAGCTGTCAGTCCCTGTGTTTTATCCTGAACTTACATACTCCGCTCTGCCAAACGGAGGTTCGGTACCACCTCTCATGTGGCCAAATCCATCAGTGGAATTGTCAGCTGGTTTTAATCGCTGCCTTGTTTCTGTGCCATGTCATTCCTTCCTATAGCGTTTCTCTCTTTGCATCGCTCAACTCCCAGTCTTTCTCTTTATTTTTTCTCTCTTCCAGCTCTGTCAATATGTGAAACAGAGCTGGCCCACCGGTTACATGTGAGGATGTTGTCGCGGTAGAAATCTCTTAGCAAAGATATAAATGTGTGAAATCCAGGGCTTTATTCTCTATATCCTCCTCCGCATGTGGCAGACGCTGTGCAGACCCTCGATGTGGCAGCAGGGAACATGTGAGATTATCAACAAGTTGCAGGACGTAATGCAAACAGGACATTTGTCATTCAGACACTGTTTTGTCAGGTTGATATGAGCTCATCTTCATTCACTCTTTTCTTCCCTGTGGAAAATAAAATAAATCGTTCCCCTAAAAATGAAGTCCAAAGTTGTTAAATCCACGCCGATATGTGTTAAATGTTTAAAATGTGTCCATCCACTTAATTAAGAGACCAGATGTGACTTAAACCAGTGTCTTTTTTATGAGTTATTGGGACATTATATCAAAATTCACAAATGGGACACCACAAATGGGAAACGTCATTCCTTTCTTTGTTTGTGCTTAAGTCGACTCCAAGTTTTTGGTTCATGACAGTCTGTGCTTGACCCACACATGCGGTCTTCCTATTTTTCAGCTCCATCAGATGTTGTGCTGATACCGAGTTTGTGGGTCATGTGCTAAAGTAGGTCAACAAAGGCTTCTGGTTTTTACCACGTCTCTTGTGTGCACCAGTCAACTTGTGCCAGTGATGTCATATAAATACATGAACCTCTCCTCACTATCGATCATTTCTCTATGATCCTTCTCTTCCACACGCAGACATGCTGTACACACATATGCACACGGGTCTACACGCACATGTTCAGACGGAGGCATGTTTTACATGTGTGTGGTTATGGTGATGTCATTTTACAAACATTTGTTGCCACATGCTTGTTGAGATTGGGAAGATGAAAGCAAAGGAAGTTGGTAAGAAACTGACTTTGATTCCAAAGGCAGAGCGGTTTGGGTTTAGTATTACATACATGATGCATTCTTATCTTGATCGTCTTTGCTCCTGAGCGCAGGCCTCAAACAGCGGACGTCCACAGCGATGAAGCTCAAACTCACGCTGAACTCAAGTTGACTAAACAGTGGAGTTACAGTCTGGCCTATGACGTCTGAAGCATCACAAAAAAATTTCCATCTGCATGCACAAATTATGAAGGCGAGATTAATGATTAAGCATCAATATTATGGTGCAACTTTTTTTTTTCTCACTGTAAAGATGTGTTCAGATTTGTTTGGCTAAGTGTTCAGACTGTAAAACACTGTTAGTAGATGGGGAAGGGTAGTTAATTTGGACAGAGTGTGTTCACAGCCTGATTGAGAAGGAGTTTTGTGTGGTCCCACTGGAATAGTTATAGCTTCATGAATGAGATGAAATTGACATCTTTATGGCTCTGAGGCCCTCTCAGACAATAGTAAACACCAGGAGACCTCGGTTCAGCAGACCCCCAGGAGCCCCAGTACATGACGTGCACAGATTTAAATGTGTATGTTTAAAAGTGTGCGTGTTGCCTCCTTTAAACGTACGTTCCATCTGAAGCGGCCGGCAGAGCACTACTTCATTAAAGAGAAGACAGTAAAAAAAAAAAAAAAAAACTTGAAAAGTTAGCTGAGCTTCCAGACTCTTTCTATGAACTCTAAGAAATATATCCGCAAAGTAAAGCTTAAATCAAAGAGAATCAAGCATCAAGAATCAAGACTCAGTCTTCATCTAATAAAACTGTTTTCTAAGGCCAAGTGTGAGTGGAAAAACACAGCAGCAATTACTGTGAAAGTTAAGTCTGGTCATAAATGCAGGCTGGAAATGCTTACTGCACAACGTTCATTGTAGCACGTTACCGGCGCTGCCTTCGCTGCGTGGACACTGGATGATGAAATCTCTTAGGGGTGCATAATGAAATGATTATGAAACAATCTCCATCTTGAATGAAGTGATGGAGTGCTGTGTCGAATGGAGGGTGAAGCGATTACATCTTTCCCTAGTTATAAAAGGCTGAGAAGGCAGCCATCTAGTACTGGTGACCTGCGTTGATTAGAGGTGTTTCACATGACTGCAGTATTTCTGCAAAACTCTAACTACCAAGACAAACACACACACGCGCACACACACACACACACAGACAGACACACGCCAAAACACACGCACAATTGTTATTGATAATTTTTAGTGGACGTGAAAGCAGACCTAAAATACGACTGTCCTCATGTTTAGAACTCATGTGAAATGGTAACTCTAGACCAGAGAGCGTCTGTGTTCCACATTGATTCCCATCATTCAGGATCGACTAGGTGTTTCATTCCATTCTGCAGATGTTTGGATTTGATGGAGTGAGTCTCCTGTAACTTTTATGATGAGAAAAAAAAAAAAAAAAACATGTGAGAAGGTCAGTAGTTTCTAGAGCAAACTTATGTCTTAACAGGGCAATTGCAGATAATTTTCTCAATCATCATTTTGCATTTTTTTCATTTGTCTTTTTATTTATTGCCACTGCAGTTTGTATCCCCTCCCCATTCCCACCCTTAGTAATGTTCGGTTTATAGTATCCACATCACTCTGTGACCCCGCCTCTCACGCCCAATAGAAGTACATCAAAAAGCTGAGGAGAAAACCAGACAGATGTGTTAGAAGAAAACATCTGTTGACAGCAATCCTAATGTCAAATGAGGTGCCAAGTCCAATCAGTTTTTATTAACATTTAGAATGCTTTGCTTCTTATCAACTGGATTTGTGTACACGTGGAGCTCTCTCAGTAGACAAGATGACATCAATTTCCTCTCATAAGGATGGTTTTTCTGAACTTTGGGCCTCCATAACTGAAGTGAGAGTATCTTTGCGTGAGCATGCCAAGCGTGCAAACAAAGAGAAGGATTTTTGGAAAATAAATGAATGACTTATTCAACGTTACTTTGAACAGAATGTTGGACAGTAATGAAGGACATTCAAACATTTTACTGAAAGGATCGCATTTAAAGATTTTTATGTTCACACAAAAAAACAAAACCTCTCACGTGAAAACAGCTGGCTTTTTAATCTAGATTACTAAATCTTATTTTAATTCTCTTGACAGTCTTTTTCAATTTATTATATGGTGCACACCAAAGTAATTAATGAGATCTGTTAACGTAGTGACATCACCACAAAGAAATTCAACAAAGAAGTGTTAAGATGATCGGACATAGCATAAACAGGCCAAACTGAAATTGTTCACAGTGTACAGTTTTCAAATTCATTGTGCTGAAACGCCAAAACCTCCACATCAGTTCCTTACTGTGCAGCTTGGTCCAAAGTTTTCAAAAGAGCAGATCACAGGTGGAGTAGATCAGCAATGCTGCTGCCTTCAAACTGACATTCAGCACTAAGGTCAGCCAAAGAAGTGTGCTTAGCCCCTAGCTGCCCTCTGCGCTCACCCAGGATAACACGTCCACACATAGCTGCAATGCCGATGTTAAACTTGGGAGTTTACAGAGCTGGTCTGGCAAGGCAGCACAGGAACTCCCAAATCAGAAGATTCAGACTTTTTTTTTTTTTTAACCTGTGAGCTTTCAAAAGAATGACTCACTGTCTCTGTTCATCCATGCCCACCATGAACGCAACGAAACGAATGACATCACTTAACATTTGAATCAAAATGCTGCGGAGCGTCATAAACATCGTCCTTGAAAGATTGAGTCCGTCTTCCAAAGATTACACGTTATAAGTCTTTACTTTCTACCATGTGAAGACTGACAGGTTCCCATCAAAACCCCAAGTCATGAACTTGGTTTGTGTGTAAAACAATTGGTAATGTACTTTCCACTCACCTGAGGCTATTAAAAAAAAAAGAATTTCATCTCTACAGTGGACAGTGACCTTGCAAAACACCTGGTATACTTTACATCCCCCCCAGTGAAACTCAAGGGTTGGTATCTTTCACTTGGAGAGGTTTAAAGTCATATAACAAAGCAGGACAGGCCAGCATTCTAAATTGTACATATCTTTGTCCACAATACCTAGACGTCTCTGACATGTCAGTGATGTTTCTTCATATTTCTTTCATTGACTTGACATTTCTTACTTTTTATAATGTTTAGAGTTGTTATCTGTTTGCAGAAGACCTTGTCACCCAAGGCCTTTTTGCTCATATGTCCCTCAGTCTATAGTTTTCCCTGCTCTCCCTTCCTGTGCAGTCCATCCTTCATCATGAAGAATCAATGGCTTTTACAGATGCTATTTTGGAAGAGCAGAAAGAAGCTACTGTGTGGCATAGTATTTGTCTTGGGTTTTGTTTTAATGGCCGTAACTAAGCCATGTAGGCCAGTACCAGCCTTGCTGTCTGTCAGATATGTACTGTAAACCACATTGCGTGAAAAATCAGAAAGCAAAAAGGAGCTTAAGAGGCTCTACCAGCGGTTTTGCAAGAGAAGCCTTTAATCCACTTTTAACTGAAATTACACATTGACACACTCAGACAAGTGCAACATTTTTTTTAATGCCTGTTTTCTACGTTCCAGATGGAAATCGTTTATTTTTTTTCCATAGTGGCAAAGTCATGAATATTCAATGTGTTGTATAATGTAATTTTTATGAGCCTGTTTCGGGCATTTCTTTTCCTGATCCTTTTTGTCCTCCTCTTCTCATCAGGAGGGGGTAACGAGTCACACTTGCAGGTAGTTGTAATCAACAGCCTATTTAAGCCAGCCTCAAGTGTTTCTTGGTGCCAGAAGATTTCTTTTGCTTCCTGCATGTGCCTCGAGTTTATCTCCAGTTTCTTCTTCAGTGTACTTCATGTCAAAAACACAGTTGGCCCTGTTTCTACCTTCACCTTTAATTTAATCCCTTGGAATATTTTTAAGAATATTTTTCAATACAAAATTTTAAAAGATTTAAAATCGTAAATGTCAAACTTGTCGGCAAAATGCAAACTAGTTCCAACATGGATACACTAAGAAGGAAGATATACTATCATCACCATGACAACAGTTTGACAATAAAAAAATAAAAAAAACTTAAAGGAAGGACTGTCACCACAGTATTTAATTTTGAAAACGCTTTTTACAATTGACACAATGCTAAACCCTGAACAAAAAAACGTCTTTGAACAGTCGGTCCTGACTGCTTTTATGTACGTGAATGAGAAAACAAGCGTCTGTCATCATCCTAACGAAAAGTCCAAAATTATCTTTGCATGAATCCTCAAAGACTGGGAGTGGAATGTTTATTTGACTTCTGCAGATTATTCAATATAGAAATGTATGTGTGTATATACTGTATGTATGTGTCTTTGTATATACAGTATATATAATATATTTCACATATAAAGGTATGATCCTTTTGTTTATTTTTAAACTTTCAAGAGACATATTAAGTATGTGTCTTTAAAGCAGCAGCGGCAACAAGTCCATCTGACCAGAGTGTCCAGAGGAAACTGTTAATATTACCAATGCCACTGTTTATATCAGTAATTCACTATCTCTGGGGCCTTTCCCGTAAACTCTGCTGTGGTTATATCTAAACAATGACAAAAATGGTCTTGAAGATTTGACATGGAAGATCTGGTATGTGTCCCTCTTAATTGTGTATGAAAATGTGTGTTGGTATGTGTGTGTTAATTATTCGTCCATGCTTGCTATTCATTCCCAATTTGTTTCCTTGCTACCTCTAGACTGGACTGGTGATCTGATTTCTATGACACATTTTGCGTTACAATGGTATTTCCCATTTAATATGCCTCCCAGACTTACACAAATCCTTTTTTTTTTGGCGGAAGCATACCAAAGAATAGCTCAGGACAAAGGAACGAGCCTAAAAGCTCATAAAACCTTTGACTCAAACAAACTCCTTATTTTCAATATGTTTGTGTGTCTGACAAAAGCCTTCCTGGAATCACATGTCGTCTGTCCCTGGATCATCACTTGATTTACCAAACCTTATTTGGTAAACTGGCGTGGAAAACATAATTTCCCCATTGTGTGGACGAATAAAAGTGGATTTATTTATTTTATTTCTTGCTTTTTACACCAGATTCTTCACAGCGTCGACAACAATATGGTGTTGAGTTCAACCTCAAAATTTTTGTATCAAAGGTGATACTCAAAAAAAACCAAACATCTGTGTATAAATAGGCACATTTACTCCACATAGAAGCCTATGAGCTCAACTACACTTACCTCTGAGGTCAACAAAACTTGCCTTTGCCCATTCGGTATTGGGTACTTTTCTCCAAGTCATTTTTGTACATCCTCACTGTAGGTGGAACCTTTAGTCTTCAGTGTGAGACAAACTCCTCTCATCAGCTATCAAAAACAGGAATTTCCTCTCCTCCTCTGTACAACAACTGCTGGGGAAAAAAAAGGTTAATTGCTGCAAAAAGTGGCTTGACTTTTTGAGTGTGATGCAACCACTCTCCTCATATATGTTTGATATTTTCATAAATCATACTCCTTATTTTCCTTGCTGTGGTACAGACAGACAACAAGGGGCCAGTGATGTGCGAAGGGGTTCTGGTAAAGATCAACCATGTAAGAATTTTCCTAATAATTTAAACAAAAGAACCATTTCATCAAAAACTGTTGTTGCTCTAATCCATATTATCAACAGTGTGTCACGATCTGAATGACTGACAATCTTCACATATCTTTCTATGAGGATTTTATATGTTCTCCCTGCATCTGTGCAGTTTCTTTCTGGGTTCTTCGGCTTCAAAAACATATAGAATTGAATTGGTGATTCTAAAGTGCCTAAATGTGTGATTGGTTGGTGACTTGTCCTGGGCATACCCCAAAATCTGCTGGGATAGGCTCTGACCTCCTGAAGAGGATAAGTGGCTAAGAAAATGAATAAATATAATAAATTAATGCATTAGCAATTTAATTGTATCTCAAAATTGCTCCTTGATAGAGATCTTTTTCCTGCATCTTATTGTTTTCTTCTATACCTGCAGTACTCATGTTGTCTAATGAGCTATGTTCAATAGATATGCTGCACTGATTCCGTGGATGGCCCTCCTAATAAATTTACTCATTAGTGTGCATTTCAACAAATTTTTGCTAATCTCTGAGAGGAATAAGTAATCAGACTACAACTAAAACACTCCCTGGAAGGGGTTGCATGATCCCCCAAGACCGCCTCAGTCTTGGTCCCTCGTTGGCATAGGATTGGCCTTAGTTGTGCTGCTGGAAGCACTGATATGAGGAGACCTTTCTCTCCTCATCTCCCTTTCCAGCTGTACAATTTTATGTTTTATTTGTCCTGGCAATTTATTTGCCCTCTTGAGACTTTTTAATTCCAAATGAATTCCAAAAAATTGTTGTTGGGCCTATACAGTATAACCCTAATAGTAGCAGTAATAGCATTAGTATCTTGCTTAGTTCAATAATTTTTTTTAATATACTGATATTTACAGTATTAATATCAATATAACTTTTATTGGTGACATTACTGTGCATCTCTGTGTGTCTGTCTTTTCTCTTTGTGTGCCCTCCTATACCACACACACCTGTTTGTCTCACTCTCTTCCAGCCTGGTCAAAGCAGAATGTGGCTCCTGTCTTGCACCTCAAGGTTCTGTATTAAGATCTTAAAGATGTACTGGGACATTGTTTTTTTTTTTTGTTTTGTTTTTTTGCTCTGCTTGCAGCAATAACGACACGTGCCTCCAGTGTCTCACACTGATGTATGATTGTGATGTGTGAGTTCTCAATCACAAGTTGTAATTGTGATTGACAACTGGTTCTCAAGTGACCTACTGACCTTTTTTTTTTTTTTTTTAAGGTGGAATAGGGTCTTGTCTCGTGTTCCAGTCCTATGGTGCCACCTCTGTCTAGAGAGGGCCTCCCTACTCTTCACCAGTCACAGCAAAGTGAAGCCGGACCGCTACCTGCTGGGCACCTGATATTGGAGAGGATAGGTTACAACGCATTTGCAACAGACCAGGAGTGTTTTGACTTCTAGTTAGACGTGTGGGGGTCATGCCTAAAGGTCTGCGGGGGTGGTAATTGAGCTTTGTCTCTCTAACAGGAATACCAATCTCAGTCTCTCTCATTGGCATTCCAACCAAGGAGAGTAATCACCCTCAGGGTTCTCACACAGCTTTCACCTGGCTGTAAAACGATTTAAATTAGTCAGAGATGGAAACACCCTGGGATCTCCATGGTGTCATAATGTTGTCATAAAATTACTTTATACATTGGGTGTAAACAGATAGTTTTTAAGGCTGTTTCCTGTCTTGCAAGTTAGTCTGTCAGCAGTTTAACTATTTATATTGTTCCATATCTAACTACTTTTTTATCACAAACATTCCCATAAGCAAACATACGGCAACTACAGTGAGGATTATTAGAGAGTCATTACAGCTATAATAATATACATATTGCAAAAAAAAAAAAAAAAGTAACATCTAAAATAAGAAGAGACTGACATGAGGCTATTATTTAGAATAATAATGTGTAGCTGAACTGAGACCTTAGCAGTAGGTGCAATCATGATTATAGACCCTGAGAGAAGGAAAAGCAAACACAGCGGGGAAGAATCCACATGAGTAACATTCACTAACGGCACATGACAGTGTGGAGAAAGAGAGGAAGAAGAGGAAAGACAGGCGGCGTGTTTTATGGACAATCCCCCAGCATGCAGGCTACGTCTGTGGCTGCACATGTAGTGGGTGATCGAAGCCAGTCCTATCTGTTTTAGCGAAAATGAGTGGAGTTTTAAGCATGCTCTTAAATGTAGAGAGGGTAAAGCTCTGTTTGTATCTGTAAATGTATGTATGTATGTATGTCTGATGTGTCCATAGTGACCCAGTGTAAACCTGTACTTAAGTGTGTGTGTTTTTTAAGGAGTAAAGCCATGTCCTCCTTGATTCCTCTTTCATGTGTTTCTTTTAACTAACCCTTAACATCTTGTTCTTTCTGTCCTCATCTTCTCCACCATGCACTTTTCTACATTTGTGACTATCCTCTTTTTTTCCTTATAGTTCTATGCCATAAACCTTTCATCTATTTAAAATCTCAGTATTTCTTAATAATAAAGGGTGCGACAATATTGTAGATGCGTGGAGGTTAAAAGTATTTGATCAAAAACGATTCATGTTTTGATACTACTGTCATTATATTTGACAGCATAATTATATGCCCAGGAAGCTTTACAAATTGAGGTTAAGGAAATGATTAATGATATTTTACGTCACAGTGTAATACTGTATGTATTTTTCTCGGGTTTCCATGCCATGTTTGTAACAGGAAATGTTCCTGACAAGTTCCTGATCAAACTCAAGTCACAGGTTAATAAAATCTTAACAATAATCAAAATTCAGCTAATCTTTTGTTGTTTGTTTTCATCACACTGCCAGAAATCTTTCCTCATCATCTTGTGGCGGAGACACGTCATCTTTTACTTTGAAATAAATTTGCTTTGCTGGTTTTATTTAGGGACGACTGCATTTTACATGCAGAGCAGTGTGCTCTCGAGATGTTTGCCACCTGTTGCGATTTTAATGAAGAAATGAAGTTTAATGGAGGAAGCAAGAGGGAATGTTATCTCCTTAAAACGTTATCGCTTCGGTCGCGTTTTACTTCTTCTTCTTCTTTTCCTTTTTGGCTTTTCCCTTCAGGGGTCGCCACAGCGAATCAACCGCCTCCATCTAACCCTGTCCTTTGCATCCTCTTCTCTCACACCAACTACCTTCATGTCCTCTTTCACTACATCCATAAACCTCCTCTTTGGTCTTCCTCTAGGCCTCCTGCCTGGCAGTTCAAAACTCAGCATCCTTCTACCAATATATTCACTATCTCTCCTCTGGACATGTCCAAACCATCTCAGTCTGGCCTCTCTGACTTTATCTCCAAAACCTCTAACATGTGCTGTCCCTCTGATGTACTCATTCCTGATCCTATCCTTCCTGGTCACTCCCAGAGAGAACCTCAGCATCTTCATCTCTGCTACCTCCAGCTCTGCCTCCTGTCTTTTCCTCAGTGACACTGTCTCTAGACCAAACAACATCGCTGGTCTCACCACAGTTTTGTACACCTTTCCTTTCATTTTAGCTGAAACTCTTCTATCACACATCACACCTGACACTTTTCTCCACCCATTCCATCCTGCCTGGACACGCTTCTTCACCTCTTTTCCCCACTCTCCATTGCTCTGGACTGTTGACCCCAAGTACTTAAAATCCTCCACCTTCTTGATCTCTTCTCCCTGTAACCTCACTCTTCCACTTGGGTCCCTCTCATTCACACACATGTACTCTGTCTTACTGCGGCTAACCTTCATCCCTCTCCTTTCCAGGACAAACCTCCACCTCTCTAGCTTCTCCTCCACCTCGTCCCTACTCTCACTGCAGATCACAATGTCATCTGCAAACATCATAGTCCATGGAGATTCCTGTCTAACCTCGTCTGTCAGCCTGTCCATCACCATAGCGAACAAGAAGGGGCTCAGAGCTGATCCCTGATGCAGTCCCACCTCCACCTTGAACTCCTCTGTCACACCTACAGCACACCTCACCACTGTCTTACAGTCCTCATACATGTCCTGCACCGCTCTAACATACTTCTCTGCCACTCCAGACTTCCTCATACAATACCACAGTTCCTCTCTGGGCACCCTGTCATAAGCTTTCTCCAAATCTACAAAAACACAATGCAGCTCCGTCTGGCCTTCTCTGTACTTCTCTATCAACATCCTCAAAGCAAATACTGCATCTGTAGTACTCTTTTTTGGCATGAAACCATACTGCTGCTCACAAATGCTCACTTCTGCCCTTAGTCTAGCTTCCACTACTCTTTCCCATAACTTCATTGTATGGCTCATCAGTTTTATTCCTCTGTAGTTGCCACAACTCTGCACATCTCCCTTGTTCTTAAAAATGGGCACCAGCACACTTCTCCTCCACTCCTCAGGCATCTTCTCACTATCTAAGATCCCGTTGAACAACCCAGTCAGAAACTCTACTGCCACCTCTCCTAGACACTTCCAAACCTCTACAGGTATATCATCAGGACCGACTGCCTTTCCACTCTTCATCCTCTTCAGTGCTCTCCTCA
This sequence comes from Antennarius maculatus, assembly GCA_013358685.1. Classification (NCBI taxonomy): domain Eukaryota; kingdom Metazoa; phylum Chordata; class Actinopteri; order Lophiiformes; family Antennariidae; genus Antennarius; species Antennarius maculatus. The sequence continues at coordinate 25,208,563 of CM023607.1, forward strand.
CTTCATCCTGGCTAATCTTTGCTACATCCTGGTCCACAACAGTCACCTCTTCTAGTCTTTGTTCTCTCTCATTTTCCACGTTCATCAACTCTTCAAAGTACTCTTTCCATCTTCCCATCACACTGCTGGCACCTGTCAATAGACTTCCATCCCTATCCTTAATCACCCTAACCTGCTGCACGTCCTTCCCATCTCTATCTCTCTGTCTTGCCAGCCTGTATAGATCAGTCTCTCCCTCCTTACTGTCCAACCTAGCATACAAGTCATCATAAGCTTCTTGTTTGGCCTTTGCTACCTCTACCTTCACCTTACGCTGCATCTCCCTGTACTCCTGTCTACTCTCCTCAGTCCTCTCAGTGTCCCACTTCTTCTTAGCTAACCTCTTTCTTTGTATACACTCCTGTACCTCCTCATTCCACCACCAAGTCTCCTTGTCTACTTTCCTTCCAGATGACACACCAAATACTCTCCTACCTGTCTCCCTGATCACATTAGCTGTAGTTGTCCAGTCATCTGGAAGCACCTCCTGACCACCCAGAGCCTGTCTTAACTCCTTCCTAAAGGTCATGCAACACTCTTCCTTTTTAGCTTCCACCATTTCGTCTTCTGCTCTGTCTTTGTCCTCTTCATCTTCCTCACCACCAGAGTCATCTTACACACCACCATCCTATGCTGTTTGGCTACACTCTCGCCTACCACTACTTTGCAGTCACTGATCTCCTTCAGGTTACATCGTCTACACAAGATGTAGTCTACCTGTGTGCTCCTACCACCACTCTTATAGGTCACCCTATGTTCCTGCCTCTTCTGGAAGAAAGTATTCACTACAGCCATTTCCATCCTTTTTGCAAAGTCAACTACCATCTGTCCTTCTGCATTCCTCTCCTGGATACCAAACCTGCCCATCACTTCCTCATCACCTCTGTTACCTGCACCAACATGTCCATTGAAGTCTGCACCGATGACAACTCTCTCACTTCTAGGTATGCTCTGCATCACTTCATCAAAGTCCAACCAGAATTTCTCCTTCTCCTCCAGCTCACATCCTACCTGTGGAGCATACCCACTAACAACATTGAACATCACACCTTCTATTTCTAGCTTCAGACTCATCACTCTATCCGACACTCTTTTTACCTCCAGGACATTCCCAACAAACTCCTCCTTCAAGATAACTCCTACTCCATTTCTCTTTCTATCTACACCATGATAGAACAACTTGAACCCTGCTCCTAAACTTCTAGCCTTGCTACCTTTCCACCTGGTCTCCTGGACACACAGTATGTCTACCTTCCTCCTCTGCATCATGTCGACCAACTCTCTACCTTTTCCTGTCATAGTTCCAACATTCAACGTCCCTACTCTTAGTCCTATACTCTTGGCGCTCCTCTTCTCTTTCTTCGTGCTAACGCACTTTCCTCCTCTCCTTCTTCGACCAACAGTAATCCAATTTCCACCGGCGCCCTGTAGGTCAACAGCGCCGATGGCGGTCGTTGTTAACCCGGGCCTCGACCGATCCGGTATGGAAGTCATATGTTTGATTCGCATCTTTGATTTGGCAAAAGTTTTACGCCGGATGCCCTTCCTGACGCAACCCTCTGTATTTATCCGGGCTTGGGACCGGCACAATAAGACACTGGCTTGTGCCCTCTTGCGGCTACATTGCTTCGGTCGCGTTTTACTACATCTCGGAAAACACTGGAATGAGTTCTCTGAAATTTCACATGCTTTATACGAACCTGAATCATTTTGGTCTCTTCAGTTTGCTTAATTTTATTTTATATATTCTTACATGGGGGGGCACGGTGGTGCAGTTGGTAGCGAGGTGAGCTGGCGACACATCCGGAGTGTTTCTCGCCTCTCTCCCATAGTCAGCTGAGATAGGTTCCAGTAACCCTCGTGACTCCAAAGCGCAAAAAGCAGCTGAAGACAAGATGATTACGGTCGTTTCATCTACAGGAAAGTGGATGGTTGATATTCTTACATTTTTAGACACATTAAAACTTTTTATTGTCAATAATTCCTGAAGAGGAACTAAGAAATAACTAAATTGTGTCAATTTAGTTATTTCTGCAAATAAATATAACCAGCAATTTATCTTGGTTGGACAACAGCAGCACTAACTACTAGTTTCTAGTACATTTAGCTTTCTTTTAAGAAGTAGGTTTAATTCCCTCTGTATTAAAAATGTTGTATATCAAACTTTTATTTAAAAAAAACTTGTGCTGCAGACTTTATGTTAATCTGATGACATTGTAATCGATGTTGGCACCATACTGAATTCTAGCCAATTTTGGTATAGAAAAACTGATTTAAAAAAAAAAAAAGATAACTTAACAAATTTGACATCAGTGTGAAAAATTTCTACTTAGACATTGTTTAGTCAGTCACCCATCTAACCATTGGTGGTGATGGATGTAGAGATTTAACAATTTTATTGTGGTTTTCGGTTACGTAATGGGATATGATTATGGGAAAAACGTGATATCAATCAGTTGCGCAATTAGACGTCAATTAAATTTAAGGAACATTAACAATCATTTGATATAATATGTCTATCCACTTCTTCAGTGTTAAGTTAAACAGTGATTTTTAAGTTTTCCCTTTTGGTCTCAATCAGCTCCTGAGAAATTTGAAAGTTATTAAGCCTCAAATTCCGTTACTAAAATGTTATCTGAGCTGAACTGATCAGTGTGGAAATGAGATAAATTGTGACATCATTATCTGTAGTTTATCATTTTAGACATTTGTCAACAGTCCAAAGGAGCAGGTAACTACTAATACTTTATAATTCCTTCATGACTAAGTCAACTTAATAATACTGAAAGTGAATAGGAAAAATTCTTCAACAAATTGAGAGGAAATAATTATCAGTGTGACATAATGCGGAGGTATCAGTGGACATGTTCTGACACGATCTGATGTAGGACGTGAGTCACAAAAGTTTCACATTTTTGGAGAAAAGTAGCAGCTTGAGACAGTGGCTCATGTCTGTGGAATTTTTGTACAAAGGGGGAAAACATTTCTGGAAAATAATCAGAGAACTGGGAAGCTTGTGGGGAAAAGATGATGGAAATTAGATATTGTCAGAACTTGTGATTAAGGTTCAATGTCTCTGTGCTTGCGTGGGCATGACTATGATTGCTCCTGGAAAATGGATCATAAAATTGATTTTGATATGTTGGTTAGGATGCGAGCCAAGTAATTTTCTACTATGTACAGCTCCATGCATCCTGGGTTTGCTCCTAGATTTATGTGACTTTATGAAAGCCATTACTGACTCCTGCTGTGATTACTTTCACAATGTGTTTTTAGGCAGAGATAAAAGCCGAAATATCCATGAGTTTTGAGCTGTGAAGCAACGGACCCTGAGGCCAGAGCTTCATTACAAGACACAATGCCCTCTGTGTGTGAGAAATGGCCAACTGCTAAAAAAACATTTCTCTGGAGTTGAGACAGCGTTAATCATGAAACTATAGCAGCAAAATCCCTATAATACTATAGGAAATAAGAAATGATTCATAAATTTCCTTTCTCTTCTTTAATTCCAACGAAAAAAGAACATTAAAAAGACAAAGTGGCTCATTTAAGAGAAATAACCACAAAATGGCTGCAATAAAGATGAGGGAATATATTAAAATATGTAACATAAAAGAAGATATATTAAAATGTTAAGGAAATAAAATGACTGACTGAGTCCAGCTGTGGGATGCACAACAGAACAGTGTCTTAAGGCTCACTCTCATCCCTTAACTTGGCATTAACCCAGATGTGAAATTGACACAAGATGTCGGTAGGTTCAGCATTTTGCCAAAGTCTCTGGGAATGGGGTTCAGTAGTTGTGGGACATGTTATATAAACAATGGTGAGAGAGGCTAAAGGTTAATACACTTGCTTATTGAGCACACAGAACTACAGTAACAGACAAAGGCACACACAAATACACACAGGGACTTTGGCTTTTAATGAAATGCACGATTTCCACAGAGAGGAGATTTGGGCTACAGAGCAAATTGTGGGAAATACTGTAAAAAAAATATTCTGTTTGTGAAAAAGGTCTTGATGTTATCCGAGCATCACATGTTTGTTTGTTTTTTTCTTCTATAGATTCAGGTATGGCTTATTATGTTCTATACTGTGCGCGCTGCATCGTATGTATGAGTGTGGGTCTTGCTGTTTGCTAGCCTGTTTACACCGCCTGATGGGACAATAGCCGGATTCTGCAATGCAAGGTCGTGGGAGGAAGGGGACAGAAGAGTCAATGAGTGAAGAGGCTTCTGGGATGCGTCAGCACAAGGCCATGATGAGGGTGTAGGAGGACGAGCCCTGTAACTCAACAATGCGCAGAGACACAGCCATTCAGTCACCTCGCAGGAAGAGATGCATGCATGCATACAACCATAGGCACACACAGTCAACAAAGGTGCAGGTGAAATTAAGCCATTCAGCCACCTTACCACGTGATATATGGAATACTGGACCAGAAAACCTCAATGGATGATGAATTCATTGACGTAGGTTTTTACACACTGCTAAGAAAGGGAAAGAATAAACGCCATGGGAAACGTTAGAGCAGAGATTTGTCATCAATTTGAGAGCCGAGTCCAGCCAAAGGAAAGATGCGTAATGCAGGCTGCTTAGTGTGTGATCTTCAAAAGCTGTATTGTGTTGAGAAAGTATTGAGAAAGCAGAGACAACGGCTACTGTCAGAGGTAATTTTTACTTTGAATGGTAGGAAAGATGATTTGACATTTAGCATTGACAAATAATGTGCATCTATAGATTAATTTGACTCATTCAGCCATTCATAACCCGTATTAATGATCTTCTTACTAGTGCTCAGGTACGGTTCATTTTTTGATGAAAGAAGCCATTAGAAGCTTTCTAGGACTATTATGTGTGTGATAAGCTTCTGTAGATTCCCACTGGGCTAAAAATGGCAGATGCATTGCATTAAAAGCATTGGTTCATTCAAATTGAAACACACATACACAATTTCTGTCTTTAGAAATTGCATCTTGCATCTATCACACACTTCACCATCATCAGCTTACATATAGGAACTTTCTAGTGAATGATTTACCAGGTGAAATTGGTGCGTTTGCTTCAACGGAGTCCATTTCTGGTAACAAACTAAAAATGGGGTTAACAATTAAATGCACACTAAAAAACAAAACTAACGTGTTTCTGAAATATTTGAAAATTAATACAATAACAGAATTTTTGTCTGTATGATCTGCTAAAATGTGACTTTTTTTAATTTTAAACTTTTTGCTAACGTAGTTTGGTTTAATAATCCATCTCTACAGTGACTGAAAATGTAATTTTTCCCTTTGAATTAAAATTTAAAGTATTTGAGACGTAGTCAGGGTCATGTTTTCATCTTTTTGGCTCGACTTCTTTGTGAAGTTGCTTTCATTTGATCTGTTGTCAACTAGATGACTCAGGATCTTAATAAACACAGAAGCAACGCTCTGGTTGACAGAGACACCGCGTCCGTTTTGGTATGATTGAAATGAATGGGGATGTGTGCTTCAACATGACCGTCTGTATGTTTCAGCAGGCTTGTCATCTCATATCTGTGCCAGTGAGAAACCTGTCCAACTACTTTCCATAGATTTAACTGAGATACATATCAAACGTAGCTAAGGATTAATCTGTTGTTTTGGTGCTTGGAAGTAAACAATCAAGGTGCTTGGAAACACGTATTGTGAACTGCAAATGAAAAATGCCAAGAATGGACCCTCTCTTGCACACGATAAAGATATTGTGCTGAATTGATCTTGATAGGAATTCTCTGTATCCTAATGTCAGAAGTAAAAAAAAAAAAAAAAAAAAAAGAAAATTATTAAGGAATTCATTAAGCTGGACCGCACATTAGGAGTGGAGTGTTAGTCATCCAAATTACCTTTGAGACTCATAGCGACACACAAACACACAAATGTAAAGACATGCACTGTTGTAATGATTCAGAGTATTTTACCAAACCACAACTCCTACGAAACCACAAACTCTTATTTTCATTATTCATTAAAAGGGTGTGTTAAACGTCTTCCCTCTGCCAATGTTTATACCTGCGTCCATTAATTGGTTTGTTGGTTGGTCTGTTGGTTTTTTAGCAATAACACAAAACTGGACTGGATTTGGATTAACGGATGGATCCATTTCCTTTTTCTTCCTTTAACATTGTAGTTTGAAGCTGCTTTTTTTTTTTGAAAAAAAAAAACAAAACAAAACAATTTGCTTCTATTCTAAATTCTGCTTAAATTCTTCATGTAAGATTTTTTTTAAATCATACATGTGGTATTTCATATTACATTGAATGGGAGTGTGGGGCACATGACAGAGAAAACATCATCAACTTAGGGATATGATCTGGATAAAGATGACACTCATCTTTTCTCAGCATTTTCATTTATTATGAAGAAACTACTTGAGTGATTTCCTTAACAAAAACTAGACCAGATTAATAATTATATTGAAGTGTATTAACAGAGACTGTTGGTCCCTGGTGAATGCATGCATTCTAGTGACTACCTACTGTTTGTTTGTGCCACTGAAGTTTTCCTTTTTATTTGCATTTGAGTTGAAAGAGCGTAACTAGTGAATCAGCGTTCATAGTATGACACCAAAGAATATTCATCCATATTCATTATAAAATTAGTTCGACTTAAACTTGATCAAACGCAGTTTTTTGAATCAGTCAATAAATTACAAATGATCTAAAATATCATCTAAAACAAGGTCAAACTCATGTCCACCAATTCTCCTCAGCAGTTCAACTGTCAAAAATGCCTGAAATATGAGGATATTGATGCATTCTTGACCTTTTACAACCTCTCAACCCGAAGTGCTCATCCCCCCCCTCAGCATTTCTCACCCTTAACCAATCCCAGAGTGGGGTGCAGGTTCATAGTTCACTGACTGGGGTTTCCCCTTTCAGACTTCGCCGTGATAACAAGGACCAAGGCAGTTTTGACAGTCACACACACACATGCACACACACACACACACACACACACACACAGGGAGAGAAAGAGAGAGAGAGAACCTAAAAAAGAGCCATGTCAGCTTCAGGGAAATGCCCACTTGGGTTTGAACCCATCATTGGGGGGGTCAAAATTCTTGAGGAGTTAGAAATGTTATTTCTTCCAAGGCTCATTTGCACCCAGTTAACTTTTCACATTAACACCAAAAACAATCAAATCAAAGGAAAAAGGAATTTCCTTTTTCCCAGGAGGACGAGAAAAAAGGACGACACCGTCACACAATCCTTCCTTTCTCCCCATTTTATCCTTTTTTTTTTTTTCACCATCCCTCTGCCTGTCGGAGAAGAAGGGTGGGATGTCTGTCTGCCGAGCGCCAGGGGCTCTGACAACGATACGGTTCAGGTCAGAGAGAAAGCTGTGAAAGACAGAAACTCAAAGAACCAGAAACGACTGAGCAGGAAAGAGGCAAAGACAAGGAAAATGAAGATGCATAAACAAGAGAGAAATGTCAGCAAGAGACTGTTGTGATACTGGAGCCTGGAGGCCCAGCTGAATGCAGGGTGTGGCTGATCTTCACACAGGATGAGGGGGTATCATCGTCGCTTGGTTTAATTCTGTTGCCCACTTTTTCTACTTTTGCCATTGACAAGGAGCGGGGGTGGGGGGGGGAGAATTCTGATTGCAGCAGACCATCAACTGTCTTTCTTGTAACGTGGATGAATTACATTGAATGGCCACCTCAGGGTTTATAGTGAAAAAGATCTTTTTTTTTTTTTTTTTTTTTTTAAAAATCACATTTTATAACATGACAGTGTCCCACATTTTTGAAATGGTCAACTGAGCTTGCCAACACAATCACCCTTTCTTCCATCCATGATGCAGAAGTGTCCAAGGTTCTTCATGCCAATCTTTGCAATGACTCAGGTGGGGGACAACACGGACAAAGCCTGGCCTCGTTCTTTATGACGTCAAGACGAGCATGAACAGAAGTTGACTCACCTATATGCTTAAGGTTATTTTCCATTATCCTTGTAACAGAAGCAAAGGGTGATTGTAAGGAAAAAGTAAATAACAGCAGTTAGGTGTAAATTATGAGCAGCTGTGCTTTTCTTTCCAAAGAACGTACGTGGAGGGGTAGGCACTAGGACCTGCAGAGAGCCACACACAAGAGGGAGGAGGGGGGGGGGGTAGCTTTGGGACGCAGCTCACTAAACTTTTAGAACAATCCATTTTCCCAAAGAGTGTGGGAGGGAGACACACAAAAGTGAATGGCCCAAAACCTGGATTCACAGCTTTAAAAGCAGGAGCAGGATTTGGACTTTGGGGATAATTCTGTCACTGACCTGGAGAGAGTGAAGTGGAATATAGGAGGGTTTCATCTGCAAGTTGTCACTCACTGGGAGAAGAGGGGGCAGGAGCGTTAACAGAGTGGTGAGTCCTAACTTGTTGTTTTGTTTTTTTTTAATAAAAACTCTAATTAAACATGGTGTTAATGTTGGAGAGTTTGTGTGGACAGAGGTCAAAGAAAGGAGTAACGGAAGAAAGAAAGAGCCGTTCTCTGAGTTTTCAAGTTTTCTTCATACCTGTTATTAAGTGAAAGTGGAGCCACTAAATTGAGATTGAGCTCAGTAGCTTCCAGTTATCCCTCTGTTGGAGGGAGAAAACTTCCATCTGACTAACACATGCAGGAGGTCCACAGTGGATACACGTTACATGACTGAATGTAAAATTCATCTCATGTCAGGTCTTCCAACATTTTCAGTAAAATTAAGTCATTTTTTTTCAGGCTGATATGACTGAATAGAGTGAATGGAAGAAGGTGTAGAAAGGCAGAGAGAAAATTGAGGTGAGCAATTATGAAGGGGCGTTCTTCAAAAATTCATTGGGAACCAGTTCACCGTTAAGAAAACTCCTGGGACATCAAGTTACCTTCTCTCTCTTTCTCTCTCTCTCTCTTTCCCGCTCCCTCTCTCCTTTTTTCTATCTGTCTTTCTCTCCGCTCATGTTACACAACTCTTAAAGGACTTGTAGATTCTGATGAGCTCCGATGTCCAACGTGAAATATGCTGCTGAGGTTGTCCTTGCATCTGGGTGGGGCCTGCTGTGTCTACGGGTGCAAAACCGACCGATAAAATAATCTCAGATGTACAGTATATTTTTTTTTACTTGTGCATGTGTGCGTGTGTGCGTGTGTGTTTGTGTGTGTGCGTGTGTGTGCAAGGGTGTGTGCTAAACACAGACCTCCAGCCTGCCACTCCTGCCAGGGAATTCCTTTCGGGCTTTGACAGGGGAAGAATGTCACAGCAGACTAATATTTATGTACACAAACATTATGGGCCACATGTTTCAACAGTTTCCTATAGGCGCAGCAACTTGGTCACAAAACATTCACCGTTGATGTCCTCTCAGAAGAAAGTGACTCTGCTATTTGTAAAATGACATTTCCAACTTGTCTTCAATCTTCTTTTTTTTTTTTTGTGAAATGTGTGCTGGAGGTGAGCTAAACTGTATTTTCATCACCTCTCTGTTGGTCTGCAGAGGAAAGAGAAAGCTTCGGAGCTCCGGCTACATATCTTTCTTGACATCTCAACAGATGCTGTGTTCTGATGATTTAGAGAACACTGTCCTTAAGTTCACCTGGAATTTAAATGCAAGATATGCAAAGGACGTGGCATTTAAAAAGCTGAACTGTGTCATCCTATGGGTCAGGTATGCAGAAAGAAAAAAACAAAAAACAAAAACGTAAGGGGTAGAGGTAGATTTAATATGATTTCATCTTGCAAAAGCACATTTATCACTGTACTGTCCCTGATGGTGGTGCTGATAGGCACATAACAGAGAAGACTACATAAGCCTGAATGCTATATTCACCAGTAGATGTGATATTCATCGTTTATTGATTATCAATCATAAGTCAGCAAAGACAATGTGCACCTGCTTACATAATTTTACAGGCTAAATTTTCTGCTCACCAAGGTGGATTAGTTTCAATGCAGAGTAATGCCGCTGTAAAACATTTACGATGTGTAAGATTTTAGAGGGTTTGGGGGTTTTGGCATCCACTGTAGTGGAACTGGAGGCATGGGGTGTTCATTTGGCTGCAGTATGCAAGAACAACTATTCAGACGGTATTAAACCCTTGAGCCAACTACCTGTGAGTCTAACTATTTGCATCATATCTCCACCAAAATCATCCAGGAGCATGTCAGGAGTGAAGTTAAAATCATACAAACTAGCATATTTATGTGTGCAGATGGTGGATGGACATTGCTGCTGACCCCCCTCTCCCTCCCCAAGACAAAGATGTCTGTGATTATTCATGACCCTCTCAGGTTTCCCTTTGAAGCTGAATTACAGCTTTCCCTATGTTAGCACCTGTGTGTGTGTGTATGTGTGTGTGTGTGTGTGTGTGTGTGTGTGTGGGTGTGTGTGTGTGTGTGTGTGTGTGTGTGTGTGTGTGTGTGTGTGTGTGTGTGTGTGCGAGGGAGAGAGAGAGAAAGAGAAAGAAAGAAAGAATGTAGCACACAATCTATGAACCAAATATTAAACTAAATTCTTACTCCAATTGTTCTCCAATTTTTCCAACTTTTAAACTTCTGTTTAAAATAGTTTGTCTTTTTATTTAGTTTTTGTTGTTGTCAGACACATATTATTGCTGCCACAAGTCAAATTTGAGCTTATTTTAGCGTAATTTTAAGATAAAATTAAGTTAAAATAAATTGGTACTTGGTGAGTCAGTTTGGCATCAGTGGGTTTTCTGAATTTTAGAAATAGGATCAAACAATGGTCTATTAAATGTACATACTATATATAGAATTTGAAAAACCTACATCTTTAAAATGCATCTGTTCCAAAATTGTTATCCATAATTAAGTTAAATGTCTAAAGCAAACGTTTGACTGTTGTTTCTGTTCTGCTTCTCACTGTGGAGTCGTGACAGATAGCTATGGTATGCAAATTTATGAAATTGTATTGACTAAAATTATGACAGGAAGAAGTTCTTCCCCATAAACAGAGAGGATGGAAAAGCGTGTGCTGTCTAGACTGTGGTGTTGTATAGGACACCTGGCCAGGGGAGAGGCTGCAGAAGCACACCTGGTCGCGCTTTAACCATTGATATTGAACCCCGGGGGCCTAAAGCCAACACCCACTGTCATGTAACAAATACAAACACATCAGTTTGTTAAAAAATATTAAGCTTCCCTGTATTTCCTATGCATATTCCTGCAAAGTGCATCGCAAAGGTTGTTTAATTTGTATAAAGTACATTAAAAAAAATAACAAATGGCCTTTTTTTTTTTTTAGAAAATCAAATTTCTGATTTATATAACCAGCATACCTACTAATACCAACTATAACAGAGAAACTTTTGGTGACCAGTAACAACTGGAACTATGTGGTGTGATTAAAAAAAATAGTTCAAACAATAAGACATTATGTGGAAATTAAATCTGAAAATATATTGCGATTTAAAAATAAATCTAACAAAGAAAAGGAAGACAAAAACTTACATTTTAATTTAGTTCATCTTCTGTCACTCTATAGATTACACACGTGTTGCATGTTTCTGCGTCATTTGCTAGTACACCAAACCTCAACAGTCACGATATAACACGTCACGTTACAAGAAGAAAACATATCATTGATTGACAGAAAGAAATTCTCTGGCTCTGTGGGAAATAGCGGATGTTTGAACATCTAAAATAAAGCCTGTCTGTTTGAGAAAAATGAGAGGATAATAATTCAATGGGAGAAGTAGGAGGTCATAGGTCAGCTTCGAGGTGACGTCTGTGTTCCAAGAGGTCACTGCAGGTCAAGATACTGAACTGTGTGGAACAGGAGCAGAAAGCAGAGAGTAGAAAATATGGAAACACTGATGTCTCCTTTAGATGCAGCTTCTCACAATATTTGGGAAAAAACCTCAAATCACAGCTAATGTTGTTTGACATCTGTAACTTACTGGATTTTGGACCAAATTATTGTCAGACACGAGGAAATTTCTTCTGTTCCAGCACCTTTCTCCCCGTGAGGCCCTGGTTTTCAGATTTTTGACGCAGTACAAATTCAAGAGCCGTACACTCCTATATTGTGACCTTTCCTTCCATTGATAACTGAACTCAGAACTGTTAATGCAAGTCGGTCTTTGTGTTTGACTGCTGAAGATTGGATTTTGACAGGTGCTCCGTTTAAATGTGTTATGTTTGCTTGTGTCTACGTGTTTCACGCTGCCTGTTTGCACTGTATATGCTCAAAACAGCTAAATGTACAGACATGCCTGCTGATTTCACATTGAATGCCTCTACGACTTTTAGTTACGGCCCACTCTTTCATGCACAGCCCGAACACAAAGTAGCTGATAAATCTGTCTTATTGCATTTTCTATATTCTTAATTTCAATGTTGAGATCACTGTGATCTTTGCGACTAACGGCACGTTTGGTGTTTTCAACTTTTACACCACAATCCACCTTCTGAGAGAACGTGCCCTGAAGTGGACGTCATGACACTGTCTCATTCTCACTTTGTTGCCTTTTATTCCCAGTTGGTTGATTTTTTCATTAGCCTGTCTGAACATGACAATCTGAGAGTTGCTAACATCTATCTTGATCTTATCAAATGTTCAAAGTAATCCCAACGCCTTAAATGAAGAGATGAAATAAAAAATAAATGCCATCAAATGTTTTGTCAGAAATATGCTGCAAATGTCCCCACTGTGGGATTAATAAAAGTCTATCTGATCTAATCTAGAACTATGTTACAAATTTGAGAGATGAAGTTCACGTCAACAAGAGAAAGTACAGTAGACACAGTTATAACCCCAATGCAATTGAGGAATGCGGTTTGTCCATGTCTCTGAGAAAGTGTGTGTGTGTGTGTGTGTGTGTGTTTACATACGTGTGTGTGTGTGTGTGTGTGTGTGTGTGTGTGTGTGTGTGTGTGTGTGTGTGTGTGTGTGTGTGTGTGTTTGTGTTGGATACTCATGAAACACTCACACATGCCTCAGCCCTAAGGATAAAAGAGAAGCTACTCGTTACACACTTATTCGGATTATGCCGATTTGGGAATGTGCAGTATGTGTGAGGACGAGCCGTTGACTCGTCACAACAGAGTGGCTTTAGCCAGGCGGGATGTGTAAAAACTGGAGGCACGAAGGATTGCACAAGGACGTCTGTCGGTATTTAAAACTTGAGGACGCACTGGGAGTTTTTGTGGCCATAGGAAGACATTTCTCTCTGCTTGATTCCTATTCGTGTCCACAATAAATTTTAATTCATGTTGGAACCCAGCTGCAGCCATGTGGACATACAAACACATGGATGGAAAGTAGCCGCTCTCCAACCATAGCTTTGCTCACACGCTAGAACATGGCATGCTGCTAACAGACAGAGGATGGGCCTGGGAGGTCCCACAAAGACAGGTGGTTGACATCAACTCATGGGGGGAGGGGGGGGCTGAGAGAAGCTCAGAGACTCAAGCAGAGGGAGAGGGAGATGACAGGACGATGTGGAGACCACACAGAATAGAAAACGGCCAGGTCAAGTATTTAGTGAGAGGGGTGAAACTGCTGGAAGTGACGACATCAACATTTTACACTCTACAGAGGATATGGCACAGTCCGGACAAGGTCGTCTATATAACAGCAAAACAATGTGGATTGTCCTTGACTGTTTTTTATAATTACATTGAGAATACACAGGAAGAGCGTTCTATGATACCTAAACAAACTTTTATGACAACCCTACAAACAGTTGTTGAGATCTCTTTTTCTCAACTGAACAATGCTGCTATGCATTAGCCCACGCTGCTGGGATGACTTAGAATAAATCTCATAACTACCTTAGGATTTATGATGACTGCAAAAAAAAAAAAAAAGAAAATCTCTCAGTTATCCATTATACCTCCTGAAGGCCATTTAACAGCAGGATGTCATCATGTTACTCCTGATATACTCCTTTCTTCAAGTGAGCATATGTGCACAAACTGTCCATTCACGCCCACATTTCACTTTCAGGCCAGTACCAAATTTACCTGGGTGACTCATTCGCTGTCTTCTACTACTTTGTCTACAACAGTATGCAGTCAGTGTCTCATGTAAATCTGCATGTTCCATTTTATCTTAGGTACAAGCTGCGAAAGAAGAATTCAAAGCACAGATATCAGACTGTAAGATGGATCAAATCAATCTCTAAATGATAACCCAAAGGACTCATTGTGATCTTTAGTGAATGAACAACTGGGATCAGTTTCACAGAAGGTGGCGAACAGGCTGTTATTAACTACTGTAAAGGTACCAACCACAAGCAGAATGCATGCTAGCATTTAAAAAGTCTGGTGTGGAACTGCTTTAAATTAATTATGTACCAACTATGCCAGAAAAATCTCATTGCAAGTCTACCACGGCTATGAATCATCATGTCAAGAAAGCAAAGCACCAGCAAAAAGAAGGTCCATCTACAGCTCAGAAAGCAATGCCTAGCTTTTATAAGGACCGTATTCTTTCTCTACATAATAAATACATCCCTCAGTAAACAGTCTATCATCTATGTGCCAGTTCCTTAAGTAGTTAGTTGGCATTGATATGACCGCAGTGGGTTTGTGAGGTTTCAAAAGTTTTTGAGGTTTTGATAATGTACCTGGCAAATACAAAGCAGCGGAAGACATTGCTAACGATGGAATAGACTTTATTCACTATTTCAATTCACATGTTTCTTCCTTTTTCTATCCATATGGATTCATTCTATAATGAATGAAGCATAAACGAAGCGCAAAAGTTTCTGTGGGTCTCTACATTGGTGTAGAGTGATTGTCAATCAGTGCTTTTGCTTGATATGCCCATCCCTAAACCTTAATTTATCTCTTCCTCTGTTCCTAATCTCATCTTTGTCTCCCTCTCTCCTCCCCTTTGACCTCTGCCTTTTTCTATCACATCCTCCTTTATTTGTTAAATTACTTGTTGCCTCGCCTCATCCCTAGACGCCTCTGATTTCTTCCTCTCTATCCTCAGTCTACATCCTTGTCCCAGTCCAGACAGGCATTCTTGCTTCCCCTTCCACTGCGGGATCTCAGATTCTCACTAGGAAGTGGGAGTTATTACGAGGACCATGCCAGAAGTTTAACCACTTGTCACAAGAAGATTCTTTAATGTCAAGGTCATAAAACTAGGACTCTGGACACGTAAATCATTGTATTCATCTTGTCTTCAAGGCCAGGAGGACTGGCCTCCTACGTCTGCTGGTCCAGATCAGGGAGAGGGTGGGTTGGCTGAGGATGGGTCCAGTTGTGGGGAGGGTTAAAAAAGACAAGACCATTCACTGACACAGCCAAGTACTCTGGCTTCAGTTTTGCTTCACTGCCAAAAGAACCTCACGCCAGGAGATCTGCTGTGGTCCAAGACAGCAGCCAAGACTTGTTTTCGTGAACCTTGTGGACTAAACAGTGAAAGCAAAATGTTTTCACAAAGTGTTTTCACATGTGTTTGCAAAAGTTCGAATTTGCTGAACTTTGACCCAACCGCTATTGTCTGCTGCCTGAAGAAAAAGGTGGTCTGTCATCTAATTACATGTATTTCTGAATTTCTATAGCCGTCAAGTGAGAAGTTTTCATCATGGATCCAAGACAAAGACATTTACTTGCATTTTCAGGGTGCAGTAGACAGTTTGGGATTTGTTTCAAGCATATTATTTGTGTTTCTGTAACAATGCAATGCACCAGTAGCAATGTTAACTTTGCAGCTTGGTGGCAAGGTTCACTGCAAAGCAAAATGTATTTCAAAAAATGGAATATTATCTTTACACTTCAATGCTTATGCATCTTTAAATGCATTCATGAATAACACCTTTTGCGATATGAATCCATATTGAAATTGCTAAGGAAAAGTGCTCACACATTTCTTTTTCTCATTCAAAGGTACCTGCATGCAAGCACATTTAACAGTGAAGTACTGTACTCTGTATCTGTTGAAAGTTTATTCTCGTAAATGAAGCAACATTGCTTCACTTTATGGTTTCTATTTCTTACTGTCTCTTTTATCCAGATATAATTACTGAATTTCACCCTCATCTAAAAAGCTTGTTTACTAGGGATTCCTTTGTAAACACCACAAGGATTCAATCTTTCTATTAGGATGAATCATTTTCAGGCTTACTGTAGGACTATGTGTGACAAAGGGGGAGAGGCTGAGGTTACATTGTAGTCGCGTCTCTGCTTTGTCTCAGGCTTGCCTTTGCAAAGACTAACAGAACTCTGGGACAAATCCTGTGCCAAAAGCCTGACTTGAAGGTTGAACAGCACTGAGCCCTAAAGAGACCTGAAGACATGTAAATTTCAGCTGATAAAAATGATCTGCCTCAGGCCTGAGTGATATGTGTCTGCCAAAAGTTGTGGTTTTTTTGGAGCTGCGTTTCATTATCACAGATGAGAATTGGAGCTTTGTCAGTCTTGGGGTGCCGTTAAGCCTTGGAGGCCATTATGAGTTTACTGTATGTTGACTAAACATTAACATTTCTTGAACATTTAGAACAGTTATGAATGAAGGTTTAGCTCTAAGCAGATACACATCCACCTGTTCTCAGTGCCTCAGTTCCACAACTATTTCTTTGTGGTGGGAAGTGAAATTCTATTGTGCATTTTTTTCGTCATGTCCAGAGAGAAATCAGTATCTGAAAGCAGTTTCTGAAGCAGTTGCCAACTATTTGTAGCCCACAACACACCAAGAAAGAAACAAAAAGGCCAAGGTTCAAGATGGTCAAACTGGGACATACTGTAAGAAAATGGTTGTGTAATTCTCCCCAAACACAATAAACTGAAGATCCACGTCTGCACCTGCACAGACACACACACACACACATACACACACACACACACACAAACTTGCTGTTATTTGAAATCTGTTATCGCTCTTAGTTACCTCTGGCTTTTTGACTGTGAGAGAAAAGGCTAACATCGGGTCAGATTGCAGAACCAGAAAAGGGAGAACCTGAATAAATGACAGACAGACAGATGGATTGAAAGAGGACCAGGGAAAGTCACGAAACAGCAGGATAAAAGCTGGCTCAATGCCAAAGTCTGTTCCTTTTAGTTTCCACACCTTGGCTCCCTCCTTCCGTGATATTCTCAAGATACTCCGAACAGATTCGAAAACGTTTATTTAAGTGCGGCTCATGAAAGGAAACACCTGTGAAAAATGTTGGTATATACAGTATGTACGTTAAATCCTACTGGCGCCATTTGAGCATATAAATATACACATGATAATCAAAACAAGAAAATGAACGTCAAATACACACCTCTTGATATCCTCACTCACAGCATGGCCCCATGTTCATTTGTGGGTTTATTACAGGTAAATTTGTCTAAAATGGGTGCTCGTAAAAAAAAATAAAAAAAAAAACCTGAGGCCACAGATAGATTTCACAAGTCTTTTTTTGCCGGTTTATTACCGAACTGGGACATTTTTTTTATTGTGAGTGAAACATGTGCCAGGGTTCAACCAGCTAGATTGAAGAAAAAGTCAAGCTATTGAAATCTTGCTTTTAGAGAAATGCATTTGAAAGTTGGGATCACATTTACCGGCCTGTAAAGCCAGGTATATTTTATTACTGCACCCAATAAACCCATCAGGCTAATACAAACTGAAGTGCACGTGTTATTTTTTTCTATTTGTACAACACAGTAAATGTTTGTTGGTTTTACTTACCTTACATTATTTGTCATTACGCTGAGGAGTCAAGCGCTTCAACAGGTTGTGTGCAGCAGGCAGTCAAATTTGAGTTCATCCGCTGTGGCCTCAGGACACAGGAAGACAGAAGTCTTCCTGTGTCCTGAGGCCACAGCGGTTGAGTTTACTGTCAGAAGTATCCCTGATATGCGACAGGTGCCTTGGTTCTCACAGTAAATATCTTTTAAACACGAAGCTGAGGGGAAAACACAGGGCAGAAGCTAATCTTCATATCTGTTTCTTGAATTACAAATCTCCAACTATGATCCGAGTCTGACAGCATTCAATTTGACATTTCTATGCCTTTTTTTTTTTTTCCACGGTTCAGGCGGACTTTTATGTGCAAACTACATATGCAGTTATCGTTTTCCTCAGGAACAATTTGCACAATGGAAAATTACAAAAAAAAATTAAAAAATAAAACTTTTTTTTAACTTTAAAATGATCTTTTTAAAAAAAATATTACTTTAAAAAAAAAAAAAAACAACAACATAAAATACATTTTACACCAGCTTTTCAAATGGTTTACTTTATGTTAAATCCAATTTCATTTCCCTGATTGATGATGTCCTTGCAAAAATACTACGGTGTTGTGTAATTTGAGATTAAACAGTTACAGATATTGCACTTTTTTTTTTACAGTTTCAACAGATATTTTGGCTAATGATAGAACTTTTCCTTGAAGATTTATTTTACATAAACCTGTGTTGTGTATCCTATATACCAGCCCTTTTTAAAGTGTTTCCAGGAATAGCCAGCTCACTGACAACCTCTCAAGAATGTTTGGAGAATGTAACTTCATTCTGCTTTTAACAGACGCTGCATGACATCACTTTACGTGACAAAAACTTGATTCATGGCAGTATCTTGGCTTTTATATTAGTTTCACGTGGCAGCTTGTCCAAACTGTGACAAGCAGATTATCTTCCCATAGATGATAGGCTTCAAGTAAAACTGCAAATGAAAAGTGGGAACTTCAAAAAGAAGTAGATGCATTGCAGTTGCGAGCATCAATTTATAACGAGAAGAGGCCTCGTGCAAAAAAAAAAAAAAAAAAAAAAAGACACATGCAAAATCTGTTGCAGATCTTCATTTGAATTTATCTCACATAAAACTCTAAATCTAAGAATCATTTCAGGCTCCGATGCTTCTTTATGAGACGTTGCGTTCTCATCATTTATTAAAACGAGCAAAGGTCTTTCATGAGAATAAATTCATCATTTATTTGGATGGCTGTAACACAGAAAATGGGAACACGCTGACCTGGCCGTCATTCTTCTTAATAATTATTTCCAGCGGATGACAGACGGAGGAACTGAACTACACCGAACTGGTGAGAGATACGGAAAAAACTGTTTACTTTCGTCTGTTATTATCCGCATCACCCCCTCTCTGTCTCTTTTCTATTTCCTCCTCTCCATCTCTGCTGCTGTCAGCCTCTCTTTCTCACCCCCTCATAAACCAATGCTGCTGTCATCACTCCAGGAGAGAGGTGTGTGTTTGTTTGAGAGAACCATTGACACGATGCTCCTGCACATCTTTTAACAAGGCCTTTTCATGTAATGACTGATCTATCACACAGATAGGAAGAAACCTCTTGTAAATGTAAACTAACTTTGGGACTGATGGCAGGAAATTCTCTCCGAAACGGCTCATGTTTTGGCACCACCTGCCCTTGTTGTCAATGTATCACAGTCAACACTCCATACTGTAACCACATGCAACAATTTGGCAGCTTGTAGGAACCAGCGTCTGATCAATGCAGCATCTTGACAACTGCCAAAATAAATTAAACTGAGTTGCTCAATAACACTACAAATCAGAACCAGTAGATGTGTGGCTGGTCTCCGCTGCCTTGGGCTAAGTAATTAGTCTCTGTCTGAAGTGTTTTGCTCTCATATGCCTAATGATTGCTTTTCCAGGTTGCCGCCTAGCAGCTGCGTGACGTATGTCTTTTTTTTTTTTGTTGTTTTCACGTCATCTTATCAAACTTTGGCAACCTGATTAAGTAAGTAGCGCCGTTTGATGTCTCGAACACTCGTGCCATTTGAAAATCACAATCAACCCAGACTGAAATAACTTTTGAGTCACTATTTGGCAAAGTTGAATGAAAGAAACCAGCCCATTATTGTCAGAAAGGGAACCTCCTTATTACTGTAAGTCACATGAGGCTGTTTTCATAAACATCCTCCTTGTGTTAACTGTACAGACATGAAACATAAAAGGATATTGCTTTAACCACTTTGTTTGTAACAGTGTATTAAAACAGTATGTTGCGTTTCTGGAAGCAAGAACCATTTCTCTAGTTTTGGCTCAAACGGTTTTAGAATTCCGTTATTTTTCCGACACGTGGGACTCTTTTACTAGCTCTCTTATTTTCCCATCTGTATTTGTATACTTGCGTTTTTTTTTTTTTGGCTGGACACTAAAGAGGAAAGCAGCTCACTGTCCAGTGCACGACAAAGGCGGTTAGTGTCAGGTTGCTTTGTGAGCAATTAGAGACTTCCTGTTTTATCTAAATTATATGGATGGCCTCTCTCCTTCCTCTGTTAAAGCATCATTAGCGTGTAAATGTGTGCGGTGGTGAATGTGCCTGCATTTGTTGCATTTCATGCATTATTTGTGTGAGTCGGGTCGAAGGGATCACCGCAGATTCTGATCTATTGCTTAAGTAATCCTGTAAGTCAGAGGTGCCCTCTAAACTGCTGTGACCCCTCCACCCCTGCGGTGCAGTGTTTATGCTGGCTCCACTGGCATTACACACAAGCCACATATTTTTAACATTAGGATCCTCCCAAACTCACCCCTGGACATGTAAATAGATTGCTGCCCATCAGCCGGGATCAATCAGATCATTACTTTTTTGGTTCGGCTCTATTTGTGTGGGAGTGTGTTTAATTCTTGTATATGATTGTGTTATTTGAGGCCACAAGAACTCATTAGTAGATCACTTTCTCAAAAGACCCTGACCCCATGGTAGTGGATGAAGTATTAAGCAGATCAAATCTGATGAAGCATATACATTGTTAAGACATAGTCAATCATATTATCTGCCTAGTTGAAAAATTGTGATGTTTTGATCAGATATATGCTTAATCAATCATGTATTAATTAAATATACATTATAAATTCGCTTTAAAAGCTAATTTACTCTTAAGATAGTATATTGGAGTCAGATCACTTAAACTTACTTATATTCTCATGGGTTTAACACTGAATATCCTGTCCCTCAAACACTAAGGTTTAAAAAAACAGCCAGTGATTGAACTTCCTCTTGGTAGCTGAATCTAATGCCAATGAATGAATGAACCCTCTGAAGATTTAATGATTTCTTTCATTCTGTCTGTTCAATATACTGTAACTTGTTATTTTCTGAAATCTGACATCATTGTCTTGTGCCGTTTCTGGAGTTAACACTCTGTCCAGGTATCTGAGAACCCGAGAGTTTTGATCAGATCAAAACTGACAATACATACACACATATGTATATATACAAGTTTTATATTTTAAAGTACTTATTTACATGGAAAGAACTCTTTGAAGCGCACATCAAAAGGAAAGAGCATAATGAAGAGTTGAATCTCAAATACTGCAATTAGTAATTAAAATCTTCTAAATGCGATGGGTTACAAAGAGTTTTTGATGTATACATATTCATACAGTCGCACCATAGTGTTGCCTTGCAGACAAACAAGTATTGAAAACCATTTGCAAAGAACACAAACTTCATTAACTTGTGGGAAAATACCTGAATAATGACTTAAGAAGCTTAACTTATGGAGTGCAGCTGAGGTGCTGTTTCTAATTGGGACAGGGTCAGTGATATTTTGATATTTCTCAGCTGCTTCAAGTTGTCTGAATTCTGGTTGATGGTGTCAATGCAGGCAACACTGACCTCTTCTGGTGAATATGGTTCACATCTGGAAGGGTTAAAAGAAAATCATCCATGTAGAGTTATTATGTGTTGTAAAATATGAAATGAAACAGAAACGATGCTTCATTTTAATGAGGGATAAATTCAGTGTTTTAACCCTTACAGCAATGTGAATTTAAACATTTACAGCCAAATAATTGCCACATTACTAAATCTTTCTGCACATACCAGCAAGATTTATTCTTCAGAACATTGTGGAAAAATTAAAAATACTTACATGCCAGTTTCAGCTCACCTCAGTGGCCTTCTGCGTGTTTTGTTTGGGAGGGCGTGTGTTTCTCCACACTTCACAGCACTCAAGCATGCAAACTCGTAAAAAAAAAAAAAAAAAAGTCCGCATGCATTCCTATGTGAACATGCACGGCATTTGTTTCTAAGAAAAACACTTGTTTGTGCCCACTTGATCACATCCCCTTTTCGTAATGCGTGTTGGAGTGCTTTACGGCTGATATATATGTAGCATCCAATGAGGTGTGAAATGCCACGCATTCCATTGCATGGCAAGTCTAAGCTTAAGAGTTAAACATGGTGAGTGTGTGTTTATTTTGCATGAGATAAGATCAGATAATGGTAAATTGTGTATATCTGTGAGAGCAGTAGTGGTGGTCGATGGACGAGATGAGAGACTTTAGAGCCCTCAAAATGATCTTATCTACTCTTTCTTACATTCTTGCACCTCTTGCACTAAAACTAGAAATATGCAATAGGCCAATATATAGTCTATATAAAAAAATGTATGTATTATTGGCATCGGCAGAAGTGTGCAAAATCATATTTGACTTGAAATGATTTCATTTTATATGTGATATATGGCGTGATTGCTATTTGGTTTATTACAACAAAATGTATTTTTGTATCTTTGACATCAATATTGACGTCCAATCCCACATGTAATGTTGAAACATTCCACGTTTACATTGACATTGTAGAGCAACAGCTCACACGCTTCTAGTCAGAGAAGATAACGGTAGGCATGTTTGTTCAAGTTGAATTGTGAATCCACATGTTTAAGTCTATGGTGTGTGTGTATGTGTGTGTGTGTGTGTGTGTGTGTGTGTGTGTGTGTGTGTGTGTGTGTGTGTGTGTGTGTGTGTGTGTGTGTGTGTGTGTGTGTGTGTGTGTGTGTGTGTGTGTTCCAGAGCTGTGGTTCAGGGGGTCCAGATGGCAGGCATGAGGGGCCTGGCCTGCACTGGAGTCTAGTCCACAAGGGCTCCCACTTCAACAGGACACATTCCACAGGTATTGTAACACACACTCCAGTTACAGACAAAATGAAACCCATTCAAGTTCCATGACTATCGATGTTCAGATAATCATAAGTGTGGGGGAATAAACTTTCCCAGCAAAATCTTTTAATAAGAAATACTGCTCAGTTAGATCTGTTGGACCATGCAGATTTACAACTACCTCCTTGATGTGGTACATATACAAGGGCTGCAACTAATTATTATTATTATAATTATTATTATTATTGTTATTATTATTATTATTATTATTTGTTGTTGTTGTTGTTGTTGTTGTTATTGTTATGTTATCATTATGACTAAAAAATACTAATTATTACTGCATTTATAGGGTTGGTCAAGGTTGGTCAAATATATTAAAATATATTAAATATATAGAGATTTTTTTTGTAGATGAATGCTCACAGATTTCTGACACTAGCAGAAATCTGTGGGCATGTATTTGTGTCACAATGTGACACAAATACATGAATGAACCTTCAATAACAACAGAGACAGGTTTGCAGACACAATAGGTGTTTACTGCTTGAACAAGCACATCATGAATGCATTAAACCTCTGTAACACCATGAGAATTATATTTGTGAATGAACATAATGCATATAGTTCGTCACGTAACATGAATACAAGCAGAAAAAAAAAGGAATTGTCACGTTACACAAACATCAAACTAAAGCCGTCCTTCAAGTTACGTTATTTTCTGCTTGTCATGAAAAGTGGATCATAAGCCCTTGAAACTCCTCCGTAAGGTTTCTTAATGTCTTTCTTTGTCTGTATATCACAAAATAGAAGGCTACTAGAGCTTTAGTGGAAAATAATGTCATAAGCGCCATCAGTAGCACAAACAATAATAAAGTGCAAGGTTACAATGATGGCACTGTACGCCTGCATGATCATGACTAAACACACAGCATCAGCTGAGACCCAAGCGTAACTTTGTCCGGTCTTGTCTCAGGACGTGTGCCCATGAGGTCGTCATCACTGGTCCTGCTCCTCCTGATCGGCGTCCAGGCTGTACTGAACATGGGAGGTGGATTGGCCTGGAGCGTCAGGGCAGCCAAACACAAAGTAGGACAGCAGGCAGCAGCCAATCACAGAGCAGGACAGCAGCAGACAGTGGGGGACCACCTTTCTGAACATCACCCCACACAGGAGCAACGTAGGGCCAGCCACCACAGGACCAAGAGGCCCCATCGGGCAGCTTCACATACCCATGATAGGAGCCCCGTCCCAGCACACCCTCCTTCAGACCCCTCCATCCCAGTAGTGGACCCAAAGCTCTTCTCCAAGAGACGGTACCGCTCCTCACCTCGTGTGGTCTTCAGCGAGGTGCCCCCATCACACGAAGCCCTGGAAGGTGAGGGCTATGACATTGAAGGGATGAGGGGGGTGAGGGTAAGGCGCAGAGCAGGATCACACACCATGCACCGAGGAGAGTACTCGGTATGTGACAGCATAAATACCTGGGTGGGCAACTTGACACAAGCCACAGATATAGCAGGGAACGAGGTGACAGTGCTGCCCAACGTCACAATCAACAACGTGGTGAAGAAGCAGTTCTTCTATGAGACCACGTGTCGATCCCCGACACACAGAAGCTCCGGGACTGGGAATGGGGGAAGACCAGGAGGACGGGGAGGCAAACAGGGCTCCAAATCAGGCAACTCGGGCTGTCTCGGCATTGACAGTCGCCACTGGAACTCCTACTGCACCAACACACACATATTCGTAAGCGCCCTGACCATCTTCAAGGAACGGATAGCCTGGCGTTTCATTCGCATCAACGCCGCATGTGTGTGCGTTCTCAGCCGGAAGACTTGGCCAAGATAATTGGGGCACTGACTGGGGAGGACAAAATCCTGACCACTAAACTATGAACCATGCACACACATTTCTACCAAACAGCCACTGCAGCTTAATTGCCAATACTGTAATCTTCTTCTCCACCTCATGATACACACATGCATACAAACACACACACACACACACGCACACACCTACAAACACACAGCTTTATCTATCCAACCCCTTGGTCCCTGACCCTACCTCAGTCTGAGAAGTCCTGGTTGTTTTAAGTTATGAGGACTGCATGTCATATTTATGGTTTATACAGTCAAATATGAAAATATATACAGTATGTGTATGTATATAAAACGAATCCAAGCTTTTAATGTTGTTGTTGTTGTTGTGTTGTTGTTGATGCTGTTATTTATTAAACACCTCAGTACTTGCCTGGTTTCTCGTGTCAGTTTAGGATAATGTTGCTGTGCACATTTTTTGCTTAAAGGCTCCTCTCATCAATATTTTACATCAGTAATTAATTAAATGACTTCATGAAGGATGAAAAGTTTCAGCTCGTGTGACAAACCAGCAGAGAAACATCACGGAGCTCTGTTTCCCCCCCTCCCTTTTGATGCTCTGCTTCTAATCTCGCTGCTCTATAGACCCACAGTGTTTGACATTCAGAGTCACAAAGAAATCTCCAGCATCAGGTGAAAAGATATGATCGTATTAGGTATCCCCAAATGGCCAAAGAAATCAATAAATGCTAGGTTTGAAAAAAAAAATGGTGAAGCAATTTCAATGCATTAGAGCCTTGATAAGAGTCTTGATTCATGAAATGATTAGTCGGGTGCAATAAAAGGTCACAATCACATGTGGTTCCTATAGTAGTCCAGCCTAAAATAACTACACCAGACATTTAATTACCATCAGTGCCATGACTTCCTCTCTATGACCAGTGGTCATCCCTTAATTTTCTTTAGCTGTCCTGGCTCATCCCAGTGTGAAGGAATGTTGGTCACACCATGTAAGCATGAGAGTCCAGCTTCATATTTTATATACAGAGAAAGATGGATTAGCCATAGTGTTCCTGGTAGAACTGGAGAATTTCTGTCACTTTGGAAAATCCGGTGTAAACACAGCTGTGGGGAACTGTGTGAACCTGTATGCAGGGGAAAATTCTTGTAGTATTGGGAAATGGGACATGGAAAAATCCACTGTCTTCAATGAGCCTTTTAGTTATGGAATAAAAAAATCAACCATGATCTCACCTATCCGACACAAGCCATTAAATAAAATGATCGATTGGCCATCTAGTAGAAATTAAAAACTATAAATATTAAATATTATAATTACGAGGATAAATAGAATATGTAAAACATATAGTATTTTACCAGAGATTTACACAGAAAAAAATAGCCACTTATTCTATGGAATTTTTTAAACAATATATACGAAACATGCACGGATCTGAGAGTTTTGTCTACAAAGCTGGTGCTGCACTGATTCGTCCTCCTCATTTGATTTGATGTCAGATTTTGTGGTCTATATTCCCAAAGGCTGTGCAAGGATATCTTCTGATTCACTGTCAGTGATGTTCCTAAAATCATTAGGTGCTTGGAATCAATTATTCCTACTGGCAGTTGCTGACAGGTTCTGCATACCAGATAACTTTTTTTAGAGGCTTTCTCCAAGTGATCCCCCCAAAGGACTGCCCAGCTGTGTGAATTTGGGGAGCAGCTTCAAGTTTCAAAGTTCTTTGGCCTGATGGAAGTCCCCTGCAGAATGATTTACAGAAAAATACTACCACCTAGTGGTCATCTTCAAAACTACACCTCCAAATGAATAAGTGAGGAACTTCACAACAGAGCAGTCTCTCTCTCTCTCTCCCTCTCTCTCTCTCTCTCTCCTCTCTCCCTCTCTCTCTCTCTCTCTCTCTCTCTCTCTCTCTCTCTCTCTCTCTCGTCTCTATCTTAATTTGAAGTTAAATTCTGCTCTTCTCTCCTTATCATTACCTTCACTGGGTGCCAGCCTGTCCTCTCACCTTCAAGAATGTTGCCACTTCAGAGACACACAGTACAGACGTCTTTTCAGCGCCGCACATGTTGCCAGGAAACCCCATCACAGTCAGCCTGTCTGACCAAAGGTTTTTCAAAAGGTGACCTCAGATTACCTTTTCCATTGGCCTGAGCTGCATAGAGACATTGGGGTTTCTCAAAACACTTCTGTTGATTGTTTTACAACAGAAATTAACTTCTACAAGGTAAAAGTCTGTATATAAAAAAGAAACAAGTAACTGAGGAAGGCATCTGGAATTTCAGACATCCTCCTGAATTTCTGAAGATTTCTGGCCTCTCAGCACTAAATCAGTAGTCACTGACTGCTGGTGAAAACAAACAATTTTCACCTTGAAGCTTCATCAAAGTCTCGTGGCTTCTCTAACTGGTTTCTCCAACCCAGTTAGAGGTCAAAGGGTCGATGTGCTTATATGAGTGCGTCAAAGTGTGAATACAGTATTACTTTTCCTTTTGCCACAAGGCTGCGCTATGAAAATGTGAATGTCTTCAAGGCAGGACTCCTACACATTATGTGCAATCTGCTGTAGATTAGACTGGACAAAAGAGTTAGTGTACTGGGTGTACACTAGTACACTAGGTGTATAGGCCGACTGGTTTACCCAACCCAAAAGCATCATTTCCTGATGCCACTAGATGGAGCTATATCTACAGCTGAATTTTGACATGTAGTTATGTTTGGGTCAGGACTCTAATCCAGAAGAAATCTGGGACAGATTGGACCATGGACAGTTAACGTGTGTGTGTGTGTGTGTGTGTGTGTGTGTGTGTGTGTGTGTGTGTGTGTGTGTGTGTGTGTGTATATATATATATATAAGCTATAAGCTTCTTATTTTAGGAAAAAGAAAATCTGAATTTGCCAGATGAATCTCCAGATCTAATCACCTGTTCCACTCCTCATGGTCTACCTTTCCAAGGAATGTGAATGAACTCCATTAAAACTTTTTGATTTATCCTTCTAACAGTCACACAAACACACACACACACACACACACACACAACACCAATCATGTAACCTCCTTGGTCTCTATTTGGTTATAAATTGCATCGCTGTGATTGCATCCAAAACTTTTGAAAAGTCAAGAACTCATCCTTGACCACCTTTGAAACTTTGCATTTTTATGTACGTAGTTAACATCCTAGTACACGAATAAAACACCCCAACTCAGTTGACTTCTTTGCTAGATTTTCCAAAAATGCTTGTAACAAAAAGTTTGGATATTGACCAGTAGATGGCGCTGTACTGTAAGAGCTAGATGTCTCACCGTTCAAATCTCTTGACAGTTTGTTGTTGTAACAACAAATCAAAACTAAACCAATCCTTGTTATGATCACATCTTAATTATACCAGTTGCTTAAACATTATTTCACCTGCTTGAATTATAGATGAATAATGCTGACCCATGACTGATCCTCACAGCCAAAACAGCCTGGTGACCTCAGAGCTGAGGAAGAGGTCCAGGCCCTGACCCAAACATGGTTGTAACAGATTCAAACAACACAAGAAACTATCTAAGCTTTTAAAAGAGGAGGGGGAAAAAAATCAGCGTTTATAACAGCATATAAAAGTTTACTTTTTAACCTCGCAAACAGATCTGTTAAGCATCTCGCTGAAGTGTAAAATGATTTAGTCAGCTATTTGCTATCGGTTTTATGAAGGTTATGGCCTGTAAATATGTTGGGAACTAAATAGAGGCAGTCACAAAGAGGTCCAGGAGAACCAATAAGAGCGAGGGGGGCGGGGTACATGTGGTCTTATCGGCCTTTACTCTTTTAGCTCTGCTTTGGATGGAATAATAACTAAACTGTGTTTGTTTTCACTAAGTGTTCAAAAAATTCCCACAATAAGTCTGTAGGAATGTTTCCTTTATAAGGGTTTTGAGATAAACGTGTGTGACTGGCTGAAAACATCTGCATTTTGGTTGTTATTACCAAAATAATAAATCTAATTCTAATATTTATTCTGCTTGTCTTTACTCTCCGTTATGGCATTCCTGCCTGATTCCTCCTTCCCACCAGTGTTCTGCTCAGTGGTCCATGTTGCTCCTCTATAAGGACATTTTCTAACCAGTGCTAGTGATAAAAAATGATTTGAACGCCCCCCTTGTTCTTCATGGCTGTGTGGAAAATATTTATGCTGAACATGGTAGTGCTAGTACTTTTCATGCTCTGTCACTGATGACACTGACTGAAGAAATCTAACAGTAGAGGGGCCACTCTTTCCATTTCATTAACAGCAGGTTTAGTTTGTGTCCTATTCACACTTAGCTGATGCTTTTCACAACAGTTGATTTAAACTATGATGGGAGTAAAAAGAGATTTATATATTGTAAAATTGGTTCCCCCGAATGGAATATAAAAACTAACCCATATTCAACCTAGAGTGAAAAAAAGGTCAATTTGGTGATTTTAGTGAGGTTTGTTTGAATGTTTGTTCATTGGTTTGTGATGTGATGAAATCCATGAGGTTGAATAAGGACAACAGCCGAAGATAAATTTGTTTTAGATAATGCTCTTTGGCTACGGGAATAAATTTAGTGCCAAAAGGAAAAGAACATATTTTAGGTCCCTGTGACAACTACAGTACCTAACTTATCAGTTAACTGTTAAATTGTTATTGACTAATTCATAGAGAACCAAGTTCTTCTAAGATGTCTAACACTTCTATTCTTTCATTTATTATTAAATGGATGAATATAATAGTGTAATAATATTGGAAATAATGTTCCATAAGAGGTTTCCAGCATATTGCAGCTCCAGCGTCTGGTTTAACTGCACAGGAGAAATTTTATTGGAAAATAAAAGACACACTATATAAAAAAATTCTGCTATCCTGTAATGGTGTAGGATAAGATCTTGTAGACTGCAGATTTTGCTAGGATCCATACATCTACCAAATGTCTTATTTTTTAGGTGTGACATGTTACATGCGAGGCTTCCTTGAAATATTCTAGAGGGCACTGTAGAGTCATTTTGACACGTCCTTTGCCTGTACTGTGAAATATGCAAATTCACCATTTCTAGTATGTGCCAGTATATCAGGCATACTAAAGCCCACAAAATCGTGATTATAATAAAAAGAAAATTTCTACAGGGTTTCTGAAGATGGTGCTTGGGCCCTAATAATAAAATATGAACAGAAATAAAGGTTCATTCTCTATTATAGTGGCAGGCAAGAAAGTACGACGTACGTTTTGTCATGGGTTATTTTAAAAATGTTAGTGACACTTGCAGTCATTGCAAATGATTTGCTTGTTTTTCAGAGTTCTATCGTTGATAATTCATTCTTTGAGCGTTACAATATTTGTCGTATAGTCTCAGTCCCCCCTATAGCCCCCCCCCTCACCCCTCTGTATTATTGAAAGGGGCGGTCTGGAAAGAGTTTAAGCGGATCGAGTGTGTGTGTGCGCGTGTGTGTGTGTGTGCGCGAGAGAAAGAGAGAGAGAGGAGAGAGAGAGAGACGCTGTTTCTTGATGCACCAGTGTTATTAGTGTTATGACCGGGGTCGCCTGTTGTCACAGCGAGTGGATCCAACACGACAGTCGGACAATTTTTCGCGCTTGAAGGCAAAACGCAGACGCATCCAGCCGAAAATGGGGAAGGTGGAAGGAGGAATGAAATGCGTGAAGTATCTTTTGTTCGTGTTCAACTTGATATTCTGGGTAAGTAGATGTTTGCTTCTGATGCGATGCGCCAGTGACGCGGAGCAAGTGCAGCATCGCGCACGGATAGAAGCAGATTGACTGGAAGTCTGCAGCGCGTCCGGAAATTGTAGGTTCAGTTTGCATAAGCATCCTGAAAAATATCGGGCTACGCACTGCTTTATTTCACTGTTGCATAGCAACGTGTTTTAAAAGATGGAGACAAACTGCTGCTTTATTTATTTATTTTCATTGAATGAAACAATAAATCCCCCGATGGCACTAACAGCTCACTAAACATCTGCGGCACCTGACGCTCACCACAACAGTGTGAAACAGCTGTCAGCAATGACGGACATCATCCAAGCGCACAATTTTAGTAGCTTGTGTGTAAACTGTAAGTCGAAGCAACAAATATATTTATAAGGTGTTACTCATGTAGTTTAAACCATCTTTCTATCAATAAAACAACGTGTCAGCAAACTATATGAAAATATTATAAGATCCATCCAGTGTCCTACAGTTCAAATCCTGTGCTCAAACGCGCACCTCCTTATCAGAAGAGTATTACTCTTCGGAATTGGAATCAAACCTTCCATCACTGAGGGACAAGAATTACTACACTCATTTTTCCCTCTTGAGCCTTTCAAACGGTGTAAACAGAGTTTTATTTTGTCGCTCTCTCTTATGTCTGTGTCTGACTGGTTGGCGGTGATCTAATACGAAATGACCGCCTAAGTGGTTGCGTACTGCGCCTGCGCAAAGCCCTCTGTCATCACCTTTGATTGGAACTTGGAAGTCGCTCCAAACAAGTCTGATTTCTTTAGAAAAATAGGTGAGGTGTTTTTTTGTTTTGTTTTTTATTGAGACGGTTTTCAATGCGCAGCGAAGTCTCTCATTTCTTATTATTGCTTTGCGCAGTCTTTCCCAGCTCTATAGAGCTGCACAGCACAGGTGCTTTAACAACCACGTGTTATTTTAGCAACTATGCGGAGATATTTTACACTTAATCCATCCGTCCTGCCGCCTGTGGGCTTTATTTAGGATCGTCCAGCGTGGGTCACCCAGTGTGGCGCCGAAAGGGTGACTGCCAGAGGTTTTTTAGTTTTGGCTCACCGGGCCTCAAATCAGAATTTCCACAGAGGGAAAACCCGCCCCTTTTCCTGGGGAATCGTACGTTTGAAGGGAAGACTGAATGAAAAGACAGAAGGAAAGAGATTGAGAGACAGCATGGAAAACAAACTCAGCAGCTGGCACCCTGCGCCGGCGTCACTAACGAACGGCGCAGAGCTGATTGATAAACGTGCGCAAAAACCCCCGAGGCCCAACATCATCCAACTGCGCCCTCACTGCAGGGGCTCTGAGGGAAATGTGTGGAGTCACTTAAATGTAGCTCACATGTCAGGTGTGTGTGTGTGTGTGTGTGTGTGTGTGTGTGTGTGTGTGTGTGTGTGTGTGTGTGTGTGTGTGTGTGTGTGTGTGTGTGTGTGTGTGTGTGTTTTAAGGTGCGCTTTGGCTTCAGTGTGGCACTATTCTCCCTCCTCAGAGGGGACGTTCCTTTATTTGTGTGTGTGTGTGTGTGTGTGTGTGTGTGTGTGTGTGTGTGTGTGTGTGTGTGTGTGTGTGTGTGTCTGAGAGAAAGAGAGATTTTCCAACAAGCATCTGTGGAGTGGATCAGGCGGCGTGAATGGATCCATTGTGACAGTGGGACAATAGCGTAACTTCAGTCTGTTGCTTTTGCCTGGCTGAGCAGCAAACCCTTGCTAGACCTCCAAACCTGACAACCCCACCAGCCCCACCATTCAGCTTTTCTCTCTCCTCCTCCACACACACATACACACACATACACACACCCCTCCAGTATGGGTGTGGCTGTTGCTGAAATCTAATTTTCCGTAGATTTGAATGTGGACACAATGAAGAGGCAGGCATGGAGATGAGAGAGATGACAGACGAGTTGCGGTGAAACAGGTGAAAACCTGATATAGGAAAACATTTAAAATGAGTCTTCATTCCTCTTTTATCCTCTGGAAAGGAGAGATCATTTGGAGATTGAAGCGGGATATTCATGCACGTGTTTACATGCTCACGTGGCAGAATACAGGACAGTTGGCGTGCATTTGACCCAGATAAAGACAGAAAATAGATCAGCGTGATGATGGGGTGGATTCAGTGGATGTGTCCTGTTGGGAAATGCGTTGCTCTTCATAAAGAACCCAAACCCACCTACAGTGATGCTCCTAGATGTTCTGATCAGTTCTTACTGTTTAACCCATTGCCTGTAGTCGTTCCGCTAAAGAACTGTGATCTACAACTTTCTCTGTTGATGGTGGAGCGAGAGATGATGACAAGAGTGTGATGAGAGTGGGTGGAGGAGGGGCAGAAAATGTTTCTCTTCCAGTCCCACCCAATGAGCAAAGCAGGCTCCTCTTAAACTGACTGGAACACTGATTAATGTCAAACAGACCGGAGCTGCAGGCCTTGCTGGCACTGAATGATGAAGAGTGTCACACACTCACTTATTAACCACCCTCGTTTGACAACACACACACACACACCCATCTATCAGTGCTTCCAGCGTGGCTGTGTTTATAACCTGGTCTGACTTTGTGTCTCCGTAACATGAAGTAGTGAGGTTCCCCTGAGGGAGTGTCATTTATAAAGTGGGGGTCAATCTTTTTGTATATATTGCAATGATCTCTGCAAATTAAACAGCTTGTAAGGGAATATCAACACACCACTGGCCTGTCTGGTCTGTGTTTGTGTGTCACAGTTCACTGATTGCCCTATTTAGTCAAAAATTAAGCCAGTGAGGTAAAGAGTGTGGGCCAAACAGCTCTTCACACTGGTGTGTGTGTGTGTGTGTGTGTGTGTGTGTGTGTGGGAAAGGTGCAGCACAAAGTGTTTTTCTCACAGTGTTCTTCCTCCTTATGATAACATCTGATCCGCCGTGTCTTTATCTGAAAAGTTCCTGCTGCAAAAGACTTCATCCAGCGATTTGTTTCCTTCATTACTGTCAGATTCAACAGCAGTATTTTTTTATTTACTGGACAGTTGATTCATGCAGAGATTTTTTTGTCGCGCTTATTTCGATGAGCAGGCAAACGTCCAATCGATGTGCATTCAGCTCTTCTTCTTCATGAGCATGATGTTTAAATATGGCAACCCTATTTCCAACTCACTGTTTGCCAGTCCATTAAATTTTGTCTTAACCTGAAATTTTATTGAATACTAAATTCTAATGTGACAGCAGAGACACATCAGAAATTCTACTTTAATAATAAGGTTAGCCAGCTGTAGCAAATAGATGAGAAAATTATTATGAAGTGATGAGCAGAACTTTTTACAGAGCTGAAACTATTTAAAATTAAAATACATATTTACAATCTTTACAATCATATTTTAAATGCCAATACTGTCTTAAGAATATAAAGATTTTATTCTAGGAATGTGATCTTTACCAGTCTGGTCATGATGTCAATCTTTCTATTTGTTTCGGAGCTTTTCTTAAGCATTGCTTCAAAATTAAAATGACATTTTTGAGTTAATAGTGAGGGTATGAAAGTTCCTCAATACCTGTGACATATAATTTTTTTTTAAATAAAATAGTAATATTGTAAAGAAATAAAAGGTTGATTTCCCCATTATGAATAACTTATTCCTGTTTCTAAATATCGCAACAATGTGGAGACTCATTGTTTTAGATTTCATACCTCACTTCATGCATTGTTTAGAGGGGCCAACAAATTCAGAAGATTTCTGATAACATGACATTAAAATCATTTTTGGATTATATATTCCCCCAGCCAGCCACACAGATCACACTTGAATGTGCTGTGGAGGTTGTTCAGTCCCACTAGGTTTCCCCCGCCCTCACCCTGTGGCAGAGAACAATGGGATTTACCCCACCCATAATTAACTTGCTCCTATTTACATTTTTATTCGGTCCATCATTTTTAAACTGTTTGCATCTTCTTTTTTTTTTTTTTTTTTTTCAAACATTCTGCAGACAGAGCTCTATTTTTGGTGAGCTTATATCACTCACTAATTACTACTGGTTTTATAAAAGCACTTTATTGTTCCTTGGCTTTCAAACTTTTGTTGTAATTTGCACTGCTTTTTTTTTTCCTTAAAAGATTCTCTCCTAGAAATTGGATAATACCACAGACTGTTTCTGACCTACACCACAGCCCCATGTCAGCTAAAGTCCTGTTTTCATGGAAATTCCACTCACAAAAACACTATTTAACTGTACCATTAAAAGTAGGCCTTCCACTGTAAAAGAGCCCCAATAAATCTTGACTGAGAGATTTCCATCTCTGTCTCAACATATCCAGACATACAAACTGTCCTCAGAGGTGTTCTAACAGTAAAAAGTTCTCAAGAGAACTTTCTAATTCATACTGTCGTCTGGATTTTAGAGACATCCAGGGAATCTATAAAGGACCCGGGTTGAAATCTAACTCAACAAGATGCTTCTGTAGTCTGAAGGAAAAAGATGATGGAGCATCCAATAATTTATTCTCTCTTTTTTTCCCCTCTCCTTTCCCTCCTTCTACCCTCTTATTGTTGTGTTTCCCTCCTATTGTGCACCAAAGCATATAGCCACAGGGAGACAGTGGGTCTTTGTCCTTTGGGTGAGGTTGGGAGGGATTTGGTGGGATGGGGTGGGGTAGTGGGGCATACATGGAGATAAGTTAGGGAGCTAGGGGGGAAGGGGTAGATCTGGGAGGTATAGAGAGGGGAGGGGTGTGTCTGGTGACAGACAAAGTGAAGGGGGTAAAATGGAGAGGCATTTCTGCAGGGCTGCTAATGGGACCCTTGGAATAATCCGACTCAAGAGAGCCAGAAATAAAAATGTAGTAAGTCTATCAGCGCCTGTCCTCAGCGCCAGAGGTCCACTGTTGTAATATGGGACATTTCTATACATCTGATTCTGCTCATACATGTAGACATAAAAGTAATAACTAACCTTCGGTTGTGTTCTGACTTGTTTTCAAATGTGAAAAACTACCACCTGCTCATCTATGACCCATCCAGCTGCAACGGTAACCATTAGCAACTGTGTGTTTTCATGGGTTGAATCCATGCGGAGCCCATCTTTCCACTAATCCAGTCTGGTTGATTAAGTGGACATACTGTGTCTGTGGACTTGACTGCTAACCCTGAGTCCCATGAGATCGGCTGCTCTAAAGATCACCGGTCACCAGATCCAAACTTTAAGAGGAGGCTGGCGTCTAAACAACTGTCTCATTCAGATAGCTTTTCAACTCTGACCTGCTAATCTGAAGTGGACCTCTCAGTCATTGAGTGTCTACCGCAGTCTCTGCTCCAGACAGCATCCCGGATCCCAGAGAAATAAGCTGTTATTTCAAGGTTACC
The DNA here is from genome assembly GCA_013358685.1 of Antennarius maculatus. Lineage (NCBI taxonomy): Eukaryota > Metazoa > Chordata > Actinopteri > Lophiiformes > Antennariidae > Antennarius > Antennarius maculatus. The sequence goes on from CM023607.1 coordinate 25,244,326, forward strand.
TGACATTTTTGAGGTGGAAGGTTTCTGTCACAGTCAGTTTGCTGCAAAGCGAGAGCTTTGCAGGGCATGCAGTTTCAGTTGATGTATACTGATGATGGTTTAGATGAAGGAAAATATGAGCAACGTGTAACCACATTTCCAAACAAACAAGAGTGTCTGTTAAAGCTCAAGGTGCCGAACTGCTGCCCGCAAACCAGGCTGGTCATTTTCTCCTTATTGCTAAGGGTTGTTTCAAAGTTACATTAATTACATTTTGCTGGGACTTATTGGTTTAGAAAATTTACCATTATGTACCCGTTGAAAGTCATTGTTTTGACACAAAATATCAAATTTGTCAGGGACTGACTTTTGAAATATTACGTCTCTTACATAAGTGCAAAGGGTAGAGAGCCAGAATGGAAACTCCACAGCACCATTTACTTTATTTATGTGGAAAATCACATTTAAGGAGAACAAGGCCTCTGATGGCCTGAAAAGCACTTCCACTACGGTGTTTTAATAAAAAAGGCTTTGTGTTTGTAATGAATGCGGAAACCAATTTACAGCAGTGATGTCAGATTTCAAGCAAGGAAGGAAATCAGAAAAAAATTACGGTATTCATAACACATCATTCATTTTCTACCTACTAGCCACTGACTTTGTTTTGTTTGCAGCGATGTGTGCGACCGCTTGTCGACATAGGTTTTTGTGTATTTCTGTAATAAGTAGTTATGTGTAGCCAAACCTTATTGGAACTCTTTCGTTCCTGTCTCTCTGTAGTTGATGGGATCTTTTGTTCTGGCGGTGGGACTGTGGCTGCGATTTGACCCTGAAACTGTGTCTCTGCTCAATGGTGATAAAGCTCCAGACACCTTCTTCATTGGTGAGTACATAATAATTCAACACATTCAACACAAGAAAAAAATGTGTTGTTGTCACTGCAGGATTTTTATTTATTTATTTTTTTGGTTTTGTTTTATTTTGCTTTTTGTCTTGTTGCTGAGAAATCTGTTTAAATTTTCTTTTAGGAGAACGTAAATCTGCCATGTTTTTGTCATCTCCACCATTCTCAGTCACGAGGTGGACTTTAAAATGACTTATTTCAGTGCTGTTCCTTTTTCTCTTGAATAAATGTCTGTCTGTCCGTCAGATGGGATGTTCCTACCACAGACTTCCCTTCATGTGCATACTCAGACAAATACACAGTCCTCAAGTGCATGGAGAGCCCACACACATGCACAGAAATTGCATAAAAAGGGGAAAATAGTCAGTGCTTCTTTGCAAGTCAGTGTCAATGTGTGTGTGTCTTATTTGGATTCATGTTCCAATACCACGCGGATTAATGTCTGCTTATGATTTGATCTTTTTCGATCACTGGGCATTTCTGTGCTTCATTCACACCGGAGATGAATATGAATAACAGGAAATGACTGCAGCACATAGAGCATAGATGCATGAGGGAAACCACAACCACTCACCTCACACAGATGGAAAGAAAGATGGAGCGACTGAGTGTTGGGCTTTTTTAGAAGGCCATTTAAAGGACATTGTGGAAAGGATTTGAAGAAAAACAAGATGTTAAATGGAGTGAAAATGAAAGGTGACAGAGAGGTGTTTAACTGTCTGGTTTAAATTACCCACCTCCTACTCTCTGCTCAGTTATTTCTGTTGATGTCAGCTTTAAACAGTCTCCAGACTTTGCCCTCTTGATGGGTACTCTATTTGCTTATCAGAAATAAATTTGGGCCTTAAAAAGTTTGCACAATAACAGGCATGACACAATAGTGTTTTATAGGGACTCACTTTCTTTCACAAGCCTGTAACACAGTCAAAATATTTCATCAGTTTTTCCCATGCGTGTGTCTAAGTGTGTGTGTTTCAGTGTAAAATAAGACTCAGATGTCCGTGTGGTTTGACTGGCGGGTCCTCTGTTGCACATGGCTTTGACAGTGAGAGCTTCACACAGGCAAAGCTGAACACGCTTTTTGTTGTGCTTCGTTCCACTGTTGTCAAGCCCACACAAAACATCTCTTTGCTTTGTCCTTTGAAAAATAGTTCATATGTACTTATTCTTTTTTTTTTTTTTTTCTATACCCACACACTACTACTTTATTCTGGCAGTGAAACTAAACTCTAAATGACACGTCTAACCCAGTTATAAACTGTCACATCAAACCTCTTCATTGAGGTGGAATCCTTGAACTGCTGTACTCTCTTCCTCCCACCTGAGCCCACATCACCTGGGGATTCATTTGTCCCTCTTAATCATCATCTGTAGGGCTGTTGCCTAGCAACAGACTCACTGTAAGACTGCACTGGAGGAACCAACCTGTTGTTGGATTCCTCCCTCAGGCCTTCCCGTCATGTACTTTTCCTAACAAGCAGATTAAAAAAGGGAGATCTACGTACCAGGGTGATCATGTGAGGAGACTTCTCTGCTGTCCCCAGACATGATGCAATCGAAAAAACGTTAACACCACTGGTGCAGATCGACTTGGGAACCTCCTGAACGTTTCAATTTACATTCCTAGCTCTATACCGCCTCCTGCTGGTGGTGCTGAAAGTTAAAGTATCTTAATGAGTCACAGGAGAGAATCAAACCTCAAAAGTAATTCATGTGTACCTTTTTTGGTTGTTTCATCCGACGTATCTTAAATGTATTTTTGTGGCTGCTGCTTTAGTGACCTATGATGACTTTCTCTTTCCTCCAGGTGTGTACATCCTGATAGGAGCTGGCAGTCTGGTGATGCTGGTCGGTTTCTTCGGCTGCTGTGGAGCTGTACGGGAATCCCAATGCCTGCTGGGTTCGGTGAGTAAAAATGTGCATAAAAAATGCAAAAAGGGGAAGCTGTGGTAAGACCGTTGTCCACCTATTCAGCCCCCAGAACCCCCTTTCTATAGTATTTTTTTTAAAGCATATATGTTATGCATGTCAACTTGTTAGACTTACTGTCATCTGTGGGTCTTTTCAGTTTTTTGCCTGCCTGCTGATCATCTTTGCTGCTGAGGTGGCAGCGGGTGTGTTTGGGTTTTTAAACAAAGACAAGGTAAATTTATTTTTACTATCATTATACTGCTCGAGTATTTTAATGAGTATTTTCACCATGGCACCGCATCAGTCACTTCTTTTCTCTCACATAGATCATTGAAGATGTTCAGAACTTCTACACCACAACCTACAATGAAAACAATAACAGCACACTCATCATGTCATACCAGAAAGTAGTAAGTACAAAGTGAAGTATTTATGGTAACACTGTTCCCATTGCACACAGACTGTGTATTAAAAGCTATTTGCTAATACGTGCTTTCTTTATTTCAGCTGAACTGTTGTGGCACTGTGGCAAACCCCTGTCTCGATCCCGCACCAAATACCAAGGTTAGATCTATCACCAGCTTGGTGTAAAAATGATGGTTTGACATTTATTGTGTGATAAATGAACAGTGGTGCGACACCAATCACTTCAGTACAGGTAAAAACTGTTTGACTCATCTCATCTTCGGTCTGCAGGACTGTGAAACAGGCATCAAGGAATTCTTCAACAGCAAGCTGTATATCATCGGGTACGTGGGCATAGGTATCGCTGGTGTCATGGTAAGGAACACAAAAAAAAAGTAGAAAATACACCTTCTGTTTATCTGTAAGAATTTGTTTTTTAATAAGTGTTTCCCTCCCAACAGATCATCGGTATGATCTTCAGTATGGTGCTGTGTTGTGCCATTCGCAACAGCAGGGAGGTCATCTAAGCTGGATTCTGGATCTTACCCCTCCTGAATACCCCCAAAGACAATATAGCCTTCAGATCAAATGTCTTTCCATCATCTAACCAGCGACTCTAGAAAGTTCAAAAATTCCTTCGCACAATGGTGCTCAACCCGTTTCCCCTGGGCCGATCTTCCTCTAATTCCTCACAATATTTCTTAACATTCATCATCACAAAGTCCACTTTTTTACAACACTCTTGCTTTCAGACAAGCCAGTGGAAACGGCATCATTTCTGATGACAATCTGTCATTCTTTCCCATGGCTGCCTTTTGGCTACTGCTGTAAATCTTAACCCACATACTGTTGCAGTAGTGTCAGAGGTTTTTCACACAGCCTTGACACTGACCCCTCAGCTGTGGGAAACTCCATCCAGAGAGAGCAACGTGGGGTGAAAGCAGCTTCAATGTGCACACAAACACATGGACGCGCACATGACACACATATTGGGTTACTTGACTGTCTGAAAGACTCAACCAGCGTCTTGTACGGTGTCCTCATTGGTGGAATTTGATGTACTAAGAGTGGTAATGGTTATTTATATTATTATTTCTAGAATGCATATACAGGTATTAAATAGCACTCTTCCTCTCACCACATTATAAGTGTCCAATCAACACAGATTACTCTTTACAAATGTATTTTTCATCCAATTGTTTAAACTGGATATCCTGACTGGAAATGGTCAGATGTTTTGTGTGTTCCATCTGGAATGGAGATAAAACGTACAGATGTGCTGTTTCTTAAAAAACAAACTCCACTCGTTGAGCCACAACCAATTCGTTCTTCTAGGAAAGAAAAAGCCGTCACCTATTTGACTGTCCAGGTGACATAGATACCACTTTTTTTTTTATTTTATTTTTTTTTTATAATTTCTTTGTAATATATCCCTTTTCTTACATAACACCACCCATGAGTAACAGGATTTCAAGAGGATCATATGTACACGCATGTAAACATACCCGCTGGTCGGCTCAGAATAAGCACTTGCCCTATAAGATGTTGTCAGATGTATGTACTCTTCCCAGTACCACCCCCCCCCCCCCGTGTGCCTTAACCCCAACCTCTGCATCCCTCTGTCAAAAGTCACAACCAACCTGGGACCACTTTCATTAATCCAGGTTCAATCAGGCCACTAATTCTGTAGGATAATTCCAAGTGTTGGGACTCGGGTATGTAAATATGTGTGAGTTGCCTTTATTATTTGTGGTACTATTTAATATGCTGTGTGTAGATAAATGTTTGCATTAGTTGTGCAGCGTTCTAGTCATGACAGTGTTTGTAATAGTCCAATCAGATCCACACAACTAGTAACAGCTTCTTAAATGTGCCTTTCTTTAATAGCGAGCTATTTTTGAACACGTCTGAATGTAGGAAAATAACATAGCAAATGTGTACATATGTTTGTAGAGTGTAACTCAATTAATTATCACACACACTCGATGAGTAGCGCACACGGCTCGATGTACCTTTATTGTTTTGGCTCGTTTGACAGTGAAACACTCGACTATGACGTCTCTGCCAAGAGAACTGAAGCTGCATAAGCAAAAGGAAAATTCTAAATTGTCTGCAATTATTCTGTGGACATAAAACATCAAAATGATCAAGCTTTACAGAATACAAGGTGTTATTCGGGTGCCATTAGGTCGTGTTTACTCTGAGGAGCGAGGCGACGGGGTCAGAGATGTCACTTCAGAAACCCTAGTCAGTTAGAATAGCATGGACTGTGTAGTATTGCTGTGTACCTCAGCTGTATGTGTTTCAGTAAATCTGGAGATGTAAAGTACCGTGCACATGAAATGACACTGTGTACATAGTTGAACGTTTTGTAGTTGATTGTGTGTTAATTTATTTTAACCCCCATTGCAAGCGTCTCAGGAATATAGGTATTTGAATTTCAATAAAGTTTTTTTTTTAAGTTTGCAGTTTCTTGTGATGCTTCCATGTTGTGATATTTTCAGTTTTTGGTTATTTCATCTTATGTTGAAATAATTTCTAATAATAATTGAAATAATTTCAAATAATAAACAATTTATTAAATCATCTGAATGACTTTTATAATAGGTCAAACAGGTCTTTTATGAAAATATAAAGTGTTTTTTTGTTTTTATAAAAAAATATTTTCATACTTACTAATTTAATGATAAATTTTGTAGTATTTATTATTATTCAGTTTATTTTCTTCTTTCCAGACATGTTATTACATGTTTACATGTTTTACTTTCATCAGTGTTGAGACATCAGCAACATCATCCGAAAAGAAAAAAAAGGGTTGACGGGTAGAAGCCATTGGCTTGTGAGGTTCCCGCCCCCTAGAAATAAATAACTTCTGAATTATTAAGGGAAAAAAATTCATCCCTACTTCATTACAAATGCATCTTGTGTTCTTTCAGCACATAATGCCTCCACAGTTTAAGACGTAATTCATACAGGGGGTCCTTTATCGGATCTTCTGTTTAAAATGTATTTTCACAACATGAAGCACTGAAAATTTAAGAATTCGAGAATATTTCGTTCTAATGAACACACAAATCCCTCCAGTGCTTACTTTGTCTGTCACAGCTATATGCACTTTCCAAATGCAGCAGTGGGTACTGTAGTTATAATTTTAGAAGCAGTCAGGTGATTCCTGAAAAGTGAGTATTAATTGGCCGTAATGCATAAATATACAGAATGATAAAATGGGTGCCTGAGATGGGAGGATGAGGCACATTTATTCAAAGTGCTTCATTAATGATCCTAAAAGTTTGAATCAGAAGTTACTGGGTGTTTATTTAGGTTTTGAGGATGTTGTTCCTCCCAGCTGTTTGTATCTGATACACATGCAAGTTGGTGGGTTGCCAGGTTAGTTGTGTGAGTTTCATCTTTCCGCAGTTGAGCGTACAGGACAGCTGCATATTCAGTTGAGGGGATAGTTATGTGTGCAATGCAGAACAGGCTTCCTGACCAACCAGGGTACAATTACTCCAACGCCACAGCAGGAGCATTTCCACTGCTGACATGTCTAAGCCACTGATGTATGTGTAGAGGGGTGGGCTAACATCTTCAAAGCTTGCATCAGAAAAGCTTCTAACCATTAAACGTAAACCTACTGCTATTTTCATTTCATTAGCCCCTCTGGAAAAATCATGACTTCACCACAGATCTGTTTGATCAATATTAAAACTTATAGTCAAGCAACACAAGTAAACAATGTATTTAAAAATATTTATTCAGCATTTAGAAATCTGTATTTACATGTATCATTCAAAAACTTAAAAGTAATCTCAGTTGGATGAGACTGATTGTTTTTAAATTTATAAAGCTTTAAAATGTTGAGTATACCTTTAACAGCTTTAGAAAAGTGAAAAAATATAGAATATTTACACTGTAAAACTGTTAAAAGTACATCAACCCATGAATTATTTTAGGAATAGAGAGTACAAGCAAATACTGCATTCTATTCTGCAATAAAATGGTACATATTGTGTGTGTCTCCTCCATCCCTAAAAAGAAAACTTGCTCAGCCAGAAATCCAAATTATTTGAGAGAAAGTTTGTAGGTTGTGTACACTTTGGAAAAGGCTTGGTCCCTCAAGCAACATTCCCATTAAAAAGGTGTTACAATTAATCCTTCCACTAACTTCAACAACAGCTGCATTTAAATTATAAGTGACTGCAAGAAAGAAAGGATCTAGGTCTTGCCACATTCCTGCAGCCGAAATTATGCAGTGCAAATGAAGCCAACAATTAACTTGCATGAGAAGTCACTCCTTGCAACTACTTCAAAACAACACTGTATCCCAAAAAAGGCTTCTCATTCAAAACCAATTCAAAGGCAGGTTGTCAAAGACGACACTTTTAAGAGAGAATTTACATTTGCTTTTAAAACATGAGTACTCTACACATGAATTCAAGCATTCAAATTTAATCCTTTAAAACAGGATTCAATGTATTCAAGTACATGTGAATTTCGGTGCTGCCCGGAACCGTAAGGTTTCTATTAACACCATGTAACAGAAGTAACCCACTGGGTGCAAAGATTGAATATGCATATCAGGGTAACTGATATGGGACATATTTAGTAGTAGAGGTTAAGTTTTTTGCAACAGGGTCAAAGTTTTGGTGCCACAGGAGTGAAGTGAATTTTGATCTGCGCATCTACTGATGTACCACGGACTACCCAGTCAATGCAGGAAGTTATAATTTTCTTTAAAATTTCAAATGTACCCTTTAAAAGGCGAGGCCGTGTCAATCTCCCATTTAAAAGGTGAGGATGTTTGTATTTTCACCTCTAAAATAAGAGATTACACTAAAGGCATCATGTTAACCATCTGAATTAAACATCATCTCTTTTGGTCCCCTTTAGTGTTTTCATGTTAAAGCCTCTGAAAACAAAGAAGGTACACAGTAATAGAGAGCTGGGTCTATGAGTATGGCCAGGGCACAGCTGCCTCCAATTTAATGAAGCTGCAAAAAAGGCTAGTAAAGGGCTTGTTTATGGAGAGTAGAGGTTGTATGGGGCGTACCCCAGCAGGTACTCTCCAACTCCAACGAAGTACACAACCTGGGCAATGCCAAAGAGTGGGGCGATAACCAGGGCACGGCAACTGGCTCCTTTAAGAAAAGCTCTGGGGCCCTCCTTTCTCAGGATCTTTCTGCATTGAAAGAAAGATTGCAAGATTGAAAAAAAAAAAAATGTAAAAATACCCGTGTAACTTCTTCATATCATATGATGAGAGAACACACGTTTCAGTCATTTACCTGACACAGTCGACCACGCCTTTGTAGTTTTCCTCATTAACACCTTTTCTGAGTGACTGCAGCCTTGTCTTTACCACTGTAAACAGCATAAATTATTTTCCTAGAGAATGACTTTATATGAATATATGTACCTATTGCTAAATTAAACTGATGTTCAGTTCCCAACAGATTGACCAGTCTTCATAAACTGAGTCACTCACCATCACAAGGGCTGACGGCTATAGCGGCGATGCATCCAGCCAAGCATCCGGACATGAAGGACCAGTGGAAGGGCACAGATGGGTCATCAGATGAACGCTGGCCGAGCCGGTGAAGATGTGCAAAAAGAGGGAAATACACAACAGAGAATGGGATGTCCCTGAAAAGATAACAAACATGTTCACAACATTACAAAAATCGTTCAGCAGAGATGGAGAAGCGAGAGCAAGAGCAAAAATCTCGATCCCATCTTGCCTCAGTAACGTGGCTCCGAGTCCTCTGTACAGTGCTGTGACTCCTTGGGTCCTCAGCAGTTCTCTGGTGATCTCTGTGGCAGACGCTCGCATGACTTGAGATGCAGGGATGGTGTTATAGGAACGGCTCAGGACAGCGCTGGTCCCCCCCATCTTCAAAACGACACAGGGTATCACCCTCTGCTGGGCCGCTGGCAAATACAGGACACACATTCAGTTTCACAATGGTGTGAACGGTAACATTATCATACGGTAATGAATTCTACTGGTATCCTTATAAATACCTAGCCTGCCAGCATCCTGCATCTGAATCTTGAGCATTTCCATCGGTGTGGTAATAATGACCTGGCACATTCCTGCACAACAGCCCGCCAACATCTCCTTGAACACAGTCAACCTGCCACTGATGACACAAAGACAATGGAATTTTTTTTTTTAAATGTACATTATTGCAGTACAGTTTGTCAGTTTCCTTAAAATTTAAATAACCTACCTATTTTTGCTCAGCTGGTGGCGAAAGAAATCATTTGCAGCTAGTTTGATGGCCTTCTCTGGGGTCACAAGGGTGAGATTTACTGCAGCACCTGCAATCGCAAACATTGCTCATGTGAATCTTTATTCTAATTAAACATACAAATTAAACAAACTGACTCTAAAATAACCCACGGTGAGTTGTTAGATAGCAGACTGTAACAAATAGTGACAAAATAGCTCAATTAATAAAAGGCCATGGATTAAAAAGGAAAGACACTATCTTATTGCGGAATCTCAAACATGCTGGTTGAACAATTAAAGTACATCACAGGCTAATACATCTACAGGACGATCATAATATTCTATTAGCATAATATTCAACAGGCACAGCAGGGACCGAGCTTACCTCTGTACATGCTGAAGTAGCCTTCCGATTTAACTGTCTTTATCAAGCAATCCAACCTGACAGAACAAAGGAGACAGATGTTCTATTAAAGGTGGCTGCCCAAGGTGGCATACTATACATATACATAACCATCACTCCGTTTCACTTTTCCATATAGGACATTCCAACTTCCACTATATACCCTTTGCTGAGCCAAATTCTTTGAAAAAAAGAAAAGGTAAAAGAAACCAATACTGATCCATTAACTCCTCACATATATTCATGAAAAGTGATGATGAAAACTGACCCCTAACTTCCATGAGAGGCTAAAAATCTTAAATAAAATGAAAAGTTGGGTTTTTGTATATATGAAATGAGAGTGACTAAAAACTACTTTTTTTTTTTTTTTTTTTTGGTGGGTGCCGTTCTTACATGTTCTTGTAGAGATGCTGCCCGCTGCGTTGGTTCTGCAGACGTGTCTTGGCCAGATCAATTGGGAAAACACAGGTAACCCCTACGATGCCTGCAACCCCTCCATTGATCAGTTTGGCTGGGAGACTGTCAAAACAGACAAAACAAATATAACAGTCATTCCATTTCTCACCTTAAGTAGAACAAGTAGTGGCACATCAAAATTCAATAGGCTTTTCAAAATTCATCTTGTATCGTATGTCAAACAGTAGAATTGGAAAGGAACTGAGTATAGAGTGACAGCCATGGAGAAATTGCTTACCCAAAAATAACTTGAAGACAGAGTAGTTCAAACAACACAAATGTGAACAGCAGACATTACACATCCTGAGGCTACTTTTTATTTCTATTAAGCTATCAGAAATGCCAAGCAGGAACCTGTTTGCTGCATGACATTAAGAGGATTAACCAAATCAAACATTCTTTAACCTATTCCTATATTCTTTTCAGATCACTTTGTGTATTCATGCTGGGAGGCTTTGATGTAATCCTCACACAGAGCATGTTCTTACCTGATAGGTTGTTGTTGGGCCATGGTTTTCAGTGGATGTGAGTGCAATGGTTGGTCAGCACAGAGGAGGAGGAGGCCGCAGAGGGAGAGAAGGCTGAGTCCCTGACACACTGAGCAAGACAAGAGTGAAAGGAAAGTTGGGGTTATATAAAGACAGGCAAGTCCAGCCCTGTGAATCCAGGGATAAATTTGACATCACTCTCCACCCACTGCACCGCTGCCAACAAATGGAACCAGAGTGTCTCCCCTGCTGATATGAAACCACAATCCAAAAAGCCTTAATGATAAACTGGCCTACGTGACAGAATCAAGTCCAGCGGCAGTCGCAAGATACAGTCGGTACAATCAAATAAAAACACCATGAGTGAGACTTTTTCTAGACTGGATCACTCTGATGCTTGTAGCACCAGAAAATAAAGGTAAAGTGGAATAATAAGATATTTTACATTTGCTATTAGAATAACATGAAAACAGAAGGAAAAAATGGAGAACTGTCAGCCAGGAGGCCTAGCATTGCTTATTGCATAAGCAATAGCAGTGGGTTGAGAGTACCAATACCATATAATAAACCAGACAAAGAGCATATTGCTGTGGGTAGTGAGCAGTTTTTAGGGGGTGTGGTAGATGTGTTATGGGAGGGGTTAACATTCTTTATCTTAGTAAATTTTTAGCTTTCAGACAAATTAAGTTACAAAAAAAAAAAAAGGAAAAACAATTCAAGGTGTGATTATTTATCAAAAGAATTTTTAGTCCTGAATTCGCCAAAACAGAATGTCTATCTGACGTCGAACGAGGTCCGATTGGGGATGACGCAATCTTGAAAATCTTCACAAAAAAAAAAAAATGTTTTAACCTGTCTGATTTGGTCAGATAATTCTACATTTACACTTCATTGCAAATGAGACAATCATATAATTCGTTTAAGTAGCAGAAAAGAAGGATTTCTACAGGTAACTGTCTCTCCTGGTGCCGCATGCACTCACCAAAAAAGAAAAAAAAAAAGTTGCACATTTTATACTGACATGCTGTCATTTTAAAAACCTTTTTCACACAATAGCACGATATTGTCCTACTAAAGCATGCAATAGATGCCCTACCTTGAGCTTGAGCCGAGGATGAAATGCTGCGCTAAAAGTCCCACTGCACAGGAATGAATGGACGTTCCGGGCGTCTGCCGACTTGACGCGCAGCAAAAGAACACCTATGGAAGGTGGGATGGGCCAGTGTTCGTGGAGTTGTATAACTCACCTGAAGTATAAAATACTTATGGCAGTGTGTCATATATTATGCCACCGATGAGAGGTGTCGATCCGGAAACAAAGACAAATTTGGGGTATTTTTAGAAGATTTTAGGTGGGCATGTTTATAACTACTCGATCGGTCGTCATGGAATTGGAAGAATTAGTGATGTATCATGGAAGACTAATTTTCTGAGTAGTGTGTGTCTATGGTTTTAATCCTGACCATTGGTGTCAAAAACATTTTGACACCAAAAACCTTTTGAAGCAGAAAAATAAGAACACTCGATAAGTAGTGTAGGAAAGGTATTTTTCACATGAAATCTTTCTGTTTCTTATGTATATATGAATATGTATTTTTTTTTAGGTTAGACTTTTAGGCTTGATTTTTCCTTTACTTTTGCGTTAAACAATAGGGACATCATGCATAAACTGTTTGAATTGACTTTAACTTGGTAAATATGAGGGACATGTGCCAAAAAACTGACGTTTTGGGTTTCAGAGGTAGATCCACTGATATTTTTCTAAAATATCAGTTTCTGCATTTGATGCAGCATTCGTATTATTAATCTCTCTCTGTATTTTAATGTTTTTCACTTGCTTTATTAGATTATTTTTATTAACTTTTTTATTAATGTTTTTATGATTGATATCATTATGACTTTATAATTATTGCTGTTTTTATTCATCAATAAAAAATTATTTTATTCATCATATTTAATCATCAAGTTCAGAAAAAAAAAAAACTTAAATACTTTTGGACAACATTTACGGAATGTCTGATCTCAGTCATCCAGGTTGAAGAAAAGCGAGAAAAGCAAAAAATTAGAACTAAAGTTAAAATGTTGGGAGGAGAGTAGTCTGAATTGGGTTCTGGAGATTTGCTCCACCTCATACATCGCACTCATTCGCCAGCCGCGAGCGATTCCAAGTCGGCATGCGTCACATCCGCCGGTGGTGCTGTTAAATTGCGCCACCAAGCTTCTCCTGTAAAGACTGCATGCGCAGACCCATGCTTTCTGTTCACTCGCTCACCCTTGTCAGGTGATGCCCTGCAAGGGCAACCATTGGCTCTTGTCTCAGACCTTCCCCGAGGCGATTGGTCGAGTGACGAGCACTCAGCATGTGACCTCTACAATGAGCTTCCACCCACGTGCACGGAAGTAGCATATCGGATTAGATATAATCTGCTCAGAATCTAGTACCTTTATACACTGGTGCAGATAATAGTTGTTTATCTCTTATAACATATGGAGCTACGTATGCTAGAAAAAGCTAATCGTGATATTACACAGCTCCGCAAAGACATTTAATAGATTTACTATGAACGTGAATGGTCAAATATACAACCGCGCGGCATGCTGGGAAGCATGTCAGTTTTCATTGGTCTCTTTCGGACCTTCGAATTTCTAAAAAATAAATTACTAAATTACTAATTACTTACATGTGATTTTGTAAGTATACTTCCAGAAATTAAAAGCAATCTAGCGACGTCCCAGTAAACCCTCTTGTGACACTGTGAACACAGTTCACTGTCTTCGTTCCATACTACTGTATAATCACTTATAGAAAAGGAAATATATTTTGTGTTTGGACCTTTTGATACTTCCTGGAAGTTTATATTTTTAAATCTCAGAATTACTTTTTTGAAAAACGCGTTAGGTTAAAAGGTTTGTAATTTTCATTAATTGCAGTAAACACTGTTGTACATGATAACCACGTAAATATTTTATTTTTATTTCCGAGTGCGTCACTTCCGCCGGTGCTGAGACACCTCATTGGTTCTTAGATCACACAGCTCGTATTGTTGTTGTCTTTTGTGGAGATTATTTCGATCAACTGGTCACCCTGCTACTATGATGTCCACAAATAGTGAAGTCCTCCAAACAGCTGAAGATGGAAACAGAGGTTCAGAATTTATTTTTTACTTTGTAGCTGCATGCAATATTATCTACAATTTTAATCCCACTTCGCTCTACGATAGCCTACGTGACTGAGCTAGCCAGTTAGCTGGTTAGCATTCTATTCAGCTCAATTTCTGATTTCCTATTAACGTCATTTATTCCCAGCATATAATTAAGGGTTTGCGGCGTTTCATTAATATCAGTGTTTCTATTTCAGTGAAGAATAGGACACCTTGTCCATTATACGGTTGTAAGCGAGTGTACGCAGACACGGCCGCTCTGGAGAGCCACATCAAGGATCACGAGATCTCGGCGCAGTCTCTCCCTGGTGAGTGAGCTCCAAGTCCTGGAGCCACACGTCTCAACAGAAGCCAGATGAGACTTTATGCCATGTAATGTACACGACTTGAAGAACCAGAAGACTTGTCATCACCTTCCCTACGCCGAAGACTATTTGAAATTTAGAGAATAGGGCAGATTTTCTAGCTCCACGTAATAGAGTGTTCAGTCTGGTTTCATGCCTGATGCTTGATCTCTAACTATAGGAGACTGCGGCTTTATAGGACACTTTGCTTTGATCTACTTTCATAGATCAAAGCACGAACTTTGATCGACGGTCTTACACTGGCTTTCTCCTTCGTCTTTCTAGCTTATCCAGTTCCTCAGTGTACAAAAGTTGCAATTTGACCTTGACCTAGTTTTTTCAAGGTCACGGTCATCTCATTTTCATCCCCTTTGCCGCCAAGTTATGTGCTTTTTGTATCATCTTTCTATCTGCAACAGTTGCGAAGAAATTTGGTGGACTAAAGGACGAATATTGACAATTACAATACATCACTGCTTTGAAGCGGGATGTAATGATAACAGACGATACCAGACGATAACAGAGGGTGTAAACAAAGATGTTTACTGATGCTTATTTTAGCCCCTGTGCTTGCAAGCAATGTATATTTCTTCAGTGGGTTTCAGCTAAGTTTGGCATTAAATATAGAAAATTAAGTCAGAGGGGCATAGAGCTGAGCAGTACTGTAGATCAGAGATGGAGGAATGAGTAGAAATTGAGGGTATTAGACATCAGTATAATATGCTATTTTCTGCTCCACCGCTTTTACCTGCTGAAGACATCTTCGTCTACTCAGCCTCACATTGTGTTTTCTCTTCAGGAAAGGTCCTGCTGTGCTCTACTGTGGGCTGCAATGGCTCTTACCCTAACATGAAGGAACTAATGGAGCATATGAGGCATCACCACAAACCCAACATATATTTCTTGTGAGTTTTTTTTTTTTTTTTAGTGTACCCAAATTCTTAGTTGAGATACTGTGTGTTCACGACTAAACAAACTGAGTGATGTAACTTTTGTTTTCTTCAGGTGTGAGAATTGTCGCACTAAGTTGCGATCTTACCGTGGCCTTCTGACTCACCTTCACACGTGTTCCAAAGTGCCACGGGGCAAAGCCAAGCCAGCTGAACCTATGCTTCCTCCTCCTGTTGTTGTAACCAACTCAATCATTACCCCCATGGCCACAGACAAGAAACCCCCACCCCAGGACTCTGTGGCTCCACACCAGGAATTACCCTTTCAAACACCAAACCCAGCCAGTTTCTTCCCTGCTGCTGTTTCTCAGACGGATTCAGCTGTCCAGTCTCTGCAAGGCTCGTCTTTCTTGTCAAAGCAAGAGACTTCCCCTCCCCAGCTTGTTCCTCAACAGCTTGCAGAAGCAGCTCCCCAGATTCAAATCAAGCACCAAGCCCCTGATCTGCCTCTATTGCGTACCCTTATTAGCCAGACAATACCTCTGGAGCCCATTGATGCACACAGTCAGCACCAGACAC
Source organism: Antennarius maculatus (assembly GCA_013358685.1). NCBI lineage: Eukaryota > Metazoa > Chordata > Actinopteri > Lophiiformes > Antennariidae > Antennarius > Antennarius maculatus. The sequence goes on from CM023607.1 coordinate 25,260,078, forward strand.
AGGCCAGATCTTCTGGATCAGCTCCTCACTCTCCTCCGGCACCCTCAGCTGTTTGGAAGAAGAATCCAGGTGAGCATCTTCTCACCCGAGAGCACACGGCTGTTACTTATCAGATGTGGCTACACATTCACTTTCACTCCTCATGAAGGCAATCACAGTACTGAAATTATCATCATAATTGCATAAGACATTAGACTCAGGCATCCTACTTCTGATTCTGTGTAGGCAGCTGTGGGACCCAAAGCATCAGTGAAATAACATAGAAAATTCTGTGTGAGTCATAAATACTGCAAGGAATACACTAGAGGTGAGAAGAAACAGGATATTGTGTACATGAGATATATACTGCATTGTTTAATCAATTTAAATGAATACAGTACTTTTTAAATCCACCACACTTGAACATATTTATCTTATTAATTTATCCTTTCTTGAGCCAGAAAGGTCCCATTAAAATAGAACCTCTTCTTTCAGGATATTACATTTAAAAACTAAGAACAATACAGTAAATGTGTGTGTAGTTCACTCGAGTCAACTAAATTCAAACGTGGAAAAAAGAAAATGTCTTAACACACAGAGTTCACCAAACTCTGTTTAGATATACAGTATTTTGAGACATTTTCTTACTAAACTTCTACTTTGAAAACAGATAAGAAGATATGAAGCTAGTAATGTTTGCCCAAGCAATCCTGGCTGTCTAATCTATAAACACAAAAAAAAAATCAAATTACAACACAACACTGGCTTCATACTCTGTTCAGGAAGCTACTACCTTCCATCTCCACCTCTGTTAGAGTGGTGCAACTCTTTTATGACACAATGAATGTATGTTTTGTGTATCTGAGTCAGTTTGTTCATTGAGAAATTACATTTTCAATTTGAACGTCTTATATGCAGTTGCAGTTATACAGTATGCATTGATCCTGTGAATTTCCCAGTTTGGAATAATTAAAGGACAGCTAATCAAATCTAATATACTAATCTAATCTGTCTTTTCACACATTAGGCATTGCCTACAGCAGACGTTTCCTCTGGGAGCACACAAAAGGACGCTACAGGTGTGTACAGTGCGGCCACTCTGCAACCAACCGCAAGGAAATGACTCAACACATCAGCCTTCATCATAGTGGAAACAAAGCTGCTGAAGACACAGAGAGCTCTGCCGCAGACTCATAGGTGTGGAACCAGGAGAACTCCTTTACTGTGCCAGATGCTTTTTGGAAGCAAGTATCACCTTTGTGTAGTCTTGAAGAACCTCCTCTTGAAGCGATAAGAATACTTGGATGGTTTTTCAGTTTGTGTGTGATCAGCCACACACTTTTATTTGCTATTGAATGAGGCTACTGCTTTAATCATGACCTTCACACAAGACTGAGATGTGAAAATCATTTTGCCTCCAGACTTAAATATTTTCACTCTTTTGCATTTTATAACCCTGTGAATTTGTGACCATGTCTGTATTCTGATTGAAGAATAAGCAACAAAATTTTCAAAAGTCATTAGATAATAAACTTAGACATTTTACAGATCAATTTCCACAAAGCACATCACATACCTGTCAGGCATACTGTAATACTGTATGGCACTAATGTTTCAGCCAGTAGCATTTTTGAATGTGACCTACTCTATTCCCTTTGAAAAATAAGAACTGCCTGAATTTATCAATCTCTTAATCAATTTAAAAACTTATAAGCGTGATCAATCCGTAAAAATTTGGAGTTTGATCACCTTTGCCAAGAAGGTTATGGGATTGGTTCACTGTATTTGTGAGTTAACATAATCCAAAAAACAACTAATGTCAATCAAACATGAAGAAGAACTTCCACAAACCCCTCAAATGTTTGGTCTTTGGTAGCGGTTTGTGCTCTTTCTGATGGTACTTTTTTTACCCCCCTATCTTTGGCTCAGGTTTGAAAGTGCTGCACATACTGGAATTAAGTATCAACATTTAAAGTTGGTCTTGGCTTTCTTAGTTCACATTTTTTTCTGAGAGATAATCTATTGGCATTTTCTTCAAATGAAAAAAAAAAAAAATCTTTTGGATATCAAACTGTGGGAGCAGTTTGATGTTCCTTTGTATTTCTTTTTTACGTGATGTAGAATGAAAGCCAAGGTATCCAGAAAGACGTGCAATATATCATCTTTTAAATTTCTTCAAGTCAAACCTTTTATATACACTCACTGGCCACTTTATTAGGTACACCTGTCCAACTGCTCGTTAACACTTAATTTCTAATCAGCCAATCACATGGCGGCAACTCAGTGCGTTTAGGCATGTAGACATGGTCAAGACAATCTCCTGCAGTTCAAACCAAGCATCAGTGTGGGGAAGAAAGGTGATTTGAGTGACTTTGAACGTTGCATGGTTGTTGGTGCCAGAAGGGCTGGTCTGAGTATTTCAGAAACTGCTGATCTACTGGGATTTTCACGCACAACCATCTCAACCATCTCTAGGGTTTACAGAGAATGGTCCGAAAAAGAAAAAATATCCAGTGAGCGGCAGTTCTGTGGGCGGAAATGCCTTGTTGATGCCAGAGGTCAGAGGAGAATGGCCAGACTGGTTCGAGCTGATAGAAAGGCAACAGTGACTCAAATAACCACCCGTTACAACCAAGGTAGGCAGAAGAGCATCTCTGAACGCACAGTACGTCGAACTTTGAGGCAAATGGGCTACAGCAGCAGAAGACCACGCCGGGTGCCACTCCTTTCAGCTAAGAACAGGACACTGAGGCTACAATTTGCACAAGCTCATCGAAACTGGACAATAGAAGATTGGAAAAACGTTGCCTGGTCTGATGAGTCTCGATTTCTGCTGCGACATTCGGATGGTAGGGTCAGAATTTGGCGTCAACAACATTAAAGCATGGATCCATCCTGCCTCGTATCAACGGTCCAGGCTGGTGGTGGTGGCGTAATGGTGTGGGGAATATTTTCTATGCACTCTTTGGGCCCCTTGTACCAATTGAGCATCGTTGCAACGCCACAGCCTACCTGAGTATTGTTGCTGACCATGTCCATCCCTTTGTGACCACAATGTACCCAACTTCTGATGGCTACTTTCAGCAGGATAATGCGCCATGTCATAAAGCTGGAATCATCTCACACTGGTTTCTTGAACATGACAATGAGTTCACTGTACTCCAACGGCCTCCACAGTCACCAGATCTCAATCCAATAGAGCATCTTTGGGATGTGGTGGAACGGGAGATTCGCATCATGGATGTGCAGCCGACAAATCTGCGCCAACTGTGTGATGCCATCATGTCAATATGGACCAAACTGTCGGAGGAATGCTTCCAGCACCTTGTTGAATCTATGCCATGAAGAATTGAGGCAGTTCTGAAGGCAAAAGGGGGTCCAACCCGTTACTAGCATGGTGTACCTAATAAAGTGGCCGGTGAGTGTATATATATATACATATAAATGTATTTATTTATTTTTAATACCATGGAATTCAATCAGGAATTCACCCACCCGCTCCTGCTGTTGCTCCAGTTGACCAGTAGATGCCACAAGAACACAATCTTAGATTTGGTTTCGGCTCATGAGTGCCATGCTGTGCTGATGCGTCTTTTGATGCCCTCATCACATTTTCCACAAGCCACTGCAAAAAGACCGGCAGGCCAATAGCTCACCTGTGTGAAGTATTAACTTTCAGACCCCGTGAGGTGAGGTGGGGTCATTAACTGAAAACTAAACGCTCAGTCTGAGGGACGTAAAATGAACATGACCAGATATAACTGACTAGGGAATACATTTTGTCCTCAGTCCAGAGGCTTGGGGTTTGTTGTATTTTTCACTGAATAATTTCAGGCAGATTTGCAATTTGAAAACATGCTTCTTCGAGACAGCTGTGCACATAGTGATGAAAATAGCAGGTCAATTTGTCATTTCGTTTTATAACAGCAAAAGTACCGTTTAAAATGTGTTCTTATGCGTATATGTCCTGTCTTATATATAGTACAAAAAGTGAACATACAGAACGATGTTTGACTTCAAATATGTTACTTGATCAAATAAAAAAGTGGTATGGAGTGTGGCTAGTTGTAATATATATGATCTACTAAATAATATGTAAGTTTATTTATTTATGGGTGATTTAGCAGACAGTATTTTGTTTGTCTTTTGTATTAGTATTTTAAGTTTGCAGGGCAGGATGTTAAAAGTATTAAATGGTAAGATTGAAAACAATTCCAGGTATTTCGTTACAATTACAGTAAGCCTGCCCGAATGAATGTACAGTACTTCCCACCACTGCGTAGGTGGCAGCGAACAAGCTGCTTCCTTGGACATGTAAGTGGCCAGGCAAGGACCTCTTCAGCTAGAGAGAGAGCAGCAAACAAAGAGTACTGTAGAGGTTCGCCTGTTTGACAGAGGACACAAGGGATAACTGTGGACTTGTGAAGGATTGTTAAGCTTCCCGATGAATGAAAGTAAAAACTATAGTGTGTGTTTCCAAGGACAGACAGCCGGTGTAGTTTCTTCTCACACCAATTGCTAACACGTTTGTTTTAGCTGCCAAAAGGACAATGAAATGTGACATCTACTTAATAAAAAGATTTGTTGCTTTTTTTCTCTATGATCTCAAACAGTTTACTATGTTCTTGACTCCCTTAAAGCAGCAGCAACTTGTTTCAAACTGAATGTCAGAGATATAATATCTCCAAGTCCATTCTTTCATGACCTTGTTACATCTCAAGAGGAAGAGGAAATAGTTTGACCTAAATTATCAGTTGGTGTCCTTGGAAACATTCTTAATAATAACCTCAGGAACCTGGAGACCACCTGCACTATCTCCAGTTTAATCGCTACGGTCCTAACTTTTATTCCATCTCTTTTTTTGGTTCCTATGGACCTTCAATTTAACTCCCAGAAGCCCCCACAGGGCCTCAGATTCATTCTGTCTGAGCTTAAAATAATCAACCTAGTTGTAAAGGGGGCTTACTAGCAACGTTCAGTCGCTCTCTTTTCACACCATTCTACTCGATGCGAAAAATGTTTACTCAGCACTAGTTATTTTATTTCTTGTATCTATTTTGTATGATCATGTGTGCGTTAGACATGATCCTGTGTCGAGAAGGTAAAAGATTTGATGGGTCTAGAACCAAGTTACACGCATACAAGTTCTATCACCCATTGTATTATAATCTATCAGTTCATCTGTCTACAGTTTTTTCCAGGGCAGACTAACTCCAAACAGTTCAATGCGTTTCCATTCAACTCGACATAAATATCGATCATACGCTGCAATGTTGCCATTCACTATTTTGAAATGCAATTTTTCAGCTCAATGTTTCCTATTCAAACACTCAAAAAAAACAAACATTTGCAGCAGATATCAACAATTTACTGCCTATTCATTCGCTGAGATACGATCTTCATTCAAACTTGTAAATGTTAACAAAACTGGAAACTTTCTCTGGATGGTTGAACTTTTTAGCATTTCGGCCAATAAAATGTGTAGTTTTATTATAAGTTATGTTGGAACCACAGGACATCCTGACCAGGAGAATGTTTGTGTGGTTTGATGTTTGAAAATGACTGACAAGTAACATTAAATGTAATACTCAAACAAAATTAATGTGTGTTGGTGGGATGGGAAAGCCTGGTTTGTCGCATTTTAGATCTATCAGATTTTTGATTGATTGATGTAGTATTAACTAGCCATGTTCCTAAGATCTCATGAGTGGTGATTGAACTCTGGGAATTAGCTATGGACCCAAATCTAGCAGAAATGCCCACTTTTTTCACAAGTACTTGTTTTTCTTATCATTTGCTTAATCAGTTTTTTTGCTCAATCAGAGCTTACATTTAATGAAATTTTTAAAAAATGATGTCAATGAATCACACTCACTCCCACATTTGTCACTTCACGGTGAGCATTTTTACATTATAATTTGTGCTGGTTTGATTCATGCGGATATAGATAAAAAAGTACGCTTATATTGGTAGCTTTGACTTCAAAATCCAGGAGCAACGACAAACTGCCCCAAAACATCTCATTATAAATGACCAGGTTTAATGGCCTGTATAGTTGACATTTTAAAAGTGAATTCAGACAAATTAGATTTGGATTTGTCCAACAACTTCCTGGCATGCCCATATTGTGAGGTCATGTTTAAAAAAAAAAGGAACTGTGTCATTTCTCCATAGTCTCATTTGTTGCATGGCTAGACATTTAAGCTTTTTTTTTTTTCTTCCCCTCACTCTCTTGAGTGACTAGCATCAGTTGTTGTCACCATGGCAACCTAAACTGCTGTTGGAGACACACAGCTGATTCATATGAGATAATAGTCTATTAGTCATATAGGCACTCTGGAGGATATGCCATCATCTGAGGGCTCTTGTTCAAGTACATACTGAGTACGTAGTTACGACGTGCAAACAATCCCAGCAGACCTGAGTTCCGTCACGGCGGCACACAAATATGTAAGTCATGCTAGATAAACAAACACACACATTGAAACTTGTGGATTAATAGAATCATATACTGTAAATACACAAAAATTTGTTGGAGAGAAAAGGGATGCAATGGAAAACTTTTTTTCACAGCTCATTATTTTATAATTATTTCAAATCTCTTAAATGTGACATTAAAAAACTGCTCATCAATCGAAAAAAAAGGGGGAAGCAAAGGTCAAAGGTGCTCTATAATTGGTGAACCATGGTCAGCTGGAGAAATATCAGCAGATATCGTTAATCACGCAGGATAAGAATAGCATTTACAAGTTGGCCTATGGTCAACACCGACAACACACGTTTGTGTAATTAATGAGAATGTTCTCTGTGACGCATTCAGCTGAAACTTCAACCAATCTCCAACCCTGTCTGTTACAACCTTTAAATAATGAGTTCTTCTGCCATTTTGGATGTCACCAGTCGAAAAAAATGGGGAAACTGTAGCGTGACCCAGGTTTGATGGGAAAACACATTTAATGAAATGCAATCAACTCGAGCGGTGGATCTGTCCTGTGCGCTCTGTTTTTCCTTTTCATCCTAATTCCATTATGGCTTGTGAAGCTTTTTTTTTTTTTTTTTTTTAATTCCAACTGCTATTGATTTTTAAATATATGCAAAATTTTCCCATTGCTGAAGTCAAGGAGGCATTGCCCGCCCTACATTGCAACTCAAATATAGCTGCACCAATTAAGGCCAGCTCTCGTATGCTACATTAAGCATGTGGGAGAAATTATTCTACATTTACTCTTTTATTTATCACTGTTAGACTGTGCAGATATACCTTGTCAGGGGATGAAATCAACTGGATCTACGGTGACATACGGAGCGTGTAATTGTATTAATGTGAGCAGGATTGTAGTAATAACAAACAGGGATAGAGTATTTACTCTGATTTAGGAATATGTAATCGCTGAATTTTATTTTATTTCTCTCTTTTTCATCCTCATCTTCCCTCACTCTGGCTGTCACAGGAGGAGTGAAGTAATTACAACCTGCCTCTCACCCACACTGGCCTGCAGCCCAATGGGGGGGGTAGTGGAGGGGCCACAAAAGAAAGGACGATGCATTGAAAAGACGTGTTTATAAATGGAAGAGAAAATGGGGGGAAAGACAATAAAAAAGAAGCATGGAAGAAAAAAAGGGAAGTTTGTTTGAGTGAAGCATTCTGATGAGTGACAGAACGAGGTAGAGGAAGGCAGGCGAGATGAGAGGATAGAGGATGAGCAGGATGGCAGAGGGAAAAAGGGAGGGTTAGTTTCCGACAATAGGAAGTGGGAGACAATCCAGTAAAACACATGGTGAGTGAACGGATTTATGTGTGTACATGCATTCCCACACAGGCTTTGATTAACGGCACGTTAACGGACTGCAATACACGGATATAGCCCTAATAACATTATATCACTTGATGCCAAATTTAAAATATATATGCTAGAAGGATAGATAGGGATTTAACTCTAAATTAAACCACTAAGGGAAAAATTTGCATGTAAATCCATGTATTGAACCATTATTCAATGTATGCACTACAATTAGAAACATTTAAATTACAGCGATAAGACAAAGAGTGGGTGCTATACCAGTTCATAAACACAATAAGAATGCTTGAGTATGGATGATGGTTATTAAAAAAAAAAAAAAAAACATCAAATGATTTTCAATCTCTATTCACCAGATTTATTATAGTTGCTCTGTCTCTAAACTAACAAGCGTGCATTCATGTGTGAGCACATACCCATCCACTGAGTCAAGGCCAAGAGTGACAGAAAGGGAGAGTAGAGAAAACAAAAGAATGGAGATAAAAACATGTGACTCTAGAGAAAGAAAGAGGAAGCAGGATGTGATGAAGTGGGTGAAGGAGAGCCAGAACTCTGAGCCCGATGGCTGCTGGCCTTCAGGCTCTCTGCCTCCGAATGGCACATTTGGCACACAGAAAGCTCCAAGCTGGCAAACCACAGTGCATTTTAATAATTTCCAAACAGTTATTGTGCTTAATGGCACGGTTTAGTTGACCTCTTCTCTTTGTCTCGCTGTACAACAGACTTTTAGCAAAGGATGTTTTTTTTTTTTTTTTTTTTTTGTTTTTTAAATAGTATGATGTTTAGATTAGCTCTCATAGCGGTGAAGGTCTGCACTTCTCATTACAAATAGAGTGACTCATGCTGATGATTCACAATAAAACACATCGGTCATCTCACACCTCTGCACCTTGTCAGTTCAGACACGTGTAACCACGGTCTCTTGGACACCTGATACCTCCATGATACCAGATTGTCAGGAAAATACACATCGATGATGCCTGATATGCCATCATTAAACCCCAGCATTAGAATGTACTTTGTTTTTTTCGTGAGTATTTCACTTGTCCAGTTGGACGAGTTGGTTGTGTATTTATCTACAGAGACCCTGCCTTCTGGACCATTTTTTTCTTTTTCGTTTTTGTTTTTTGTTTTGTTTTTTGAGGGGAAAAGTTTGCATATGAATGCTTAAGGACATGTTCCTATTTTTTTGGAGGATAGAATTTTCCCTAAATACTTTAGCATTATTAGTGTGATACTTTCTAACTTTGCTATTCTGTCGGAGCCATGAGCAGCGCCGGGGGAGAGACCTGCATACCCCAAAGCCAGCAGATTGTGACAGATATTTTATCTGTGAATTCAGAAGTATTTTTCATTCCGCTCCTGCTCTGTTCAAACATGAGTTCTCTAATTAATAAATGCATTTTTTGATTTTGAAGCAGGTGCCTCAGGGCTTGTGTCTATATCATTGCTTTTTTTTCCCATCCCAGTGCCATTCCGATGCGCTTCTGACAAATACACACCTTCATTTTGTTTTAGAGTACACCTCTCTGAGACCAGCGCATCCTTGAAGTCAATTAATGATGTCAGGCTTAAAAATCATTGTCTGCATCAGTGTTGAAACTCCGTCTATACCCTTGATTCCTTTGAAGGTTTCCATGACGAAAAAAAAAAAAAAAACATGACAAATTTATGAAATGCAGTGCTTTTTCCCTGGTTGACTTAAACAAATATAATATTTAATGCCAAAAATATTTATTCTACATCATCTTAAATAGAAAATCTTTAGAAATGCACATCAACATGTTGGTTTTTCAAATGATTATTTTTTCTCTTGTGTCTGTCTGTCTGTTTCCCTCTGTCTCTCTTTCACACACATACACACACGCACACTCACACGCACACACACGCGCACACACTCCTTTGTATGGAGGCATTTTCAGCAAATGGAAGGTGCAGCAGATTCAAGGTCTCTTATGAATAGAACTGTAAGCATTTGGACAAAAAAGATAAACCATGATTCTGTACAGTGAGTGAGTGAGTGAGTGAGTTAGCGAGCGAGCAAGTTATGGCCTCACAACTTGCTCTGTCCCACTGTTTCTCTCTCTCGTGCACACACACACACACACACACACACACACACACACACACACACACACACACACACACACATACGTGCACGCGCGCACACACACAGCAAGAGAAAGAGAGAGATAGACATACAGTCTAGTAACAAGCATGTGCAAAGGCATGCAACCTCACAGACACAGAAATCCAGTTCCTGCGTCATTACAGCAGCCATCTGTCAGTGTGAAGGCAAACACACCGACTTGGCTGTATGTATGTATTTACACACACACACACACACACACACACACACAGACTCACCCTGATCATAATGTACCTCTGGTGACCCCTTCTGCCCTGATCTCTATTAGATCTATGTGGATAAACCTGAGAGGTGAGAAGTGTCATCGTCCTCTCATTTCTTGCTCCTCTTCCTCTCCTCTTCATCCTATAGGAATCTGTTTGTCTACATGTGGGGGGAAAAAAAAAATGATGTCATTGTCCATCAGTGTGGCTCCACTGTGTGAGATGAAATGATGGATGATGAGGTATAATCCCACAGTTTAATCCCGACCACTCCCAATCCGCTGCCTGCACACTCACACACACACACACACACACACACACCGGACAGCCGGAGCCACCCACCCGATCCACAGCTTGACAGACGGTTTTTGGTTTTTACCACTAAAAATAATGAAGTGTTGGGATGGAGCGGCTGAAGGGCTCACATTCGAGCCTGCAGCACCTTTTAGTAATGATTTCACATTATTCAAACATGCCCACCTGCTATAGGCACCAAAACCGAGAGAAAGAGAAAGGGGTGGGGTGGTGTGTGTGGGGGGGAGGGGGGGGGTGAAAGATTACATATTTCTCATGGGTGGGAGACAGTGAATGAGTGAGAGTGAGTGGGAGGGAGGGCGGCAGTCAGAAAGAAGCAAACTAATTCTCGCCGAAGAACAGACAGTCAGACGCAAGGCAGGAGAACTGCGGTTTGTTCACCTCTCTGACGCTATTTGTACACGAGCAAAGAAAGATTATTTTATTATGATTATTATTTTTTATTACTGAGTCCAGGTACCAAGTAGGACCAGAGTTTCATTTTGGAAAGTGGGGAGGGGGGCGCCCATACTTCTCCAAACAGCGACAAGTCAAGGTAAGGCGCTGGGAAAACTCAAAGCGCAGTGGATGAATTGCGCGTCAACCACTCGATTTAATCCCTATTGATGACGGAGAGTCGTCGATGAGAGATTAAAGAGATATAGACGTTCTCTGTCGCGTTAGTGATGCTGCTGCTGTTGGTGGTGGTGCTGATGCTGATGATGATGATGATGGTGATGGTGGTGATGGTGGTGATGATGCGCGCTATGCAGCCACCGCGCGTAAAACAGCTGCAGTGAAAATCTCCTACTGGCAAAAAGAAGGCAGAAACGCGTCTGGCTTCTCATCCGTGAATAAACAAAGTTAAACCAGATTCCGTCGTTTATATGTCCGATAACTTCTTGTATGTTGAATTGTTTTGACCATATCTCTGACGGACGTCCAAAGGGAACGACTGGAACGAACTTTCATACACCCGTCGAATATTAAAGAATATTCGTCAGTATGAAAAAGATTCTGAAAAGCAAGGCATTAATTTCAAGATATTTGTGCTTTAAAGGCTCAAAGGTAATTTTGCACCTACTTTAGTCGCTGCACTTAACGTTTATCATGTTGAGGAGTCCTCCCAGTGGAAGTGCTTTTATTTTTATTTTATTTTTTATTTTGTAGAGGTTAAATTATCCTCTTTGTAGGAAAACCAAAGACTTGTATTGCCTACTTATGTGATCCTGCATCAAGCTGCAGTTTTTCCACTCATTCATTTTTTTTAAATTATGTATTAAGTGTTCAGAAGCAGGAGCCACTTTACTTTCTCCATAGAGGGCTGCATATTGACTGTACGTATATTGTTCAATCAAGCCTGGTACCATTATGTTTAATGGTAACGGTGAGCTGCTTTTCCATTAATGTATGAGCAGCACTGCCAGTTTAGAGCATTACTTTAAGTAGAGCAGCTGAAAAGTGGGCGACAGACATGCATTTAAAGTTTGAATAACTTTTTATAAACACTTCAAAATTGTTTAGTAATTTCATGTTCCAACCCAGTCCTGCTGGCCTTGTTAATTTACTTTGAATGAGTGCAATCTGATAAATGAGGAGAGCAGAAAACATCACAAGAAATTTCATGTAGGCTACTACACGGCACTCCAGAGAGAGCCTAAAGGAGGTTGCTGAATGACAAAAACAAACAAATCATCTGAGGAAAAGAGGCTGAGGATGACTAAAAGGGGGGCAGGAGAGAAAAAAAGTGAAAAGATGTGGTGGCTCACATATTCATCTCATTTAACTTGTGAGAGCCGCTCTGTATTTCCCACCACAGTCGTCCCCCTCCCTCTTTTTTGTCAAGGTGAAGAAAAGTTTGCTCAGATTTTTTTTTTATGGAGGGTGCAGAAAATATTCCAGCAAATCAAATTTCTGGTGCAATATTTCTCACAGTTCACACTTGACTGCTAATCTGTGAGCTTCAACAACCTGCACCTACATGATGGTTTCACCCGGATCCGGCCATCTCTGTGTCACCGGTGCAATCGTCTTCCTCTATCGTTTTCTCTCTGCTCTCCCTCTGCGTTGTTACCGTCCTTTAAACCGGCATGTAAGCTGCAGCAGTTCACGTTTGAACACATCTCTTGAGACCTCATTTAGAGTTGGTGGAAAAGATGCAGCCTAAAGGACAAAAAGGCTTTCAAATCAATTGTGTGCTTTTTTTTATTGTGTACTGTACAATTTGTGGTAAAAAAAAAAAAAAAAAAAATCTGCTACCCTCAGATTTCACTGGACAAGTGAGATAACTGATGAGCTCCCAGCTCACATGCTTAATCAAATAGTGTGGTGTCAGTGATATACTGTGTGTATGTATTCAGGTGTGTGTGTGTGTGTGTGTGTGTGTGTGTGTGTGTGTGTGTGTGTGTGTGTGTGTGTGTGTGTCCAGTTTGTGTTATGCAGTTACCTAAGGGAGGACACAGGTTATGATTGTCATCTTTACACTCAGGCCTGCAGTCATTTAGGTCTGGAATGAATTTTGGATAACATGGATACATAAGAACACAACTCATCTTACAGTAAAAGCATTTTATGCAACACATGAACAACAATTTAATTTTGCTTTGCTTTTGACCCACTTTTTGCCAAGCCTTTTGTGATTTGGGACATGTTTGTTTTGCTTATCTGAGTTTTGAAGGACATCTAAAAAAAATTGTACTAAATTAAATTTAGGAGAAAGTGACTTTAAGTCACAGGTCAATAATTGTTATTTGATGTAATCATAGTACCCTTTGTATTTTAGGTAGTGTCTGAACATATTTACAATTTCTACTTTCGACTTTCTGATGATAAATTTATAAGAGATGAAGCTTTGATGGCGGTACTCACTCTCCAGCATCTGCTGAGCTTCGCTGAGCATCGATAGCTGGCTATTCTGCTAACTTGCATCTATATGGTTATCATTTACCAACTGGGTGGATTTGTTCTGCAAAAAACAGAGAGAAAATTCCACAGTTTTGATGGAGCATTTGTACGTGATTTCTATAAGCACTCACATACCCACAGTTGAGTTCAATTAAATGGAAGAGTGAGTATTGACTTCTTGCACCAGCCTCTCATTTTCACAAGTGAATGAAGATCGGCTCATCAGAGGTGATGAATGCAGTTACTGCAAAACTGATCCGATACGATCATATTTAAAGTGATGCTTTTTAGATTGAGAGCCAGAGAAAAGGCTGTGCATGGGGGGGGGGGGGGGGGGGGGGGGGGGGACTGGTAAACTGGTAAGTCTCATGTTTGCAGTCAGGTGTTATTGATCAGCTCATATATTGCTTCACTCGTTTCAGTCTGAACTCAGAGACTGAAGGACATGTTCCAAATAAAATAAATGGTCCAGAAAGAAGTTGAAATACTTTTATTTAAAAAAAACAGTAATGGTTTTAGTTTGATAATGGAAGTTTTTTTTTCACTAAATCCCAGACAGACAGCATATCTAGTCCAGTTCTATGGGACAGTCTTTTTTTTTTTTTTTTTTTTTTTTACAGATTTGCCATTTCATCAACAGGAAATCTAATACTGGCTTTGCGTATATGCTGGTGCAATACCGGAATCAATAACCCATTAAATTGTTATGGTATATCATAATGGATGATACCAATGGGTGCAGTAAATGCATTCTGACATTTGTGGGTTTGAATGAGAATCTTTCCTGCTGAGATTCCTCCCCCCCTGAGGCTAAAGGAACAAGTCCCAGTCCTTCCTGCAGTATGCGCCATACGTTTTTATCACGGGAGCCAGGCCGGCTTTACAGATGGTGGTTGTGGGAGATAAGAGTGTGTGCGTCAATTCATCGCCATGACTTTTTGAACTCTGTGTAATGTGACACTGTGTTTCCTCCCTGTCACCATATTTGGTGCCCAGTAATGATCCTTGTGTGCCCTAGGGGCATGGAGATGATTGCAAGGACTTTGCAGCATTGGCCGAGCTGCAAAAAGTGGTGATTAGGCGGTGTCGTCAGCAGTGCCAAGAAAAAAAAAAAAAATCAAACACTCCTTGTTTATTTCTACACATGATGCTACCTATGTTACATAATGGTGACCTTCAGGACAAAGTGCATGCAGCATATGTTCGGGTTTTTTTCCCCCTGAGCTACGTTTGGTGCCAGAGGTTTTTAATGTCCTGCCATCTTTGCCCATCTTTTGCCTCCCTGCTTTCCCTCCCTCATCTCATCTGCTCCCTGCTTCTTCCAGCTGATCCCCCCTGTCCCCTACTGAACCCTAACATGCTTTTTATATGCATCCATCCATCCATCTACCTACTATCGGAGTTAACAGGCCTGATCAAACAGTGCGACATCGATGATATACCTGTGGACATTCGGTCGTTCAGGTCACAGTAGAGCCATGTGCTGAAGAAACTGAACTGGACCTGACGGAAAAGCTTGGAGCAAAGTCGGCTCGCATCAAACAGGATTCTTCAGCTCCGAGTGGCTCATTCCAGATATTGGAAAACATCAAAGTCATAATGAGGGTCATTGAAACTCAGGTCTCACTTCTATGTTGGGGGCCCCCGCTCGAGGGACATTGGAGTCAACGGAAAGTCTTGTGTTAAGCAAAGAGAGAAATCATCAGGACACCATCAGGCCAGAGATGTACCATCAACTGCAGAGGGGAAGGAAAAGAAACACATACAATCCGCACTCCAAACATGTGGCTACCCCAACTGGGACATTGTTAAAGCTACCAAAAAGACCAAAAATGGACCACAGGATGAGGGAGGGCAGGCAGAAAAAAGTCATCATCTCATGTGGCTGGTGCCTCAGAGAGATCTTTAGTAAACACGACATCCCTAAACACTTTATAGTCCAAAAACACCCTGAGACAGAGGTTGCAGTTCAGTCCAGTAAGGAATGGTTGGATTTCGAGGAGACAAAATAACCTCTCTACAAGCTAATGGCGTAACTCAAACTCCTCAGGGCAGGATCCGGCAGACCATCTGCACCTGAAGGACAAGACCCATCTTGACCATAGAAGACAGAAGGGTTACATATGACATCCATGTAAAACCAGAGCAGAAGTCTTAGCCATCAGCTGCCCACAACCCATAGGTGAAACCTACAGTATGTCACTGCATTTCAGTGAGTTCTCTCCAGGTTCTCTGGATTTGCTCACACCAAATTGTCCGTAATAGTGAGCGGTTGTTTGTCTTTCATGTGGCCTCGTGGTGAGCTGGCATCTCATCAGGGGTGTACCCCGCCTTTCATCCATAGCTGGCTTGGATTGGCTGTAGGAGATACGTAACGCACGAGGCACATAAGTGGCTATAGATGACAATTTTCTACAAGAAAATGGATGGTTGTTTTATGTTTGGTTTTGGTGAGTAGTTTGACGTTACGAGAGAAGAGAAGCACCAACTAAGTTATCGATTCAACATTTTGTCTAAAATGGAATGGTGTGTTTAAAGTAATGAATGATGCAGTAGTGTTGCTCTCCCATCATGCCTGCATTGCAATCTCGGTCTTGCTCATCTCAATGGAAATGCATTAGCAGCCAAGTGGAGCTGAAGTGATTTTATGTGATTTTAACCGCTAATAGACATCCTACACAGCAGGAAAACGATGATTATTCTGGCGACTCTCACTGTTAGCTCGAGTATCTGGAGCAATAGAACTGGTGGACAGTAACATAAAAGACAGCGCTCAGAATTGTCCATTGACATTAAAATAAAAAAATAAAAAATCTTACTGTACAAACTGAAGGCTATATAAACATGTATTTTTAAACCAAAATCTTTGTGGTTGTCAGACTTCCGAGTATTATGTAAAAGCAAAAGCTTGACAAATTTCAAAACATTTCAAAAGGTAGGAAATCCACATCGAGGTCACTTCAGATGATCTCAACTGATTGATGCATCAGAGATCTGTTCAGTAAATTTCTGCAAAATTCAGTTGTTGCTTAAACCATTAGTGAAACATGACAATGGAGATCCATAAGGGAGAACGCATTCACAAAGATCTCCACTCGCTGAGTAGCTGAGAGGTTTTCAGCCTGTTCCACTACATCACTGTGCAGCCCTTTCAACACACGCACACACACACACGCGCACGCACACACATACACACACCCACAGACACGCACGCAGACTTTTTTTTACTTGTACTGTCGCAGTGGGACAATAAATGTTGGAGCCAAACTGAAGAAAAATACCCCACAAAACTAAAAACTCTGATTAAAGCAATGAATCAAGTTCTACCGAAGAGTAAGAAGCAACATGTAGAAATACAACACAACTAGGGAGGAATTAAGCTCATGAAATCTTCATGGAAGCTACATTATTACAGCTCAATATCAGGCCTTGGGATTGGTCCTTGCAAAGCATTGCACGCGTAGGCATGCACTCACATAATTGCAGCTACAGTTTGCTGTAATATCAAGCAGACTGGTTTGGGTCAGTTATTCACAGCTCTATGCACTATTAAAGGTCCAGTGTGTCAGATTTAGGGGGTTGTTACGGGGCAGACACGGAATATTATTTTAGCAGAACTGGAATCTAATAAGTAATAAGAAATAATCACTTGAAATGTGCTGTGTTGTTATTACCTTACAGCTTTTTATATCTACAGCTTTTTATATCAAGCTGTTTGCTCCAGGGTCTGGTGTGTATGACCGTGTTTCTAAAACTGCACATGACATACATACCACTGATGCCGGAGAGGACTTTCCCTACCTTTTTAATACTTTTGTAGTAACTGGTACGGTGTAACAAGGGGCTACACCGTACCAGTAGGGCTGCACTGTAACCTCCTTTGGAGGGGTGGACAATAGGTTTTACGAAACAGGACACAAAAGATGATGCACTATACCTGCTCAGAGCAAAGCCAGAGGAAAATGGTGATATACTTAGGTATATGGCCTAAAACCAAATAAAAACAACAACAATGATTATAATATTAACAGTAATAATGATAATAATAATGCAATTTACATACAGGATCACATGGTGATGAATGTAATATAAATATGTGTATATATATATTTAAAAAAAAACTCTTGTTGATGTCAATATGTCCTTTAGTTGTTAGATCAGGACATTTTTTTATTTCTATTTTGTAATTAATTTGTGACTTATGGCCAAAATGTTGTTAACTTTTTTTACTGGTAAGACTGGTGACATATGGAATAGGTTCCATATCAAGATTTTTTCTGGATACATAATGGAACATCCTTTAGATTTTTCTAAAGTTTCAAGAGTGATATCATCGGACCAGACACTTTGTGCAAAACCGTATTCTTTTTTTATACAACCAGGTTTTCATCAGCTAATAAGATAAAGAGTGAAGAAACAAAAAATATTGCATTCAGCCAAATTGAGTTTAAACTTTAACTACAGCAAGACTGAAATAGTTATAATTTTTTCCAAATAAGATTAAGTTGCCCAGGCTCGTAGTCAACTAAAACATGATTATGTCAACTACATGCTGTTGTCTAAAGTAACTAAAAGATTAAAAATAAACTTTTAAGTTAGAAAATAAGAAATAAGTTGAAAAAATGAACACTGGCAGCACAGAACCAGGCGCCGCTCAGTCCTATACTTTGGATTCTGAAAAACTTACAACAGGTTTCCAATTATTTCTATGCATAAATGCTTTGTTTTAAAAAGGGTGAACAGAGAAAGTAAATGTCATTGAAATCCCAACAATATTGCTTCTTTTCCACTTCAAAGACCGAAATGCAGGAACTGAATAAAACTGTGGACGCTTTTATTTTTTTCTGGTTCTGTGTACAGTCATATAGCTTTATTTTAGATACATGAAATAGATTTATTTCACCCCAGGTGATAGAAACAAATCTAATTTACACTACAATTCATATCAGCATTTCAAAAGTTCATGTGGAATTACTTTGGCAGCAGGTTAAGAAAACACAGCTATTGATTGCTGACCTTTAATCCATGGTGTCTGACTTCTATTAAAAAAAAAGTGCATCTTATAAGAGTTGAGAAGACAGATGAAACCTTCCTCCATAGTTTGGATTTGAGAGTAGCCTTGATCATGGAGCTAAGAAGATGAGTTTGTCAGCAGTTCATTGAAGTATGCAAAAAAGAATGAGTAAATGAGTGGTAAAATAATTTCCCCAATAAAGTACATTTCTTCTTCTTTCTTCTTCTTACAAAAGGGTAAAATCTAATCTGATGTTTTTCAATCCTGTCGAGTTAAATTGTGTTTATAAGTACATGGGACAGAAAAACATATTTCAAATGCAATATTTTATCTGAAATACATTTACGAGAGTACACATGTGATAAAAACAGCGAACTACCAACGTGCCTCATCCCCTTTGGTTGTCTAATGTGAGAAGCAGGGGAGAGAAATAGATTTGAGGTGACAGACTGGCGAGATTAGAGGTGTAAAGAGTAATAGTGATCAAAAGGGAAGTTGCATTCATCACTGCAAACCATAATGATGTCCACTCTCTTTGGAAGCAAGCATCTACTTTTCATCTCGTTTCTCATCTTTCCACCTCTCATAATGCTTGCTTCCTTTCCTGGCCTCCCCTTCTCTGCTATCTTTCTCCTCTCTGCCTCATCTCTCACTTCCCTGTGCCCATGTCTTATCATCTTTTCTCCAGCTCTCCTTATTTATCTACTGTAAGTCATTACACTGTTGTGAGAGGGGCTGCAGCGGCCTGTCGTAGGAGACGGTTAGGAACACAGAGAGCAGACACTCAAAATATTATGACATAGTTTTTCCTCCTGTAGAGGCTAAGCAGTGTACGCCGACAGACCCCACCATGCCTAAATTCATGTTCTGAGCCTACTCATCTGTTTTTCCTCATGTTGGTCTAGACAGAACAGAGCTAAACTTGGAGAGGTCGGTTGTGTTAGCTCACATTTAATTTAGTTCAACAGAATCAAAACTGGGCTAGAATCTGGGCCAGCATAGAGTAGCTAGCACAGAGATCAGAAAATGGCTTGAAAGATACAAATAAAACCCAGGAAATACTGTATATAAGTCTAATCCTGCTTACTGGGAAGTCAATGACAAAATATGGAGGCACTGGTAATTATAACTGGAATACCAGGGCTATCGTTAGAAGCAGCAGTCACTTATTGCTTGCTCGTTATATTTCTCATTGAGATTTATGACTTGTTCTTCCTTCACCAGACCCAGCTCGATCATCCCTTATGTAACACCCCAAGCTGTTGTAAAGATGGATCCAACAAGCCACTTCTTTATCAGGCCCTCAACTGTGGCTCCCCATCCAATCATAACTGGATGCTGCCAAAACTGGTCTCATCTTCTGGCAGCCATTCCCCAGAATAGTGATATAGCTTAGACAAGATAAGGACAGTTGCAGCCTGGCACCCCCTTTTTTTTTTTTTTTTTTTTTTTTAATTGAAAACATTTATGGTTGAGACTTTGCACCAAACAGATGGATCAAAGAGGAGGGAGGCAGATACAGATAATTCAATTTCCTGGGGAAATAAGAACGTATTTGAAAGGCGTTTATCAATAGATGTGCAAGGATGCCATTCTGGTCAAATGTATAGTTATGGTCAAAGCATCATCACATCGCATTATGCAGGCCAGGGTCTGCCATCTGCAACTGAAAGATGACATGCTCCGCAGACAGACTGTCTCTTTCTTTTGCACTCAGTCTACACCTCCCTCCTCTCCATATAGTTCTCTCTTTCTCCCTCTCTCTCTCTCAGGATGGATGAGTTTAATACCAAAGGTGCTTTGAAACAAAGGCATATTTCCTCACTGAAATACATTCTTAACTCTATCTGACTTGCAGAATAAAATCGAGCCACATCTCCTCCATTTCTCACTCCGTTTGGTGTTTGCCCTTCTTCTTCTTAACTTCCTCTCTGACATTCTTTACCATGTTCCATTGATTACTTAAATGAGTCTAACCTCTGTAAGAGGCAAGCATTAAAATGTATTGATGCTAATAGACATTCTAAGGCCTATGTTTTAGCTCTTTTGTGTGGATGCATTTGCAGACACAGCCATAGTGATTGTTAATTAGGAGGTGAATTTATTACCTTGAGCAAGGAAGCAATGTTTTCATCACTTTAGTCTGTCTTTTCTCTGACTATTAACAGGGTTACAACAAAAACGACAAGACAGATTTTCATAAAACTTGGTGGTAAGGAAGGCCATGTGACTGGGAAAAACACATGAATCCTTTGGTGAGCATCCAAATTAAGGAACAAATTCAGTTTTTTTTTTCTAACCTATATCTTTCTGTACTTATATCTTACATCTGTCGTTTTTCAGTCTGCTTGATGGATTAACATGAAACCAGAAGAGTGAGGAAGAAGAAGTAAATGAAATAATGAAAATTTGGAACTAAATTCCAAGGAAAACAACCATTAGTGAAGCACTAACTATTACTATTATTGATTTCACATGGAATTACATGATAGGAAGACAGAGTGTTGTTTTGTAGTTAGAAAATGATTACAGTTGTAATTAGAACAGAGAACAGGTTGCTAGTGTTTTTGGAGATGATGGCAGATCTAGCTGACGATTGAGAAGGCTTAAGGCTGATGACAGAGAAGTCTGTCCAGTTGGGAGACGGCCGGAATATTAGATGCAGGAAAGCAAACGGTTTGCAGGAAGCACAAGAAGAAAACAGAAAGAGAAACTCTGAATAACATACTGAAAACTGAGTGACTAAAAGTCCAGTCGCTACCGAGCTGGTTGAACAATCTGGAGATGAACGGGGGTTATTGTGTTGCAGCTTGATGAGTTGATTGCAGTCAGGAGACGGCAGGAAAATGAAGCCATGACACACATGAGTACAAAAGTTCAGTCCAGCATGGCCTTCAGAGGGCACGTCTTTTGAATTACGTGGTCTGAAAAAGGCCGGGCTGCACTGAGTACTGGCCATCCAGAAAAGCTGGTGAGACAAAATTCACCTTATCTTCTAGTCCTTAACTGTGTGTCACAAAATATCAGGCTTGGTGCAACACAGACAGCTGGAGCTGATTCGTCTGCTGTTCAAGGTGTGTATAAGAATTAATCTTCCCTTCAATTAAAACACAGCTAAAAACTGTCAAAGGAGGGAGAAGGCACAGGGGAAAATGAGGAAAACAGAAAAACTGAGAACAAACTAGAATCACACACAAGCCTCGACAAACTGACTCTTATTCTCCCCCACTTCAAACCAGATGTACCAGGCCTTCATTGGCACACAACATAGGATCTAAAAAAAGAGGGAAAGCACAGTCTTCTGAAAATCCCATCATAAACAACATGACCGAAATAGAACTACCATCTGGTACGCCGCGAAGAACAAAATACTCAGTCAACAGTTTAACTGATTGATTGACTTTAGAAACGCATGTAATTGATATTATACACATCCCAACACAATACCAGCAGTTCACGAGTGAATGTATCGGCACGTTCGGTGGATAATCCAGTCAGAAAAAATCTAAACCCTTTAGAATTAGTGATAGGTGTTTCTACGCTGGCCTGCAGGGAGGTGTGGAATTGAGAGGCTGAACATTGTCAGAGGAGGGGGCAGGATTGTCTGGGGTTTGGGGGGGGTGGGGGGTTGGGGTTTCCAGTCTACGTCATAAAATGAAGGTAGAAAAGCAGTAGCATGAAAAACTTGTTGAGAACAGCAGTAGCATGGGAAGAGAAGCTGGAGCATGCTCTGCCTTTTCTCTGACCTGGTTCCAGTTAATCCGCCTACTTTACACGATGAACATTACCTCCGCACGGTATTTATAGAGCCTTTTGGTGTGTGTTTTTTGTGTGAAAGCTGGTGTGTCTATGAACGTAACCATTTTTGTGGAGTCACTTCATGTCATAACAGGGCAGAAAGGGGCTCGTAGCTCAGTTTGACTCCAAAAAGGAACCTTTGTTTAAACCTGTTTTTAGAACAAGAAATGATTATTTTGGATGAATTTTTTTTTTTTTTTTTTTTTGCATTATATTGATGATACCATAGAATATAGTTCTTTAAATAATGGCGTGATGCTTCTGGAATGAGAACACTAAATTCTCAGCTTTGAAGCACAATGATAGGAATTTCTACAAAAAATGTCTCAGCTGCTCACAAAGTATACTGATTTTTTTTTTTTTTTCATTAAGGAATGCTTTGAAGCAAGTGGTGCATTAATCATATTTTATAAATATTACAAACCATATTATCCAAGTTCCCGAATCTCTGCTTTTTTTCAACTGAGGATCTACGAATAGTAAAACTAAACCTACAACTCCCAGAGGAATGTGGAGTTTCCATTTTTCACGACACAAAAACCATCATATTATTATTATTATTATTATTATTATTATGTGGTAGCAAGAAACTTCTCCCTCCTCCAATGAAATGCTAAACCCATAGACAATACTGGACCAGTTCACATCTAGCAAGCTCCACAGGTAAACTAGTTGCTATAAGGTGTGAGTGCTATACCCACACACTTTTTAAAAATAGAGAGGGCTCTGACAGTCCTACACAAATCCTCACAGTCGAGACCTCTCTGTTGATACGGTTTATAGCCTATTGACTATAAACCAAAGCTTCAATCACTACTCCTTTCTCCTCCTCTTCTTCTCCTCCGGTCCTCCTCCCTTCTCTTCCTTTCTTTTCTCTCTCTCCAGGGAGGGGATTTTGCTTCTATAAGTCTTCTATCACACTGAATATTTCACAAAGGAAGTTTTTTCCCCCCTCTTCCTAGCGCACATACGCACACCGCCGACTTTCTCACGGAATTCTTCTCACTTTTTCTCTCCCTCACGGTCTTCACATCTGTCACCCTCCATGCACTGTCTCCATCTTTCATTCTTCTCTTTTTTTCACGATATATTATCATCTCAGTCTTATTTCCTCTTCTGAATGCTGCTGCTTTTCTGGCACCAGTTCTCACTCTTTATTCCCCTTCACCCCGTTCAATCCATCTAAGTTGTTCTCACCCTATAACAAACCACTTTGCTCTGTTCCTCTTGTTTTAAAGGCTTCAGGTATTTTCCTACTTTTATGAACTTTCCCCGGAATGCTCTGGATATATATGCCTGAAATAGATGTAGACCTTTATAATCAATACAGTCTCAGCTTGGCCTTTTAGCTCTCCTCCTTCTTTGTTTATCTATAATGCATACTGACATTACTGATAGTAATTAGTTGTCAGGTCAGGTCAGCAACTTTGCTGGAAATTAACTTTGGTTGTGGGTTGATCTCCAAGCCCCAGAAGTGCTATTAAACACCATTGACATAGCTTTTATGCAAGACGAGTTGCACAGAAATGGCAACTGACCAAACTGCAGAACGTCATGCAATTCTTTCTGTTAACATTTTACATTTACAATCCCAGCACCAGCCAGCATTCATGAATTATTTATGTGGTATGCAGGATTAAGTCTATTTTGTAGTTTTATTGCACGTGCGTCATGTTGATTCATACTGTAGACTTTTACTAATGTGCTTTAACATTCTTCATTTTCTTATCATTGTTGGTCAAAGCTCGCTTACTGCTTGTGTTGTGCTTTGTCCCTGAAGCTCTAATCCAGCCACACAACGCAATTGCTCCTCAAAATTCTTCCAAAGCGTGTATTGAGGTCTCTCATACATACAACAGATGTGATTCTGACCACAATGACTGGATTACCATTTCTCTTCTTCTCCATCCCATTCATCATCTTTCTGTGATTGTGATGGCAAGGCAGTCGTACAATGGAGCTGGAGACATTTGAAAAGGCCCATAGAGGAGGTGGTGACATTTTTTTTTACATAAATGCCACACAACAGCTTAAAACCATCACTCAGACTATATGTACTCCTGCCTGAGCCTCAGACTAGTAAAACAAGAGTCCAAACTCATGATGCACATAGGTTTGCAAGACTGTTAAATCACACTGTCAGCCAATGTTTGTTATTTTCAATCAGGTTGAAAGTAATCAATGGCTCGTTTTAAATAATTTCTAAATAAAAATGGACTATACTTACTGTATATGACACCTTTCTAATCTGACTGACCATTCAAACATTCAGACTCATTGAAAAAGCCACGACATGATGATGGCAGGGATGGGGATCGAACCATCTGACGGCTGGACGGCTGCTTCACCTTCTGAAACACAGCCGCTCACTCTGACCCTAAACTGTCGCTCATCACGCATCAGTTTGGGTGATGTGTGATTTGATCAACGCTCTCTGGATGGAGGGTTTAGAAAATGGAAATACTTGATAGTTATCAGCGGTGGTTGGAAAGTACTGTACTTCTATGACTAATGCGCGTTTGTGTTTGTGTGTAGGGAGGCGCCATCTGTGTGTATGTGTGTGTAAGTGTGTGTGCGTGTGTGTGTGTGTGTGTGCGTGTGTGTGTGTGTGTGTGTGTGTGTGTGTGTGCGTGTGTTGCTGACATGCCCAAACTGGATCATGCCCAACAGCAATTATTTCATCATCCTTCTGCATACTGCCCTTACTTTTCTTTCTTTATCCTTTTCTGTGTCATCTCTTAACCTTCTCACTGTCTGTCTCTCCTATTCTAACATTCCCATAAGGCTAAATGGCCTAATTTACATGTTATGATTTGTGCTTGGACAGGCTTGTTTAAATTATGCAAACAAACATACACACAATTTTTTTTTTTGTCTAAATGCTTCCAAATGGTTTCTAAATGTTCCCTAACTTGCAGCATCAGTTCCATTTCAGCACCTGCATTAATCTGCTTCGACTTCCCCTGCACACACTTCTACTGTATATCCAACATTGGATGTTGGATATACATCCATGTTTTTGATTTAACAGAAGTGTACATGTAGATGCCCTCAGGGTGTATTCTGCTGCCTGTAAAACAATATAAAACAACACATCTCAAAAGCCTATATGGGACGTTATCTCTTAAACCACAGAAACTCTAAAGCAACTCGCTGTTAGTGTATAAAGAGTAACCAAATTTTTTATTTTTTTTTCAAATTGTGTTAGAGGTTGTTTCATTGTGAAATGTTAAACTTTGAAAATTCAATTATCTGACAACCTTCAAACTCAGTCTGACAGAAGAGAGACAGAGAGAGGTTCCTTGGACATTTTTCTTATTGAAAAGTTAAAAATGTATAATATGATAAACTGAGTTTTTATTGTGACAAGAGGGCCAATGGGAATGAAAACATGTTCACATGATCACATTCACAGAAAAATACTACGCAACAGGTAGCGCAACAAAATACAGCATTCCAAGAAAACACACAAAAGTTGGCGTTTTGTAAAAGAAAGAATGGAGCTCTGAGTTTGTCATTTTTATTATTTTCTATCTGGTAGCAATAGAGCTGTTCAGGCCTATGACAAGTTGTCTTCTGTATTCTCTGCTGAGGATTTTCATTGACAGAGGATTGCCTCAGTGCAGACCATAAAAAATCTTTGGATACTTTATTTTTAGATACTTTATTAATCCCACTGGGCCACATTCTTTCTGTGAGTCTGACCAATCCCTAAGGAGCAGCAGGCAGCCGTGAACGGTGTCCAGAGAGCCAATCAGTTAGATAACTTTTAGTTAATCCAGTGGTTTGCTCAGATACGTCAACATGTGGACGCCCAGGGACTGAGGATCGAAACACACACTTCCCATTCAGGCGATGTCCCATCTGCCTCCTGAATCATCCCATCTTTGCACACCTTTATGAAACAGCAGATGTATGGAAGGGGGAAAATAAGAAGATAAAAATGAAGTTGGACCCCTGCAATCCTTTTAGCATTTAGATATGATTATGCACATTCACATAGCAATCAGTGGAGGTGTTGCATATAGATTCATGAGGCAAACAATGGTGGAATTTTTTTTTTCTTTGCTGCTGTTTAAGTGAAGATCCTCCTAGGGGAATACACTAGAAAGTCATATGAGCAAGGCTGTCAGGAGCTATGAAAACCACTGTGTGTGTGTGTGTGTGTGTGTGTGTGTGTGCATCCCACTTTTTGTACATATGTGAGTGTGTACAAACACGGGTGTGTGTTGAGCCTCTCAATTGAAGCCTGGTTTTTTTTGGAGAGGTGCTGCACAATGTGTCTAACAGTCATGTCACAAAAGGAATAAATTAATGCAGTTGGGATCATTGGAGTGACACTAATTCACATGTGCATCCATACACACAACGGAGGCTAGGAAAGAAGGTTTTACAGTTTAATTTATTCCTTGGAGAGAGAAAATCTAGCAATGAGACCAATGGCACATGGTGTGTGTGTGTGTGTGTGTGTGTGTGTGTGTGTGTGTGTGTGTGTGTGTGTGGGTAGGTGCATAAATGGATGTTTGTGTGAGAGAGAGAAGAGATAGTTCTCCATCTACATGAGTGTTTCTCAATAACCCAAAAAAAGGATGTGTGGTAGGTGCACACACTCGCACACACACACACACACACATGCACAAGCACGCACACACACACACACACACACGCAAAGTTTGTTAGTTGAAGCAACATCAGCTCATGCACCTGAAGATACCGTACTTTGTACATTCTGTGCTGTCTAACAGTGTGTGTGTGTGTGTGTGTGTGTGTATGTGTGTGTGTGTGTGTGTGTGTTCAACCCAACGTTGCAGATTTCTTGTGAGAAGTAGAAACTCTTGACATTGAGAACAGAAACACGAGTGTAATAAACCCTCATCCATACACAAATGTGCCAAAATCAGCTTCCAGCAATTTATCCTCTAGCCTGAATATTTTGTATTGATCTCAAATTTCTGACAAGTTAGGAATATTTCCTCCGTCTCTCCATTCATACATCTAATATTTCATGTTTGCCAAAGGCATGTATGTTTCATTCCATACGTGTGCGTGTGATGGAGCTGACAGGAGACATTTTATCTCATGTGTTACGGTTGACACGAGAGCCAGTGCTTCTCGGTCATGTCTGCCTGGCATGGCAATTTCTTCTGCTCAATGAACTCTTTATATTATGTCTACTTTCCCCAGTATGTATGCATGAGTGAAGTCTGAAATATGTATTTTATTTTGCTTTTAAATTTTGAATGTAGAATTTGTAAAAACATTATTTCTCAATAAGACGGAAATAGTGACATGATTTTGCTCACATTTCAAGGATTTATAGAGATCCAACAGGCAGGAGAGGAGAGAGTATTACTTAATTTATATCATGGTTACAAATATTGTCTTTTTGCAGATTCTGAATATTTTTTTGGTTTTACATTTGCTGCAGACTTCACGTGACCCTAATAAAATATTCAACCTTTCTGTTTTCAAATGGCTGCACAACTGTGAGACATTGATTTGAGATTGTGGTCAAAATTACTTTCTATTGGTGGAAAAATGGTAATTCGTGATTTATTGCTCTGACATTCTTTATCGACAACTGTTGTAACCATTTGTACAGTTGTCATACAGCAAATAGAAACGGATTTATAGACTGAACAAACAAGTAGTCTGATAACTGGAAGCAACAGCTAGGGGAGCCTTTAACATTACTTTTATGGTAGACCGATCTATATCATCAAGAGTCTGGCCTTTTCAAATCAACAAAGTCATAATGGGGTGATATATTAACAAAATTGACTTTCCAGAGTTAGAGAATGCCAGCTTAGTGTGGTAAGAATGTCGAAACCAGGAAAACTTGGTGTTTTCAGACTAATCCGCATTACTGGGAACACAGTCAAAAAGAAAAACTAGTTTGTTGCCGTTGGGAGTAACACAGGTGCAGCGCTGCTTCGGTCACTGGTCAACATCCAGGGTAAAATCAGCTACATATTAGCCAATAAACAGCAAGCCGTGCTATTACACTCTTCGGGATTACACCAGCCTCTAAACAATTGAGAATATTGATTGTTAATTTCATTAAATTCACTGTTGAACACTGGCAGCATCTGCTTGTTCCGCAAAGATGCACACAATATTTTGAAGTCACATGAACTCACAGCTCAATACAACTTGTTGTTCAAATACAGTCTGTAATGCATTACATGTTTACCTAAAAGCAATATAATCTACTGGATTATAATGTAATTCCAGAATTAAAGTTGGAAAAAAAAAAAGAGCTGAAACAAGTTAGATTTAAATTGTTATTGGTAACACGTTTTATACAACATATATGTGAATATTTATGACATAATTATTTCCATTATTTATCCTAAATTCTATGTAGATTTCATTCTTTTACTCATTATTTCACCCACTGTATGCACATGCCTCAGAAAAGGAGTTGACAGCAGATTATTTTTGCTGCGGTGTATAAACTGTGCAAATTAAAATTGAGCACATAAATCCTCTCCTCACTACAGATTAAGGGATGTGCTTGAATGCTTCACATAAAGCTTCAACATGGTGTCATATGGTATAGACAGATCCAGTCTGTTTTCTACACCGTCTGTTTGTCTTTACGCTGGATGAACACAGGTGAGTTGTTGCCCAGACTGTTGGTGACTAAAAAGGTGCTGTCCACATTTTCCTTTGTTTATTGTTCAAATTTTACACCCAAGAGGTGGGACAAATACTTTTCACAGCACTATAGGTAGGTGACGTGATTTCCTAGAAGACAAGGCAAAGTGATGCAGTTATCTCTGTCATTTCAGATGATAATTTTGAATAACTTTGCCGCTTGGTGGAGGTGTTTCCCTATGTTTCGTCTTTGAATGTCCACAAGTCATAATTCCTTTGCACGCAAAATATCACGGTGTTCTTGTTGACAAAGTCCGAGTAAAGTTCACGATTTTTAAAGCCCAAGTGTTGATACTCTTCTCTCAAAGATTCATTTCGTTCCGGCCGTAAAGAATATCCCCCAAACAGGCCACCATTGTGAGCCACTAATAATCCCACAACTTGCCAGAAAAATGGTCAGTGGGGGATACTTTAAGCTCTTCTTTCAACTAAAAATACAGTGTCAAACCTTCTTCCCTTGATAGTTGAAAAAGAAGTGAGTTCATGAGCCTTGCTTCAACAAATTCCCTGATTTTCACTGTATCATTCACCGCTTCAGTCAGGTTGTCAGACATTCCCTGGGCAGCTGTGTGTGTGTGTGTGTGTGTGTGTGTG
The DNA here is from genome assembly GCA_013358685.1 of Antennarius maculatus. Lineage (NCBI taxonomy): Eukaryota > Metazoa > Chordata > Actinopteri > Lophiiformes > Antennariidae > Antennarius > Antennarius maculatus. The sequence continues at coordinate 25,289,472 of CM023607.1, forward strand.
TGTGTGTGTGTGTGTGTGTGTGTGTGTGTGTGTGTGTGTGTGTGTGTGTGTGTGTGTGTGTGTGTGTGTATGTATGTGTGTGTGTGTGTGTGTGTGTGTGTGTGTGTGTGCTGAGAGGGAATGAAAAAACAGCGACAGTCCATGAGCAGAACAACCGAAGACAATATGTCCCTCACAATATATCAAATTATTTCTCGAGACAGATAGAGCAATTTAAATTCAGCAACTCAAGGTTACAGTTGTGACTTTTGCATTCTAGCAACCGTAATGGAAAATGCCCTCCTTGTGTGTCTGCATTCAATCAATTGCCGCCATGAAAATAAAGTTTAAAAACTCCAAATTTATTTCAAGCACCCTTAAATCGATTGATGCGACTCCAGATGTACGGGTGCTCCAGTTTGAAAGTAAGGTTCAACGTCAGCAAAACTACTGCAGGAAAGAATTGTATTGTAATTAGGTACCCAGCAAAAAGCTGCTAAAACAAAGGCAACAAAATCATTGTGTGTGGCCTGTGAGGCCTTTAAGTACATCGACACTTGAGGATGAAGAGTTTTACTTCACCTGTTCACTTCACTTTTTTCTCCTACATTGTTTCCACGCATTTAAAGCTGCAGCTTGATTTGCACTTTAACAATCATGACCCAGTACTTTTTTCTAGACTGAAAATCTCTATACCTGTGAATGAAAGAAAATGTTGCACAGACATCCTTGGTCTATGGAGGTTGTCATACTTTTGACGTTGGTGGTTTCTCCTTCGGTTTTTCCACAGAAGATCCAAGTTTGTGGTTTGAAGAAGGGCTTTTCGTTGAACTGTCCTGAAATTTGTTTCTATCATTCATCGTCCCCACAAAATCATTTGTTATATCATTTTTGTGATACTCTTTTTTTACTGATTTAAAAGTCATGGAAAAGTGACGCAGCACAACATGGAAACAGCACAAGATAACAGTGATTGAAAGTATAAGTGAGACTATGAGAGTGAGTAGATTCACAGTATTATCCATAAATATTTAGCTTGGCTCATATATGTGAGAGATGCTCTAAATGTGAACATGATCATACACGCTAGCATATTATGGGCTTCCTTTTTCTCCAGCTCACAATCAGGTGGAGCTCTGTCTTTCTATTTTAATGTGACATCCTACCGAGGGATGAGGAGCTCGCTCCTCTTTCTGTCTGTCAGTTTTGAACATGTGAGTATACATCCAACTTATACAGACAGTCTACGAAACACACACACACACACACCCATAAATAACACAGTATTCATCATGTAGTCTGTGCATTGTGTTCTGTAAAGATCTGTCTAGGTGCAGATCTAGCTTCAGGCTACTCTCTTGTCAAAAGAGCAAGCCAAATATCGTGTCAAGCTAGACACACGTGCACATATCCACACATATGTCTAAATAAAAAAATCAACATGCTGAGCTTTCTCCTGGGGGACACACTTACTGTTGAGGATGTGCACGGATCCACTCTTCTAATGAGGGAGCAGGAAACAGAGGGGGGGGGGGGGGGTGAAAGGTAAGGAGGGATGTATTTCTGAATGTGTGGCATGAGGTGCAGAAGCAGGTGAAGCCTACAGTATAATTCAGAAGAACAAGCCAATACTGAATATTGATGTGTTGTGTTTTCATTTGTGGGTATGTGTGTGTGTGTTTTTGTGTGTGTTGTTTCTGTGTGGCTTCATGAATTCAGTCAATTTTCCAATTTTTTTTTTTTCACAATTTGAAACAAATTGCTCTCTTTCTTTTTCTCCCTTGGCAGATCTGATGAATTTTCATTACGGTTTCCTTATTAAGCTTATTTCTGGCCTTGTGTATGCCTTAGAGTCCAACACACACATGCACACACACCATGCATGCACAGGCCTTAGATGAGAGGCACTCTGTGAGCAATAAGGGAATTAGTGTTTATAGCAAGCTTGGAGAAGACCCCTTACTGGGAACTTAGTGGAGGAAGCGAATGTAATGAGTAGTGACGCAACCAAAATACACTCAAATGCTATATGTCAGATAGTACATAGCATCCACATGTGAAAAACTTTTGAAATGCAATTTTCTGTCTTCTCATGATCTTTACAATGGAATTCAGTCACCATCTTGTATTCTGTAGTACCCCTGACTATAACAGGCAGAGTAATGCTGATCATTATCTGTTTCTCCTCCTCATCTCTCTTGGCTGTTCTCACCTGCATTTCACATCTTTTATGTCACATCATACTGATGAAGCCAACATCAGATGACTTTCAATATTAAAATGCACACTCATTTCAAATGATAAACTGACTCTGATTTTTGTTTAATGTCTTTATTGTCTTGTTTTTGTAGGAAATGTCTTTCAGCTCTGTCATTATTTTTTGAATGGGTGCAATCCTTACATATGGGTGTCAATCTAGTAAACACAAATTAGAGGCACTACAAAAACTGTAAAAAAAAAAAAAAAAAAAAAAAAAAGTCAATTTGGGCATGTTTTCCTCCAACTTAACGGAATAATAGATTTTCCTTACCAATCAATAAGGAGCATCCAGCAGCTGTCGTGTCTTGTTATGTACAGATGAAGGGACTTACACTGATTTAAGCAAAAGACCCACACAAATTGTGTTGTAATTATCAAGGTGAGAGCAAAATATGTGTGGAAGGATTATCGTTAAACTCATTAAAGGGGGAAACCGTATGATAATTGTGTCCTTAATTATACCTCTGAGGGCTTTGAGACATAATGCTATTATACGTACAATGTGTGTACATGTGTAGGTGTCTCTTAAATTTCTTTAATTGACTTGTTCGCACACACACACAAACACACACACACACAGACACACAAACTAAGCTGTAGGGCTGATGGCTGTAACGTGAAAGAATTGCAAACATTTCTGTGTTAAACCTATTAGTGTTGGAGCATTAGGGGTGTCCACATCAGTTGTAACCCCTGATGTTTTCCCTCTCCCACCTCAGTGAGGAATTGCCATGATTAAACCTTTCAAACTAGGTTGCTGCTGGAACACGAATGGGCAAGGGTAAAAGGGTGAGATGAAAGCAACACGGGAAGGGAAAGGGGGCAGGAAGGGAATGAGCAAAGAAAGGAGCACCATAAGAGAAGGACAAAGGGGCTTTAAAGTGACACCATCCTGCTGTCTGTTAAAGGATAAACACGTCATTCTTGGACAATCGCCTACCGGTGTCGGCACGGCGTGGAGTCAGAGGCTGTGGCATGTCAAGCACTAACAAGGGACACACATCCAGACACACGTGTGTGTGTGTGTGTGTGTGTGTGTGTGTGTGCCCGCATGTGGTGACCCAGGTGGCTCGTGGCCACGCAGTCTGAAATGCAAGACTTGTTTGCTTCACACAAGCAGAAGTAACCTGAAGTCAGCCGCAGACCCTTTTCCGTTCCAAATCCTCTCCCAAGGCAAACGTTGACATACTTGTTAAAATATTTTTCACACACACACACACATTCACAGGCATGGTATTGCTGTTTATCTTATACTGTAGATCTAGTGTCACCTCTAGACGCAACCGATGCAGCATCACTTAATCACATTGTGCAGATAGGAGGATTTGTGTCTCGGTGATGCCGTGACGATAACGTTGTTGATTTATCTCCATGCTGCATCGACACGACAGTCACAAGGACGCAGCAACACACTTAGCCACTTGACTGACAAACAGAGGGCAGCCTCGCACAGCAGTGATGAAGTGTTTGCCTGACATGCATGTACAGTTATTCTCTGCTTTGAATGATGCAGTCACTTTTAAAAGCAATTTGGATTACAGCAGCTTGTCAAAAAGTACACACATACTATATAATGTGAGAGTGGCAGTTGTTCCAGCATTTTGCCTGCAGTGAAGAGCTGAAAATGTGCCTTTTTTTTTTTTTTTTTGTCTTTAGTTACAGACTGTTTTTTCACGTGTCAATGTGTTTGTTAGCAGGATTTTTTTTTTTTTTTTTTTTTTTTAATTGCAGTTTCATTTTGATCGAGATTGTAGTACAGACCAAAAAGGACCCACTGATTTTTGTAGTACAGTTTTAAATCATGAAGCACATATGCAAATTATTTTTCACTGTCAATGAGTAGAAATGGGTTGCAGGTTGACCCTCTCTTTCTCATCTCGAGAGAGCAGCGGTTGGTGAGTGAGCTAGACAGTGAATGAGGATATAGAGTTCAGCTCTTCATACTTCCATGACATAGACAGGACAGGGAGGGTCAGAGATAGTGACATACGTTGTCTGTAATGTGACTGGATATAAGGCCACTACCCAAACATTGATCCATAGAACTGTCCCAAACACAGCAAAATAAATGCACAGATAAATGAACAGGTACAAACTGTATAAATGGAAGATTATGGCAGATGCTGCCAGTGGTTGCTCTTGCAGTTTTGCATATATCATAGAAGAGGGGAGTTTTGGCCTTGGCAAAGGTGTGCACTCTCCCAGTGCATCTCTAATTCTTTCACATTTTTTGTCCTTGAATAAGCATTGTTTAATAGGATAGGACATCTAGAGAGATGAGCACCAGTAAATAGCAGATTTTCTTAGAATAGCCTTGACACAAAACCTTTGAAACGCTCTGAACCGATAAAAAAGATATTCTATTCCTTTTGATTAATTTCAGAGGCTTGCAACAGCCTAAACTTTAACACCCGTGAACAAGCACACAGACACACTTAGAGACATGAACAAGCAATTTGATTTAAGGTGCCGAAGATGAAGTGTGACGTCTCGGGTAGCTCGATGTGCCTTCACACCTGAGTGTCTGTGTGTTTGTGTGTTAATGCATTTCGAATATATTGGGGGAAATGAGCAGCAGATGAAGGAATTGCCCGTAATTCTTCATTTAACATTATCATGGCTTTATTCATTAGGCTGAGATTTATCAGGGTTCAGTGAGTCTTTTATCTCCTATCACTTTAATTCAAACTCAAACAGTTGTCTGTCACTTTAGATACATTTTTCAGAACAGCCCGACCAGTTACTTAATGTGTCCCAGTATGACTGAATGAGAGCCACACTAGAGGAATTAATGCAATCATTGTTCATGACATCAAAACTTCCTTCACTCCCCTTCAAAATGTTGATTAAGTTTGATCTTTAAGAATTTAAGCATGCAATTCTTTTTGTAATGCACATCCTGAATGAATCGCTGTGTGAGCAGCAGTATGGTTTGTGAGCAGCAGTATGGTTTCATGCCAAAAAAGAGTACTACAGATGCAGTATTTGCTTTGAGGATGTTGATAGAGAAGTACAGAGAAGGCCAGAGGGAGCTGCATTGTGTTTTTGTAGATCTGGAGAAAGCTTATGACAGGGTGCCCAGAGAGGAACTGTGGTATTGTATGAGGAAGTCTGGAGTGTCAGAGAAGTATGTTAGAGCGGTGCAGGACATGTATGAGGACTGTAAGACAGTGGTGAGGTGTGCTGTAGGTGTGACAGAGGAGTTCAAGGTGGAGGTGGGACTGCATCAGGGATCAGCTCTGAGTCCCTTCTTGTTCGCTATGGTGATGGACAGGCTGACAGACGAGGTTAGACAGGAATCTCCATGGACTATGATGTTTGCAGATGACATTGTGATCTGCAGTGAGAGTAGGGACGAGGTGGAGGAGAAGCTAGAGAGGTGGAGGTTTGCCCTGGAAAGGAGAGGAATGAAGGTTAGCCGCAGTAAGACAGAGTACATGTGTGTGAATGAGAGGGACCCAAGTGGAAGAGTGAGGTTACAGGGAGAAGAGATCAAGAAGGTAGAGGATTTTAAGTACTTGGGGTCAACAGTCCAGAGCAATGGAGAGTGGGGAAAAGAGGTGAAGAAGCGTGTCCAGGCAGGATGGAATGGGTGGAGGAAAGTGTCAGGTGTGATGTGTGATAGAAGAGTTTCAGCTAAAATGAAAGGAAAGGTGTACAAAACTGTGGTGAGACCAGCGATGTTGTTTGGTCTAGAGACAGTGTCACTGAGGAAAAGACAGGAGGCAGAGCTGGAGGTAGCAGAGATGAAGATGCTGAGGTTCTCTCTGGGAGTGACCAGGAAGGATAGGATCAGGAATGAGTACATCAGAGGGACAGCACATGTTAGAGGTTTTGGAGATAAAGTCAGAGAGGCCAGACTGAGATGGTTTGGACATGTCCAGAGGAGAGATAGTGAATATATTGGTAGAAGGATGCTGAGTTTTGAACTGCCAGGCAGGAGGCCTAGAGGAAGACCAAAGAGGAGGTTTATGGATGTAGTGAAAGAGGACATGAAGGTAGTTGGTGTGAGAGAAGAGGATGCAAAGGACAGGGTTAGATGGAGGCGGTTGATTCGCTGTGGCGACCCCTGAAGGGAAAAGCCAAAAGGAAAAGAAGAAGATCCTGAATGAATCCCTGATTTGAGATGATATCATAAACAGCACTAATTTATTGTTAAATCTTCTTAAAGTTTATCATAACTGCATTTTTCAAATACATAGATCACATTTGTTTATTAGTGAACAACATATGGTGAGTGCCGTTACAACCCCCTTTAGTGTATATGATGATACATCTCCAGGGATTATAGTGAAATAATAACATAAAATAACCTATGTTGTACTTGTACATACTTCATATAAAAACAACATACATTATACTACATTGTCAAGCTGTCACACTTTGCATCATGAGAACGAATGAAATAATTTAACAAATTTCACACTGATGCAGAATATTTTAAATTCTGTTTGAGAGCATTAATAATCCCTGCCACTGAAATGTTAAAGCACAGAGAACACAATGCCAAGTTCTGCTGATTCAAAGCAGCAGTGAGATCAGTAATGGGATGGTTTTTGTCTCTGATTTTGTGCCACATGTGCGCAACAATTTTGTCTTTTGCCTTGTAAATACGCCTTCAAGTGCTTCCTGACTTTGGGGACACATGAGTCAAACGTAGCCTGTTGACACATACCTACACGCACCCACATGTGCATACAGACATCTGTGCAAACATTCACATGAACATAGCTGTTAAACTGTGAGGTTAAGAGGCATTCTCATTCTGCCTCTGCAGTTTTGTGTTTATCTATCTGTTCTCACCTCTTTTTTCCATTCCTCCCATCTCATCTCCTTTCTTCTTATATCCTCCACTATCACCTCCTACTCTCTGTCAACTTCAAAGTTCGTACTGACTCAGTGTTCTGCAGGTACAGTGTTTTTCAAGAACATCTGAGATTTTTAGGGTGAGAAGCGTTCGCCGGTGAGACAAGACATAAGACATGCATCTAGTGGAGAGGACACATAAAGCGAGCGTCTGAAACGCACGGTTGGCTGGCATTCTTTATGAAGACAGCTACTTTTCAAGCCTCCAAGGAATCCATATTAAAGAGAAAACAGAAGTTAAACCCACCGAGCGACTGGTGGAGAAACGGGAGGAAAAGTTTCCAAAACATCTGATACCGTTGTAATGACCTGAAAATGCATTTATCGATTTTGCTAAAGCGCTAGTAAATCCCCAACAATGTTCTCAGGTCATTGATAGCGTTTTGAAAATAAACTGTGGCCTGGGGTGAGCTTTGAAACACCAGTAGAGCTCTCACAAAGTCCTAGATTGCGAGTTAGAGAAAGTACAGTGGTCAGTAGGGACAAAGTTTTCAAGCAGCAAAATAAAACTAGAGACTGTGTAGAACTGCTAATATCTGCTTGTGTTTGTTCTCCAGTGAAGACGTGATGCTCCCACGAGGATGCTGAGCTCCCTTCACATCAAACCAGGTTTCACCTTCACTGTCCTGCTCCTTATGGGAATGTTGTTGTGATTACACAATTTGCTGGCAAACTTTCAATCTGCACTAAATTCCCTTCAGTCTCACTGGGGCGTTACCCTCATGGAGCGATGCACATATGAGCACACCTGTACGCACAAACACACCTCATCCAGCTCGCACCGATATTGGCACGTATCGCGTATCTGCATCAACTTTTGCACTTGCTCAGCAGCAAATACGCTCATGCATGCCCACACATACACACAAAGAGTATAGCAGTGGATTAGAGGTACAGATTAGAGATTAGGGTCAGCATTAGGATTACCCGGTACTCTCAAACCCTGCCTCCACCACAGATCATAAGTTTCTCTGGCCCTACCATCTACATCGATGATGCTACACACACACACACACACACACACACACACACACACACGCACACACACAAGAAGGGAAGGCAGTGAAGTTATTACATCACTGATACTCATTCGTTAATCCTAAATTAGCACCCGCAAAATTCCATTACCTCTGAGGATTTTAACTCCGCTCCACATGGTCGTCACATCATATTGTCCTTGGTTGCTTTATTTCTCTGTCTTCTTCCCTACTTACATTCAATCCTGATGTCTCCTTTACCACAGTACCAGCTGCCGCTGGCATCTGTCACATTAATCAGATGTCCTATCCCGTCCAATCACATATTTCCTGACTTGGTCAATTTCATGGATATGTCTCGATGTGTGTGCCCGAGCCCTGGAGAGACACAAGATTAACTGTTGTTAGAGATCTTACAATAAGACAAAGTCAAGACAACAGAAATGAATCATCCAGTGGGATTGTGGTTCGTCAGGTAAAGGGGACAGGAAAAGGATCTTGAGGATAAATGACTGAGGATCCCTGGGAATCTGTCTCCCACAGTAGATGGAATATTAAAGGATGTGGGTGAGGATTGCCTGAGGGCTGCGGTGAGATGGTATATTGATTGCTGATTCACTATCCAGATCCTTTATTTTCTACCAAGGCGTTTGCGAGTCATCAGCTATTTTAAGGTGGATGTGATAAAAACAATGGATGGACACAATAAGAAGAATACACACATATACTGAACGTAATTATTGAAATTGCTTTACTGTTATTTTTCAATGTGATGCACATTTCCAGGGAATTTATTTAAAGATCTTTTTGGGGAATTGTGTCGTTGAAAACGTAAAAGAAAAGTGATTCTGAGCAACTTTGAAAGGTCATCAGCTAATGATCTAGATCCAAACACACACACACACACACACACACACACACACACACACACACACCAAATAAACCATAAATTTGCTATCCAATAAAACCCACTCTTGCAGCTATCTACTTTAGTGTCGTGGGGCACTGTGTTTTTCAATAAAATTTATGTTGAACTTGACAGAAGTTGCACACAGTCCACAGACTTAAGCAGAGTAGATAGAAGCTTAGTGGGTAGCTTTGTATCTGTTGACAGGGCGGGTACACAACCAGACTGCCAGCAGCATTAGAACCCAGATCCATTCAGAAGATGACTTGGTTGTTTCCCTGATTCTCCTGTGCGCTGTGTGTTTTCAAGGCTAACAGCAGCGCTCCCTCTGTGCCTTTGACTTCAACCGCTGAACGTTTTCATAATGTTTCATCAGTACCTCTTTCCCCCTTCAACATGTGTCCCTTTGCTGCTCAGCAATCCCTTGATCTGTCTGTTACCTATCGTGTCATCAAAATAATTTATGCATCATTTTCTTCTTTCAGTGATTTCTTTTTCTTCTTAGGTGAATGCTGTCATGCCATTTGGGTGCCTTGCCCTGCGTGATGGGCGGACCTATGATAGCATGTCTGATGTCACAGACAAATATGAGATTGGACAGATCCTCAGAGCGTGAGTATCATAAAGGCATATCTACGCATCTCTGCTGCCTTGTTTTTATTCCATTCCCATGTAGATTTTATGGGCATGTTCCAGTGTTCCCACATGGTCTGTATTCACTTCATGAATTATTTCAAATTGAATTGAATTTGTTTTCCCCACTGAATTGGATTTACCGTATCAAAGGTTTAAATTGAAGCGATAACAAACGGTAATATCAAGAGTCTCGTGTTTAACAGATACAGACACACATGTGACTTTTTTTTTTTTTTTTGAGAAATATTTTTCTGTGTATTTTTTAAAAAATCTGTTTGTGAAACTGTGTGGCTTTATTCAGCTGAAATATTCTATGTCAGGCTTAAAAAAAAATCTTTTGGGCATATTTTCAAAGAGCCGTGAAAGTCACTGGCCTCTTTCTTCCCCTGTACACCTCTCATTCACACATTGAAGGCACACACACACACACACACACACACACACACATACACACACACACATACACACACACACACACACACACACACACACACACACACACACACACACTAATCAGTGTTACAGGCCATATGGTAACATCAGCATCTGGCCTCAGAGATTTCTGCTCATCTTTTATATAACACACCAAACACACACACACACACCTACACACACACACACACACACACACACAAACGCATATGCACATGCACATTCGTACACTAATTGAAAATTAAGGGCAATAATGCCCTTATTTTCCTTTATTTTGTTTAGAATAAAGGAGAATGAAGCTGAAAATATATATATATATATATTTTTTTTTTTAAAAACTAAGAAAGAAAGAGCACCGCTGACTTTTCTGATAATATTTATTTGGAATGAAACATTTATGTGAAATGTAGTTTAATTTTGCATCACACAGCTTCTGAAAATCCATTTTTTGGCAAGGTACTGTATACCCCAGAGGCTCAAAAGCAGATGATGCCCAACTGATGGCAGCAATAGACCTATTTTAGACATTTTTGTATTCATTCTACCCCAATAACTCTACCCCAATTAAATGATTTCGCTGTATTACACCAAAACAACCGGTGCACTTTTTCTCCTTAATTCTTATATTAATCTTTCTGTCTTTATTTCCTTTCTTTTCTTGTGTAGGAAGGAGTTCTGTGAGCTGTGCCTGGCTAAGGATAGACAGACAGACAAGGTGTTTGTCTGCAAGAAATTCCTTAAGAAGGACGGCAGGAAAGTCCGCAAGGCTGCCAAGAATGAAATCATGATCCTGAAACTGTACGCAGTCAGTCTCAGTACAAACAAGAATGTGGAGAGGTGGAGAGGGAGAATGAGTGAATATTTTCTGGTGGAAATTTATGTTAATAATTACAGTCACACGATGCTTGTAATAACCCTGGTTAATAATTTAAGCTCAAGTGTTTGTGACTTCTTTTTTGCACTGCTTGGATGTATCTACAGAGATTTCCACCCACTCAGTCTTCTTTGTAAATTAAAAAGCCAGAGAGTGGTTAACACCTTTCAATTGCATGTGAGACCCTTCACTGTTGGAAAGTTACAGCCTGTGAATCCTTTTTGTTCTTCCAGAGTCAACCACCCAAACATCCTTCAGCTCATAGATACATTTGAGACCCGAAAAGAATACTTCATCATCCAGGAACTGTTAGTATTCCTTTTATTGTCCCACTTATCATTCTTGTGCAATTATTCCTGACAATTTATAACTGATTCAACAATGTGTGTGCATGCATCTTAATCGTGCATGTATCCTCGTGTACCTTAGGTTGAGTCTACATCGTTATTACTGTGTGCTCTGTTGCTCCCCTCGGCAGCAGAAGAAGGTGTCGGATTTTATGAGATATTTGCTCTTCGTAATACTCGACATTACTCAGGGCCTCTGAAGCACTGCTTTGCCATAATAGGGTCTCTACATGGACTTCCAGATCAATACACCAGAGCAGGTCTAATACATGTCACTTGTCACTAATACAGTGTCATCATTTGCAACTTCATGTGAAAGACAAAAAATGATAAATGAACCTGAATGGACAAAGTATTTTCCTCTTTGATACTGAAATACAGAGAAACAGACTGCACTCAACATGACTGTGATCATCTGCTTGTGATTATCAGTCTGTTTGTGTGTTTGTGTTTGTTTGTGGCTGTCTTTTGCCCAGGCAATAGTCCTCATGCTGAGGGCGATACTAAGTTAACCAAGTCTTTTTAGAGTAATGACCGATACGCTATTCTTTAATTGCCGAGCAGTGGCTGCAGGCCGATGGAAGCAGATTGCCTTACTAATGGACAAAAAGCAAGAGCAGAGGGCTTTTGATAACTATGTTACTGAATGCTTTAAGTGGATTATGATGCTGCAACATGTGGTTAATGGTCATAGCAACTTGCTTTGTATTTTGGTTTTTTAGTGTATGTGGTGATGTGTGTACTGATGATGTTTATCCTTGTTCGGCTGCATGCAGTGCCACGGGAGGAGATGTGTTCGACTGGATTCTGGACCAAGGGAATTACACAGAGAGAGATGCCTCCAATGTCATCAGACAGGTCCTGGAGGCTGTGGCATACTTACACTCCCTCAACATAGTTCATAGAAACCTGAAGGTTAGATACATACTTCATTAATGACAGTGTGTGTATGGGTGTTAAATTAATACTATTCAAAAGTATTCAAAAAGGCTGTATTTATACAGTAGGTGACCCTCAGTGCCGTCACATCCCAGAAAGCAATTTCCAGTTTTAATGTTCTGTAAGAATCTCTAAGGAGACATAATAACGCTGCACTCATCGCCATCTCAGTTAATGGCTCAACATTTGTTAAGATTTTTAGCAGGGGAGCAAACACTATCTTTATGGCTTAATGCAATCTCTAGTGAAACATACAGGGGCCACACGCAGACAGATTCATATCTTTAGCCCTCATTATCAACCCACCAGAATGGAGTCACATCTCATGAACTTCAGACTCCACCTACTGGTAGAAACTGGAAGTGTGTTTCAGTCGAAATGATCTGGAATTATATAAGAAAGAAAAAGTTATTTTCAGATCAGAAAGAGAAATTTATTCATAAAAACTGGCCAAGGTACATCCTTCAAGGAGTGTGTTCCTAGTTGTTCCCTTACTTTACTCCCATGTGCCACTCATTCTTAAGAAATTACTATTTTTGGGACATACAAAACATTTCAAAGTACTGTATAACCTTAATGCTGCAATTACATATGTGATGCTTCATGTTTTGCTCACAAGTGACACTTGTGACAATGTTCACATCAGTTCTATTGTCATCAAATGATCAAAACATAACATGAATCAGTCCCATCTTTTAACATTGCGTTTATCAGCTCAGGCGGGAAATTTGGCTTCCATCCTAATGGAACAGAAAAAAATGTCCTTGAAAACTGAACATAATGGAAAATAATTTGTCCAGTGTAAAGCACACAATTACACATGTATTACATACTCGAAACACTTCCCCCAGACTGACATTAATCTATGAATATCATTATAACAGGAGTGGATATATAATAGAGAAATTTCTGTTAATTATACTTGAGTATAATTTTCTGGTATATCATGTATCATTGGGCATATTTGCTTTAAACAGCCTCACTATTATTTTCAACCATTATTACACAGTATATTCTTCAGCATACCTACAATAAAGCCATTTCTGAACAAAAACCAGGTTAGGATTTAATCAATCATATTGTTAGTCATCCAGCTATACAACACTATCTATCCTTAGGTGAAGAGGAAATTCACTTTTAACAAGAAAGATTGATTGCTGACTCTGATATGAAGTTGGAGAGGGGCTTTCCTCACACTTCATATCGGTTGAGCTTGAGTGATCTTGTGCAGTCATTTTACAACACTCTGTTTAGATGTGTGTATGTGTATGTAAGCAGCTTTTCTCTCCCTTATTTTGTTTAGCTGGAAAACCTGATGTACTACACAGAAAACAACCACAACAAAGTAGTTCTGCGAGATTTTTATCTGTCCAGGTTTGAGAATGGACCAATCACAGAGCCTTGTGGAACCCCAGAGTACCTGGGTAAGACATTATATACATTCTATTTACCGCTATCTGTAGACCTGTTTTTAAACACACACACACACACACACCACATAGACACACACATAGACACACACACAGACACGCACACACTTCTTCTTTTCATCCACCTCTATATATCCTTCCATTAGCTTCACCTTTTGTTGGACCTGTTGAGATACTTCAGCTTTTTGAGTTGTTTACTTCCTCTTGCCTTCAAAAAGTATAATCAGTTGAACATGAACTGTTTTACAGACGATACCCATTAAACAGAAACACATTCATGGATTTGAAAGCACCTAGCTTGCCCTTATCTTACTCCTCTCTTCCACAATCTCTCTTCCTCACTTTCCTCGTTCCCTCTCTGACGTTCATGTGAGGCTTCTTATGAATACAGAGCTGTGCTTTTGCCTTCTCCAATGAAAGGTCAAAATAGTTATCTATAATGCTGAGCTGAGTAATTTGACAAATTAATAAGGGAAGACAACAGAGGCCCTGATGGGAAAGGAATCAGATAAAGAGAAAATTAACTGGAGCTCTTGTCTTTGCAATGTAGAAAAAAAAAGAATGTGCTGAGTACAAATGAAAGCTGAGGCCATTTGAATATCTCTTCTCACTCTCTCTCTATAAATATCTGTTCTTTTCTTTGCCATCCCTCAGCCCCAGAGGTGGTGGCTCGTCACCGATATGGACGTCCCGTGGACTGTTGGGCTGTGGGCGTCATTATGTTCATCCTGTGAGTCTTCATCACTGAAACTAAAATTCAATGAGCTCAACAACACAACCTTTAGCTTCTTAATGGGCATTGTTTTAAGACTTATCACAGGCATTTGCTGAAATTAGTTGTGTGGTGTTATTAAAACATTTCTTACTTTGTGTCTTTATCATATCATACATTCTAAAGATTATCAGGTAACCCTCCTTTCTATGATGAGACAGAGGAAGAGAACACAGATCTTCATAATCGCATAATCTTCTGTCGCATTGTGGCTGGTGACTTTGAGTTTGACTCACCGTACTGGGATGACATTTCAGCTGCAGGTACATAACCCATGAAGCATTAGACATGATGGCAATCAGACGATGGTATATGCTTAACCATTATTCACCTATATTTAAAGGAGCATTTACACAAACGGTACAGTTCAAATTATATGTCACGTGCTTCACTACTAAGTATTTGATCATCACACATGATGTATAGTCAACGTTTTAAAATTTTTCCCTTAAAAACATCACAGATGATCCCATTGAAAATTCATTGCTTGTCTTTTTTTTTCCTCAACCAGCTAAGGAGCTTGTCTGTCGACTCATGGAAGTGGACCAGATGCTTAGAATTACTGCGCAAGATGCACTTTGGCATGAATGGTAATTAAGTCTACATAACTACAATAATATCTTTTTGCACACATCAACTGGGATTGACCCCACTTGTATGCTGCCTGTCGTCTGTGCCAGGATTGCAGGAAATGGTGCATCAGAGAAGAACTTAAAGGATGGTGTGTGTGCCCAGTTTGAAAAGAACTTTGCAAAGGCCAAGTGGCGGGTAAGGCATCATGTCTCACCTCCTGAAACATTTGCTTCTGTGGGTTATAAAATACACAAGTAAACAGGAAGTGAAAAGGAGAAAATATAGGGTGAATGATGGGTCATTATTAAAAAATTACTGTGATGAAAATGACGCTAGTGATTATGATGCTTTTAGCTCATCAACTCTGCTGAACTATAGTTTAAGTGTGCAAATGTAATGGTGATGCTCAAATAGATGTCCTGGAGGTGTGCAAACGGGAGACCAAGAAGTAAGCCAGGATGGCAGTGCCAACCTAACGGCTAAATAAAGTAACAGTTATAACCCTTTTCTCTCTTTCTCCATGTGGTTCCCAGGAGTTGAAGGTATTGTATTCTATTATTAGGGAACAATTGGATGGACAGAGCTTGGGTAGACACTCACCTTCAGTCTGACATGATTTAATAACGGAATATCTTTCTAATGGCTGACCAACCTCGCCATTTAAAAGATATTTCAATCTGTGAAGTAGTCAAACAATAAATATATCACAAAGTAATTCAAAAACACTTCCAGTGTAACTTCAGTTACCATTGAGGTGTATTAATCATGTTTTGACTGGTGAAACTCGTAAGCTCTGTTCCTGCCAACTGTCAGTGTCTTTCCTAGAAGAGATTCATCCACTCTGCCCCACTTTACTTCATTGGACTAGACCCAGATGTTCAAAGTGGCCCACTCTGCTCCTTTCTTACTCCTCATCTGCACAAGTCTATGAAAGTAGATTGATTAAAAACAAGATAAAGATCTGCAACAGGAAAGCGGGTTTTTTTTTTAGTTGTTTTTTTTTTTTTTGTGTGTGTGTGTAGATAAGGAGTTGGAGAAATGGAAAGGATTTAAAGAAAATAGGTCACCGTGGACTGTTAAGCTGTTTGAGATAAAGGGCCCTCTGTCATTCCTCCTACATGAATCCTTCATCGACCCATACTCATCCTCAGTGTCACATTAGTCATTTTTGAAGGTATATTGAAGCTCCTTAGCAATGCCATATTATATTCAGTAAGATTTCTGAGTCCAAATGGCTTTTCGCTTCCTGGAAATCAAATCCTTGGTTTAGAAACAACTTCTAAGGTCACACGTTCCCCTAACTCCTTCAGTTTGTACAAAATAGAAGGGTTTGAATAATTGTTATAATGACTTATCCAGTAACTTACCTTTTAGTCTGCTTATCAGACAGTTGAAGGTTCGATCCCCAGCCCTGCAGCCCACATATCGAATTATCCTTGGGCAAGATAGTGACCCCCAAATGACTCCCAGTGCTGTTCCACTTTTGCGAATAATTGCTACTCCTAAAGAGCAGGTGGTGCCTGTTACCACAGCTGTATGCATGTTCATGTGAAAGGGTGAATGCAGGCTAGTATTGTAAAGCGCTTTGAGTAGTCAGTCAGAGTAGAAAAGTGCTACATAAGTGCAGTCCATTTACCATTTTCCATTTTCCATTTACTAAGTAGACAAGAAGTGGCCTGGGGAAAGTGAGCTTAAGCTTGATTTAAACCAGGGTACAATCTTTCACAGTCTCTTGGAACTTGCACTAAATCTTACTGTACTATTCACTGCACACAAATTACATCTCGGTATGATGATTCCAATTCATGGTGGCTCAACAGGCTTTTTCTGTCTTTGAAGCATTTCTTTCTATGCTTTACCATAACCAACTAGAATTGTAGGTATATTGGTTTTTCTTTTAGGGAAACAGGACAGCATGACTGTTCATAAAATCAAACAACATATTATGTGTTTAATTTTCATGATACTTCTGTTCTTTTTCTTTGCAACTGTTTCTGCAGAAAGCAATCCGTGTCACCACCTTCATGCAGCGTTTGAAGAATTCAGAGGCACTAAACGAAAGTTCAGCTGAGGTTCAGGGAAGTGAAGGGGCAGGGGATGGTGAAGGAGGTGTTTCCCAAGGGACAAGTGATGAGGGGGATAAAGGGATAAGCGATGGAGGGGTAACGTCAAGTAGTGTGTCATTGGAGGTTACTGTTGAAAACACACCAACAGTTATGGACCAGGATGAAGTGAGCGGTAAGAGCGGAGAAAATCAGGATGATATAAAGATGAGCATAGGCCCATCTGTAGGAACTTCCCCATCAGATATTCGTGAGCTTGTCAGTCAGCAAAGTCAGTCAAATATATCAACTAAACCCACACAGGTACAGCCTGATAGGTGTGGTGCAAAAAAAGCACCGATTGATGTAACAAGAAAAATGGCTGCTAACTTTGGTCAAAACAAAGTTGTTCCAGAAACCAGACTGTTCCCCATGGTAATGTCCGACCCTTCCAAGGTGTCAGACAATTCTACAGGCGCTAACTTTGACCAAAAACATACATCATCCTCCCCAGATCCTAGCAGCAAACGTAAAGTGGCAGGAACACTCCATGGTCCTCCAACCACTGGCTCAGCTGCTGTAACAGCCTCACCAGAGAAGAGGCCGTCCATGCAGAAGGAGCAGAAGGACGAGACTGGCAAAAGCTGGTGTCAGACACAAGTACCTGAGGCAGTGGCAGAGAGGTCAGTGGCAGTGTCTGTCACACCAACAACAGGGCATGGCCCTGCTGTTGATACAGGATTAGGAGTTAGGTTAAGGAATGATGCTAGCCCCGTAGGCAGAAGGGAGAGGGATGCCAGGAGAGCTGACAGACACAGTGCTGAGTTTAGTATAGCAAGGTCAGGTCCTGTATCAGGACAGGGCTGTTACACGGTAGGTAGCTCTGCGAGTCTTGGCCGTCATGCCACACTACACAACCCAGACATTGGGGCTATAGGGATTGGAGTAGCAGGGAGTTATGTTGGGCCATATAACCCCCTGTATTCAAGCAGTGGAGGGGTGGGGATGTATGGGACTGGGCTACAGCATGGCGGAGGTGGGAGCAGCACCACAAGCGACTGGCAAATGGACAGCGTAATCGAGCAGATCGAAAAACAAATGGCAGCTGTGCTGGAAAAAATTGAGGGAGACATGCCCTCATTGCTTGAGCAAATCAGTGACTGCCCAGTTGAACCACAGCGCGCCCGGAGTGCACACACATCTCCTGCCACCTCCCGAGCACGTTCATCACAGCACCCTTCTGCTGCAACCTCAGCCACTCCTCCGCCTCTTCCAACTTCTCCCAGGCCAGCATTACCATCTCTCCCTCGTCTTACTATCCCTCCACCGTCTTATCCCCCACCCTCCCCACCTACACAATCCCCATCCCAGAATGCAGAAGATCAGGAAGACATGGACGGACAGAGGAATGCTACTCATTCTAGACAGTCCCCCAAGGTGGGGATGGACAGGGGGCTATGAAGAAGGCCTGCATGGTTCAATACGTAGTACTTGGAACATTGGCTGTGAAGTTCACGTTTGACGGTTAGAAGACTGTAATACTGAAAATATCACCCATGTCCTGTCCAGATGAAACGTAACCAGGCAACGTTGTTTGGTTTGGATGTGAATGCACATTGAGAAAGCTAGTATAGAAAAATTTCGCTATGATATTCAAATATCATGACTGGGGTATACGCGGACTAGTATATTGTATCTTTGTATAAAGGCTTCAACAAGAAAGATTTCAAACATTTAGTTGCATCTTAATTCCAGATTGTATGCATGAATGCTTGTCACACAATCTCCTCATATTGGAATCCAAGCAGTCAGCACAGTTTAGAAATAATAATCTGCACAAGTTGGATATTGTGGTACCATATTTAGATATTGAAGAGTGTTTACAGCTAAGGAATTGTTATGATTTGTATTTTTCCCTACAAACTGTAAATACATCCAAATATCTGGGTACTTAATTCTTGATCTACTCATATATTTTATACTTTCCCATATCCAAACATTTACTTTTTATTAGACTATCTCACATTATATTAATTTTGCAAGCACGTTTATTCAAAGCAACATAAAATTGTGTATTCAAATATATAGACATGCCACAAAAAATGCAGGGATTGACCAAGTCCCCAAACAAGTAATTCAAATAATTAAAAGAAATTGACTTCATTAGTTTTCTTTCCTTTGTATTTATGTAGCTATTCTGCAGAATCATGAGTTTGTCACACACTTGTATAGAAATATGTGAAACTGAACTGATCAGACCTTTCCACTGGATGCTGGAGATTATGATTTGTTTTATTATCTTGTGTATTTAAAGTCATAGTTTTGGACCACATTTCTTGGTAAACTGAGAAAATTTTAAAGTGTAAGTTATTGTCTTCATTTGCAGCAGCAACATTTGTACGTGCACAGACACATACACACACACACGCGCGCACACACGCATGCGCACACACATGCCACCTGTATCTCAATGTTATCCTAAAATTCTGCCCTGAAAATTTGTTTTCATTGTCATTTGTCAATTAAATTGTCACATTACTTGGGTACTGTTATTTTGGATATAGCTGTGATAATTTTTTTTAGCATGTAAAAAGTCTTTCTCATTTTCATTCTGCTTTTGCATCTATGTACTACCAAGCTCTGTGCTTTCCCCTGAAAAATTCCAGACATCCAATATTTTGTCCCAATATAATCTGTGCCATTTGCAAGTCTTTCAATAAAGGTAGCTCCAAAAATCTTGTTTTATTGTGGTGTCTTTCATTAGTTAAGATCTAATTTTGACCCTTTAAAGACAGCTTTCTTAAATATTAATGCAGTGTGGATTATTTTCAGTTTGATGAATGAAAACATAATAATTTACTTCTTTCTGTTTGAGATTTTAGATTATCGCTCCATGCCTACAAGTACCATCTGGCCCCGCGTGAACTCTGGATCAGTCTATTCTATTGATGGGGCGGGGGTGCACGATATATATGTTGTTCACAGAAGATAATACACGATAAAGCCGCATTATAATTTAGAAATTACCATATTCAGAATCTTGGACAGTGTGGTTGAACATTACAGGTGGACAAAAATATATAGTGATAATTAATAAATCAAATTTATTTTACGGCGAACCCTTTGGAAATTAATAATGGTAGTGCTTGTAACGTGCACATGTTGCTGCTCTGCTTTGAACTGAAATAGAGTGAGGGGAAACGGTCTGGTAGCAGCCGGGCAGGCAGTCGTCCAGCGGAAAAACTCTCACAGAACCCGCCACCCTGACATACTTTCTAATTTGCAGTCAACAATAGTGTTGAATTGTCACGTTATTTTTAACCTTTCTTCTTATATACAAACTGATTTTAATACTACAGACCAGGCCGAGTAATATCGGATGTGGTAAGTTCTGCACACTTGTATACGCTCCCGTCTTGGCAGTGTTAGCCCCAGCTAGTTGGCTAACGTTAGCTAGTTAGCTATCATAGCGGCACTAGTAGGAAAAGTCGCTGGGTGGCTAGATAGCTTGAAAGCTAGCGCACATAAGCTAACAACTACGCAGTCGTTTGAACTGCGTTATTGGTAGACATTAAGCGTTTGTTGCGTTGGCTATCGTAACCATTCCAGCAGCTCTCTGGGATAGAGATAGGGGCTAACCATCGCCTGTCACATAACCATTGATGTTAGACTTCCTTTTGCACATTTATGTGCATGGGAATGCGTAAATTAATGTTCTGTGATGAATAAGTAACGGTAGCTTGAAAGCTAATAGCTGCAAACATTATATGTACGCAATGTTCAGAGGCCGACAATAGCTACCTTGCTTTGAGAAATGTTTGATAGAATCTACTGGCAGTATACTATCTTGATTGAATTTCGTTTTGATAATATTACAGTAGCACGGCAATGTTACCACAGCAACGCAATATTGGCTAGAGTCTCCTCTTAGCTTGACAAGTGATGAGGCAGCCTCGTAAAGTGGTATATATTACTGCGTTCACCTCCGTTTACCCTGTTATTTTGGAATTAAGGGTTTTTTAAATTAAGTCCTAGCACAAAAAATGTAAATAGGGATCTTACAGACATGTGTACCCGGGAATATGCGGCCCACTCTTTCCTAGGGCCTTTGTCATTTGTCAGACACCCCCTCCCCCAATACTCCTTCTGCAAGGAATGCTCACCCCTAACCTCAGTATGACTCGGGACCAGACGTTAAGCATCAATTAAACAATCAGTGTGTTTAATTTCGTACCTGTCTCGGTTGTCATTACAGTGTCGGCATACTTGTTAGCTGTTTTGGTGAACTCCTTGAAAGTGTCAAGTCAAACCACATTACACAAATTGTTGCAGTAAGGGGTAGACAAACACCTAGACTGTACTCGAAGATGTGTCGTTTCCTTTCTTAAAGCACGACGGATGAATGTTTTGCGTGTGCAGTAGTGTTTCGTTCCACAATGATACGACTTTTATCAACGCATCAGTGAAACAAAGGTGGTATTATTTCATTCAGAAACGGTAGATGGGTTTACCCTGATAGCGTCACAAAATAGACTGTAGTTGTAACGGTCTTTATTTTGTACTTGTTAATTATGCTCAATGCATGTATTGACAAAAATCGGGTTGTTTCTTGCATGGATTACTTGAGGTCCGGTGTTTCATTGTACAGTAATGTACATGGCATGCATGTACTGGTAGAAGGGGCGGGATGAGTACGTACTGGCTTCAGCTCGTCGACCAATGACGTGAAGACTTGGCAGTGCAGCACGCTCGCGACCGCCCTTTCCTGTAGAATATTTTATCCCCTGCGTCACAGCTCCTCCGCCCCTTTCTCTCCATCTGCCATTTTGGTTTTGTTCCCGTCTGCAGTCGCAAAGCCAGCAGCGCAACCACATAGAGACTCTCAGCAACGACATAGTGACTCGACAGTATAGTGCAGACCACCATAATCCCGCATTGCGTCTATTTTATTTTTACGAATCGTCGAATTTGAAACACACATCTATCTGACATAAAGGAACTACGGGACAGGAGCGGGTTCGCACTGGGAAGTGAACGAGAAGGATTATTGGTAAGAAGAGAGATCAATGGAGCACGAGTGTTATAGCCAGTCTTTCATTCGCAAAAAGGCTTGAATCGATCGACAAAGTTAAGAGGTGGTTTATTTTGTCCACAGAATTAAACGATACCAGTCGAGGAGCTTTGATAGCTAGCTGTCAAAATAGACCCAATGTTATGTCGTGCGAGCTGGTAGCAAAATAGTGTAGCTTAGCTACAGTTGCTAGCTTGTAAAGTTGTGTTCCGCACTGGGAGTCATGCAGGCCTCGACCAAGCGGCAAAGGATTGGCTGGTGTTTCCTTGCCTGTAAGTTATTAATGTTCAGACTGTGCTTGTCAAGCAGATTAGTGGCCGGTAACCTACTTAATCGGTTTCTTCTCGGTGTTAGCTGACATTTGATTCGTTAAAGTTGAATATGTGTTGCTGGGTTTACCACTAAGGAGGTGGTGCAAATGATCTACAGTGAAGGTACCAACCCGGTCTCCGGTGTTATACGGCTTTGCTGTATCATGCCGAGCTGGTTTGTCGACGGTCAGGGACAGTTCATTTTGCAACAGGGCTTTGAACCGGTTCATGAAATGAAATCGTTTTTTAAATGTTCTGGAAAAGAATCGATTATTCAAAATAACAGTAACCAGTTAATATCTTATTCGTTTTTGAAAAATGTTTTACTTCCTGTCATTCACTCAATGCGCGATGATAGCAGAGAAATTGAGGCATATCACCAGCAGTCAAGGAAAAGGCAGTCTCCCAATCTGGATTACAGTATATACCTAACAGGTAAACACTGTAATCTTTTTTTAAAAATCTGTGATTTAGACATTGACTCATTGGCTGCAGCCATTTTCAAAGCAGAGTTCCCCAGAATCTGCCCTGAAACTTTGAAGCTTTGAAACTTCAATGCAATATCACCAGCAGTCAAGGAAAGGGCAGTCTCCCAATCTGGATTATAGTTCTGTAGTCTTCTTAAAAAAATGTTTGATTTAGATATTGACTCATTGGCTGCAGCCATTTTCAAAGCAGAGTTCCCCAGACTCTGATCTGAAACTTTGAAGCTTTGAAACTTTGAAACTTCGATGCATCATAAAACTGCTACAACTTCTCGGTCTTATTCTGTTTCTCTATCCTCTGTTCAGTAACTGGATCAGTGCTGTTCCACTGTTTACTGCAGGGACATATCTACAGTATATAAACTGATTGCCTTGATTACTGAATAAGCAGTTGTGTTGAAAAGTCCTAAATTTACCTACCAATTTATATTTTCAAGGAACGTTATTACCCAGTTTGGAAATTATATTTTTACTGTTGTAACTAGTTCAGGTACGTCAATTCTTGGGTGGGACATAAAAACCGGAAACATTGTAATACTGTTTCTGTTCAGAACGAACCGATTGGCAAAAAATTCTGGTTCAAAGCCCTGCTTGGCAATATGTAACAATGAGTCGTATAACACAGCCCACATACTGGAGTGCTTCAACTTGTATAAAGCTTTATGAACGTTTAAGTTAGACTTTAAGGACGTTGGTTAGCTGATTGCATTGGATGCGGAAGTGTAGTTGGTTTCGTTCATTGTGAGATGTGAATGGTTGAGATTCTGCATTTCGCTTCTTGAAATAACAGGTTTTGGCCGACGTACTCAATCAAATTTTCACATTACTGTTAGATTTACAAAATTTGGTCAGCGTGTCCCTCGCCTGCGTGACACTGGGATGTAACTCACTTCATTGCGGTCAAGTTTTCATGATTCAGCTCTTTGTCGAAGTGAGGTTAGTGGCCTTTGCATCCCAGTACAATAAACAATAGAAATGCATAAACAAGTCAGCGCTGTCTCTGAGCATGAAAAGACCTGATAATGCTGCCATTTATGTCTTTTCCTTGGCAGTTAGTTTTCTAGTAGGTTTGTTTTTGGCCAACAGCCAGACCAGCTGCTCCCTGGACTACGAATCCACTCTCCATCATGAAGTTGATTTCGTATTCAGTTTGAGTACTCATTGTAATGGAACCATTGGGTTAAATTATTTATTTTTTTCACTTAATTGAAATTTATTTTTGAAGTCAATTCTGATGAAAACAAGTACATTACCACAGTGATCCATTTCTGTTCATTTTTCTGTTTAATAGTAAAGCTACCAAAATCCACACATGTTCATATATTTATCGCGTTCTTGAAGGAATTACTTCAGGCAAGTAAGCCAAGCTACTTGCAAATTTCTTAGTCTTCAAAAATAACATTTTTACTGTATCTGATGTTGAAAACATCTATTTAAACAATCATCTTGCTTTCTGCTTACTGATTAAGCAATTGTGTTGAATAAAGATGCTTAAGAATGGAAAGGAAACACTACATCTCAGTTATCATGGAAACAGGATGGGAGGTTTTTTCCCTATGTTGTCAAAACATATAGG
Source organism: Antennarius maculatus (assembly GCA_013358685.1). NCBI lineage: Eukaryota > Metazoa > Chordata > Actinopteri > Lophiiformes > Antennariidae > Antennarius > Antennarius maculatus. Next base: position 25,313,948 of record CM023607.1, read on the forward strand.
TTGCACAGTTTTCAGCAAGGTTAAGAGCAAGATGCATTCAGTTACACATACCAATAATGTGAAGTCTCTAATAAGTGTTACTAAGTGTTAATAATTACAAATTTGTTGCCTTCTTGGCCCAGTTCCCTCTTGAAAAAGAGATTCTTAATCTCAATGAGGCTAACCTGGATAAATAAAGGTTAAATAAAAATATAAATATGAAAAAATACTTTTGGTAAGTAGATTAACAAATTTTCATAAATTGTTCAGTGTAATAGAGTAACTTGTGTGATTACCGCACTACATGAAAGATCTCCACATTTGTTAATGCTCAGATGTCCAGCTCGCCGCTGTCCAAGAAGCGTCGCTTGTCAGGAACAGAGACGAAGACGGGATCCCACTGCTCCTCCTCTAACTCTGTCAGAACTGATCTTTCCCATACACCTGCCAACGTAAGCGTAAACACCAACCTTATACTTTTTGCCAACTTCTTAACCAATATCAACTAAATAAAATCTGTTTTATCTACACAGGGCATGGCTAAAAATGGCAATGATGCTGAGATTGATGAAGGCCTGTACTCCAGACAACTGTACGCCTAATTCTTTAGATTTATCTTTTTATCTGTATGAGGAACAGTTGTACTGATAATATTTTATCTTTTTCTGTAGTTATGTGTTGGGCCATGATGCTATGAAACGCATGCAGAACTCCAATGTCCTCATCTCGGGCATGAGAGGTCTTGGAGTGGAGATTGCCAAGAACGTCATTCTTGGAGGAGTAAGAAGTGTCACTGTGCATGACCAAGGAGTTGCAGAATGGAGAGACCTCTCCTCTCAGGTACGTCGAAACTGCAGACATTCTATTAAGACAAAAATACATGTGTCTTTACAGTCTTATCAATGAGTTTCCCAGACATGGTTTGTTGGCAATTTATCTAACGTTCTGTTTGTTTTATGACTGGTTCCTAAACGAAGTATAGTTCACTATTATGGGTTTGTCATGCTGTATTGTTGCCTTCCAAAAAGAGCACTGCAGCCCACCCCCACCCTTGCTAAACATGGGTTGACCCAGATTTTTTAGTGTGTGGTCTCTGCTGGGATCATAATCGTAGTAGATCAAGAGCCTTTTGTAGGGCATTTTTCCAATATGGCGATTGTTAAATTCATAAAGCCTGAGACTGTATGATTTAGAAAAATGCAAATGAATATGAAAATAGAATGTTTAGGCGTTAATTCAGGAGTCTCAGCAAAGACAGAATAGTATTGATGAAATAATGCAAATAAAATGTGTGCATTTCAAAAATTATTTTAATGAAGATCAATCTAAACCTGTTAATTTAACTATTTTCAGATTATGCGTTCTGGTAAAAAATGCCGGTTGGCTACACACTCAGGTTCAAAGACTGCAAAGCTTTAAACAATGTACAGTCTTAATTCAAAGGTACATTAACTGTTGTCCAGATTTTGTGTAGGAACAAATTTTCAAAAATCAACGCACATTGTCTTTCACATTGTTGTGACGATACCTAAGTATACTGGCTGGCACATGAAAGAAAAGAATCAGACACTGTGTTATGAGTGATGTGGTCACAGGATGGATCCTGGCAGATCCATTTATATTTTTGCTAGAGCCTGAAAGCAGTTTTTTTTCCCCTTTTTAAATGCACCAAGTTTTTGGTGTTTTGAATTTATTTCTAATTTTGTTGTAGTTCGCAGCACTCAAGTTCCTGTATGCATGTGTATTAAAGCACGTATTTTAGCCACTGAGTTTTGACCAATGTAAATTTTCTATTAAAACCAACTTACCGCATACAATTTGGATTTTAAGAAGTATTAATGCTGTGTTGTTTTATGTATAGACTGGGTGAAAGTTTGGAAATTAATCTTATGACCTGATTTGACTTTTCTTTGCGCCAACACGGTTTCATCCGTGAATGAACTCTAGGACATAAGAGCTGTGTTTATGCTTGATAAGTCTAACACTCCATTTTCACATGAAAATTCCAAATCGGCGAGCCGTCACATCCGCTATTCTCTGATTGGACATCTAAATGTCAAATGAGGCAAATGCTGGGTAATGTACTTTCGTATATTAAAAGAAAAGATATCAGAATGTAAGTGTTGGGTAAACTGAGTTCGAGACTTTCAAGATCATGTGGTGTGGCAAAATTCAGCTTTTGCCTAAAGAAGGATGTATGGAAATAAATACATTTCAGTATTAGTCTGTTTTTGAGTTAACTAGACATGTAAATGTTTTCATATTGACATATTTGATACTTGACCATCAGTCTAACAGTTATGGCTTTTATGTATAATTATTTTTAGTTTTACCTTCGAGAGGATGATTTGGGGAAAAACAGAGCAGAGGTGAGTCAGCCTCGTTTGGGTGAACTCAACAACTATGTCCCTGTGACAGCCTACACTGGATCCCTCACTGAAGACTACCTGACCAAGTTCCAGGTATGACTGGGGAACAATTTAGTCTTCCACTCACTCAGAGTATGAGATTATGTTGGTGTTTGAATGTATCTATTTTGTGGCTTAGGCGGTAGTGCTGACTAACTCCACTCTAGATGAGCAGCAGCAAGTGGGAGAGTTCTGCCACAGAAAAGGGATCAAATTCATTGTTGCAGACACGCGTGGTCTTTTTGGGTAAGAGTCTGGTTTCACATTATGTACATACCTTGCCTGTCTATCATTGTCCAATATTAAGTTCATATGTTTTGTTTTGTAGCCAGCTTTTTTGTGACTTTGGCGAGGAGATGATTGTGTATGATACCAATGGAGAGCAGCCACTGAGTGCTATGATTTCCATGATTACTAAGGTAAGTCCTTCCCTTGGCGAGGCGTTTGTGGTTTTTAGTTTTTTTGAAAGTACTTGCTGTTTCTTGGTGTTCATGTTTTGATTTTCTCACGAAAATTTGCTCGCCATATCTTCTCCAGGACAATCCAGGAGTTGTAACATGTCTGGATGAAGCACGTCATGGCTTTGAGACTGGAGACCATGTCACCTTCACAGAGGTTCAGGGTATGACAGAGCTCAATGGCTGTAGTCCAGTGGAAATTAAAGTTCTTGGTAAGAGCTGTTTCTATTTTTTAAAGTAACTTAATGTTAATTTGGTTAGTAATTGATATTATTTCTTCCTTCTCTAGGTCCATACACCTTCAGCATCTGCGATACAGCTGGCTTTACGGATTATGTAAGAGGAGGAATTGTTTCCCAAGTTAAGATGCCCAAGAAGGTTGCTTTTGTAAGTGCCATTTTTCATACTGGGTGACGTGCACTTTTTGGTTCAGTATTTGCATGTTGATTGTGAAATTTATTTGGGTTTAACGCAACCATACGAGTGCTTTAGTACTGTCTGCTGCTCTTCTCCCTATTGGAAAGTTAAACATCAATATCTTTGTTGTTTTTCCTGTTCAGAAATCTATCTCTTCCTCCATGGCTGAGCCAGAATTCATGATGACAGACTTTGGTAAATTTGATCGTCCGGGACAGCTACACGTGGGCTTCCAGGCTATCCATGCTTTCCAGAAGAAACACAACCACCTTCCGGTACCTTGGAGCCAGGTAATATCATTCAGAGCTTTAAATACTGCAGTAGTAAATACCCCTGTCATTGCGTGAAAACTAAAATCACTGTTGAATTGCAAATGGGTAATTGTGCATCACTTGATATTTATTGTATTAATTTTGGAACTTGATGAAATATGCTACGTTGTGTTTGTATTCCAGGCTGATGGTGATGAGCTCCTGACACTGGCCAAAGAGGTGAACTCTGCCCAGAAGGGGTCAGCCAAAGTGGAGCAGCTGGACGAGGCTCTTATCAAAAAGTTGTCATATGTTGCTGCTGGTGACCTAGCCCCTGTCAATGCCTTCATCGGAGGCCTTGCTGCACAAGAAGTGATGAAGGTCAGTGTTTGTGTGTTTACTATTTTTCACTCGTCTTGAGTAAACTTGTGTGAAGGCAAAAAAGTGATATCAGCATAAACTGGACAGAGCCAATATCACATCATCTATGTGTTTGCTTATTCCAAAGTTGATTACCATCCCTGCTGCGCCCGAAACCCTAATTTAAAAATGGCAAGTCAGATAAAAGTTGGTTAGCTGCCAAGCTCAAAAGTTTTTAACTACAAACCTGGTCGAACAACCTATGGTGTCTTTGTTTTTATACTATTCATTGTTTTATAAATAACTTTCATGATATGAACACAGGTTTGATCGAAGTGCACTCAAAAATAATTTAAATGTTAACCTATGGATGTCAGTTGATTTTGTGCTAGTCATTGCAGAATTTCAAAACTAAGATGAAAATAAAAATGTTCTCATGCAGAAACATCAGAAATTATGACTTGCATATTTAAGGAGTCATGAGAATATGGATTGATCATCTGTTTTGATTCGCAATAGGACACTGTCTGCACCCTAAAACCAGTCTAAATGTTGACTCAGTCCTGCACATCAAACTGTTGTTCACATGTCCTACTTGTCTTGATTCCGGGAATTACTTTCTTAAGATGTTCTGGGCACAACACATGGCTCTGTTCTCCTGGGCTCATCAACACAAAGCAGCTGGCTGCAAGTTAATAGTCACTTGTTCATCCTAAATACCATCTTCTGTTGCTTGACTCAATTCTGTTCATATTATACACTGTACAACAAACCATTATAATTTCCTGCTATTTGCATGGAGAAAGTCTCATACTGTAACAAACATTCCACACAATGACTCATATACCCAGGTGAACTCACTGTGTTTAAATTAAATGTAATGTAAACAAGTGGGTTATGTGAAAATTTTCCTCCAACTGCAATTATGTTGGAATAGGGGAATATAGTTCGGACATATTTTTTCTTTCAGTCGTATAACTATAAACCTAAGTTCTGTTGTAAATTGAGCATTTTTACAGTTGGGATTTGCTTGTGAAACCAGCCTCAAGTTACCCGTTTGTTCTTCAGATTGTCTCTAGTTATCAGGGTTTGTTCTGAATGCCTTCACCATTCTGTGTGACTAGACATGTTGGCACTTGCACTGCACTAACTGGTTGTTAGCAAGTCTTATGGTCTCTTTTACTGTATTTTTTTCCTCCTTTGTTTTAGGCATGTACAGGGAAATTTATGCCCATAACACAGTGGTTGTATTTTGATGCCCTGGAGTGCCTGGCTGAAGAAGAAGATGTCATGCTCTCAGAGGAAGAGTGTGCCCCTGTATGTGTTGAGTAACAATGGTGCACACTAATAATGATGTTAAACTCAGATGCTATTAGTAATGTTGTGAATCATGTTTTGCTGTTTCTTTTTTCCCAGAGGAACTGTCGATATGATGGGCAAATTGCAGTGTTTGGTACGAAGCTGCAGGATATGCTTGGCAAACAACGTTACTTCCTGGTGAGTCGATCTATGGAACATTTCCAGCATCTTCCCTGGCAACCTGTTGCTAATGTGTAAAACCAATGTCACAATTTTTCTAAAATGTATTGTCTTTGTTGCCAAATGTAAAAATCTTACTTGAAATGAACTATTTAGCACATTGTGTTCTTTTAAAAATAAAATTATTATATCTCCATGATCTGTTGGATGATTGTTTCCAATTGAAGCAAAGCTTTTAGAGGATGAACAATGTAATTATTGGTCATCTGGAATTTGTCAAAAATAACATCCATCCTGGTTAAATTTCTGACACATCTTTCTAAATATGTAGTTTCCTACTGCAAGCCTTCTGTTGGCGTAATATGTGTATTTTGTTGACTGTTGTGAATGCATGGTACATATTAAACTATATTAACATGGACCTTGCAGTACAGCTCAGATGAATAGGTTGACTCAGAGGTTTTGTTGTTCCAGGTTGGAGCCGGTGCTATTGGCTGTGAGCTGTTGAAAAACTTTGCCATGATTGGACTGGCGGCTGGGGAGGGTGAGGTCATTGTTACGGACATGGACACCATAGAGAAGTCCAACCTCAACAGACAATTCCTCTTCAGACCCTCCGATGTTACAGTTAGTATCATATCTGCTACTTCCATACATACATGAGTCATAGTGTACTTCATTCATTAATTTGATGTTTCTGAGAAGTGCTTCATTTAGATTTACGATTTGTAAATGCTACTGAGTGCCGTTGCTGCTACTAAAGGAGGAAATACATTAGCATAATGCCTGGAGACATAATGCCTTGTCATTGATGTGTTAGTGTATTGGTTATTTCATGTGCTGATTAGTAAAATGTATGAAGTATAGATTAATAGTGAAGCTCTATTACAGTCACAGCATTCTTTGCTTCAGTTGATTTGCAGGTATAAAGCAGTTATAGTGAGACCCACATTTTGGTAATCAGAAATTCCGTTATTAACGGCACCTATTCCTCTGGTCATCTTCAGTCCTTATGTCTAAAAATATTTTTTTCTGTGGTGACAGAAAATGAAGAGTGACACCGCTGCTGCTGCAGTGAAGCAGATGAACCCTTCCATCAGAATCACAGGTCATCAGAATCGGGTTGGACCCGACACAGAGAGGATCTATGACGATGACTTTTTTGAAAGCCTTGATGGAGTGGCCAATGCACTTGACAATGTTGATGCACGTAAGAGACACCAAAAATTATGTTAATTCTTTTTTCTTTTTTGCAGTAGTGTTCACCTTTTATAGAAAATCAAATATCACACTCTTGAAATTGTGTTTTGCATTTCTGATCATTGCGCAGGTATGTACATGGATCGGCGGTGTGTGTACTACCGGAAACCTTTACTGGAGTCCGGTACTCTGGGTACAAAAGGAAATGTCCAGGTTGTGATCCCCTTTCTCACAGAGTCCTACAGCTCTAGCCAAGACCCACCTGAGAAGTCCATCCCCATCTGTACCCTAAAGAATTTCCCAAACGCAATTGAGCACACACTGCAGGTCAGTAGGTGAACAACTGCACGTATGAGTAAAGTATACATCAATTCTTATTTTTATAACAGCGTTTGGTTTTCATGTATTTCAGTGTTGTATCTAACAAGAACTCTTGTAATTTTTGCAAAACTGTCATTTCCCAGGTTTACAGTTTGACAATAACTTGCACACATAACAAACATGTAGAGCACTGACTGTCCAGTTGATCTGGTGTCTCTTCTATTCAGTGGGCCCGTGACGAGTTTGAGGGTCTGTTCAAACACCCGCCAGAGAATGCCATGCAGTACCTCACGTGAGTTGACTTCCCTGTTGATGTGGCATCACTGTATTCTTTTTTTGGTGCTATAAAATGACTGTTTGTGGTGCCTCTACTTTAAAGATTAGATTATAAGAAGCTGTTGTTTTGGTTATATTTTTATCGTATTAAACATTCAGTTAAATTTTACTGGTTAGAAAGATGCAAATAATGTGTCGGCTCCTCTTGGGTTTTTGACGAACTTGAAAAATTATGCTTGTTGTCATTGTAGAGATCCAAAGTTCATGGAACGTACTCTGAAACTTACTGGAGCTCAGCCAGCGGAGATTCTGGAGGCTGTCCACAAGAGTCTTGTTATAGATTGCCCACACAGCTGGGCTGACTGTGTAGCCTGGGCACGCAACCACTGGCAGTGTCAGTACAGCAACAACATCCGCCAATTACTGCACAACTTCCCCCCAGATCAGGTACATGTGGGGCTCCTTGGGATATGTGCTATCTAGTCTTGAGTTTTCCCAGTATGTATGGTTTGGGAATTATGGATAATATAAAATGCTACAACGCAACGGTATGAACAGTGCTTTGGGTCTGCAGTGTATTAATAGGTGGTTATTCCCCAGCCCTTGCTTCCTTCAAATTAGGTTATGTCTTGTCACTAGAAGGTAGTGAGACTGCGGCAGAGTGAAGTGACATGTTGGATCTCCTTGCGCTGTGTATTAATGTCTGAGTGCGCTAAGTATCCACACTCGTACATGTGACATCTTCCTATGATAGGTGGAAGATGACTTTTGCCTTTTAAGGAAAAGGTGAAAGCACACTGCTAAAGAGTCATTGCTAAAGAGCGGATTTTAGAATCAATTGGAAATAAAATTCAGTGAGTGCCCCACATCCCTAAATTTGGTCTGATGTCTTACAAGTTTGATGCTTATGTAGGTCGGCACTCATTTATATATCATCCCATCAGCTTGAGATCTGTTACATGTAAAATTATAGGAATTCTAAATTCTGAATGGTCATGTATAATTTTATGGTAGCTCATTTTGTCTTCCGCTTTGTCTCAGCTCACAAGCTCTGGTGCCCCTTTCTGGTCTGGCCCAAAGAGGTGTCCTCACCCCCTTGAATTCAGCACTAGCAATGTAAGTATGAATTTTTGCTCTGAACTTCTCAAGATGGAGCCTCAAGATAATGAAGGAAATGTTTTTAATCTTTTTTTTTTTAATGCAGGAGCTGCACATGGACTACATCATGGCAGCAGCCAACCTGTTTGCCCAGACATATGGCGTACAAGGCAGCACTGATCGTTCAGCTGTGATCAAAATCTTACAAGAAGTAAAGGTGCCCTTCTTTACCCCTCGTTCGGGGGTTAAAATCCATGTGTCTGACCAGGACCTACAAAATAGTAATTCCTCCGTTGGTAAGATGAGCCAGTCTGCATTTTTCAACAATTTATTGTCATTCAAAATATACATTTATTTGACGATGCTGACAGATACTTGTACGACTGACCTTATTTATAGATGACTCCAGACTGGAAGAAATGAAGTCCCAGCTGCCTCCCCCTGATTCTTCCCAGTTCAAACTCTGCCCTATCGACTTTGAGAAGGTACATAATCTTTCCTCTTCCTCCTCCAAATCCCTTTTTGAACATCCTAAACCATGTTATTGCTTGTCAGTTTAACCTCACTCTGCATTTGTGGTAGTTCTGACTGAATTCTCCTGTTAACGCAGGATGATGACACTAACTTCCACATGGACTTCATCGTAGCAGCATCCAACCTGAGAGCAGAGAACTACGACATTCCCCCCACTGACCGACACAAGGTGAGGATAGACACTTTGAACCTGGATGACCTTGGTTGCAATAATAAATTGTTAAATTACATGTGCTCTGTATCATGTACGTGTAGAAATCCTTGAAATAAAACCTACCTCTTTTTTTTCCAGAGCAAACTGATAGCTGGCAAGATCATTCCTGCCATCGCCACTACCACAGCTGCAGTGGTCGGTCTAGTGTGTCTGGAGCTCATCAAGATTGTCCAAGGACACAAGAAGCTGGAAACATACAAGAATGGCTTCATGAATTTGGCTCTGCCTTTCTTTGCCTTCTCTGAGCCCATTGCTGCGCCCAGACACAAGGTGAGCCACCTGCATGAGAACCACACCTTAAGTCTTGAGCTGCTTGCATATGTTACTGATTTGCTTCCCCACTATTGTAAATTATTGTCTTAATCTCCGATGATGACCCAGCCATGCTAATACTGATGCATCAGGTAGATACAATTTATCTGCTTGGGTGCAAGTGAGTTCATCAGACCTTCTCACACTGGTGTCATCAGTGTGTGCTGAGGAGAAATGTAAAACATTTTTGGTCAACAATGACCTCTACCCCCTCAAAGCATTTTGGTTGCGTTGACTTCTCTCTCTGATATTATAACTGGTATTAATCCTTGCTCTTCATTGTTGTTACAGTACTATGAAATTGAGTGGTCGTTGTGGGATCGGTTCGAGGTCACAGGGTTGCAGCCCAGTGGGGAGGAGATGACTCTCAAACAGTTCCTTGACTACTTTAAAGTATGTTCCTCTTCTTTTAACTGTGTCACTCTTTCTGTTCCTCAGCCAACCAATCGTGCTTTCATTTCTCTCTTGTTTTTCCTAGAATGAGCATAAGTTGGAGATCACCATGCTTTCTCAGGGAGTGTCCATGCTCTACTCCTTCTTTATGCCTGTTGCCAAACTCAAAGAAAGACTGGACTTACCGTGAGTACATAGTTTACATCCGTGTGCTGTCTCCTTGAAATGTAGAAGTTTTTAAGTTCACTATCTTGATTGTATTTCTCTGTGTGTTCAACAGGATGACAGAAATTGTCACAAAGGTGTCTAAAAAGAAGCTGGGCAAGCATGTGAAAGCCCTGGTGTTTGAGTTATGCTGTAACGACTTGTCAGACGAAGATGTGGAAGTGCCCTATGTCAGATACACCATTCGCTGAACTCCACACTGAATCCACCCGCAGGAGGGTGGAGATTATAAGGGGAGAGACGAGGGTGGGCATTCTAATTGAGGACTGGAGGTTGGGGTTGGGGCGGGGTGGGGGGGGGGGTTGGATTGATAAGGTTTATCGGATTTTTGTAGGCCTGTGGTTGTGTAAACCTGTGCCTGAGTGTACATAGCCCCATTAAAGTGATTTAAGGATACCTGTATGTGTGTTAGGGATCCCGTGACTGCCCAGTTGATTGAACAGGGGTGTCATGAAAGAAAGTTGGTGTGTAATGAAACCTTTGTTTCCCAGCAGCAGAACCTTCTCCCTCTGCTGAGTTTAGTGTGGCACTCCATAGCCCTGTTAGCGTCCATCTGAAACATCCTCACACTCTTTATAGTCTTCAACTAAAAAAAAAAAAAAAAAAAAAGGGATCTTTTAATTCAGCTGACCGTCTCCACTTGACTGTACTTGATCCTTTCTCTCCTCAAACCTCTGTTTCTTAGATTTGATCTCACATTGCTGTGTTAGTAAAGATGTACCTCATTGACTTAAAAACTTGAGCCAAGAATCTCAGCTAGTAATAAATATTAAAATAAATTTCATGCCTTAAATTTGTGAGACCCCAAATTTCAATAAACATATGAACCACCTGAACTTGAGTCAATAGTTTCTCTTGACTGGAACTGTAATCAGTGTCTCACTCATACACACAATTGGACCCCTTGTCACTTTAAAGTGCCCCTAAAACCCACCTCATTGAGCACTTTTTGTTTGGGGCAACCAGTTCATTGTCTTTATTTTGTGTTTTAATTTCTATTTCTTTTGGGGTGGGAAGAGCATACTGTTGCGGGGCGTAACGCCTTGTAGATCATAAACTGTCTTTCTGCTTTGTTAATTCAACTTGACGGTATACAAACAAGACAATGAGATGTATCTTGAAATGGGAGCACTTAGTGTGATAGTGAATAAACATGTAAAAACATACCTGATTCCCTGTGGTTTTTGCAGAAAAGGTAATTTTGTATAATTGATAAAAATGATGCTGCTGATTTAACAACTGACAGTTGTCAGTCTTAAATGGGTTTTTTTTCTTCCCTTTTCTGGCCGACTTCTGTTTCCACAAGAAAGTTGATCAAGTATAACCAGGAAGCACCACTGAAAATGGGTAAAGCTATAGTAAACATTAAATATACACACATGTGAGTAAATTTCTTAATAAATGATTTTTAAAAAAACGTGAAAAATTGTGCCATGCATGTTTAGTCATTCGTTAGAACACGTTGAGAGTTTAACACAGCTGAGAACAGCGGATACGCAAGTATGCAACTCTATAGGATGTGGTTGGTTCTGAGATGAGGAAGAAAGTGAGGGGGAAGGACTGCACTGAGCTCTGACAGGCATTGCTGAAGCGGACAGAACTGCGGATTATTTCAGTTTATTTTGAGACTAATGTTTCTGTGAAGATGTACTGAAAGGAGCAGGAAAATGGAAGTGGAGGACATTGGCGAAACAAGAACTTCCTGGTATGATGACTTAAATATTCACTCTAAACTATTTGTAGCTCTGGTTGCCCCATAATGGGGGTTAAAGATCCAAAGAATAATATTTAGAAATTTTAAAAGAATAGAATATGAAGGTGGTCCACATCAGGCATAGTGAATAAATGTTATTATCACCTTAGAAGCAAACTTTAATAGGATCCAATTAAAATGTTTCTCCAGTCAAATATAACCTGCATTTAAATTTCTTTAAGCTCTCCATTGCCAGGAGAGATGCACTCAGTCCACTCAGACCATGCTGGGGTAGGTTGCACTATCTACCTATTTCTATCACCTTTTTCTGTTCAAACCCATGGAAAAAAAATATCCTAAACCAAAGCATAAAGCTCACGTCCATGTGAATTTTTGCTTTTAGAAGAAGAGAAAACAAGATCCAACACCCGACCCTGTGATCAGAGTCCTAGAGGTGAGTGTTAAATGACCCATCATTAAATCTTGTGCAACAGAGCTTCTTCTCTGTCTCTAACAAGTAGCGGAAATTAGTCAGACTTACCTTTGTAACCACAACACTGAGTGCTGAGTTGATATGTGGGCATTTTTAGTTCGCTGTGCAGCGACAGAAGCTCTCTGAATATACTAACTTCAATCTTTTTTCATGATGCCTTGGGACTCTCCAGGCTTGCTTTATCCTCACAATGTGAAATCTCAAGGACAGACACATTTTTACTGCTGCTATTTAATCGCATCTCAATACAGCAAGTCTATGTTTGTCATGATGAGTGTGGCAAAAACTGGCAGACATTTTGTATTTGACTGCAAAGGCACAGTTTCAACCTCCTTCCTCTATGAAAGTGTCACACAGGAAATGAGCGCCCTGCACTATTAACCATCTAACCTCCCTCCACATCACTCTCTTTCCATTCTGAGCTCTGTATGTCTCTTTCAAGTTCATTCCTGACATATTCTGTAATGTGACCTGCTCTGCTTCATCAGAATGAAGAGGAAGATGAGGAAAGTGAAATGATGTTTGATCACATGAAGGACTCGGAGGTGAGGATGTCCCCATTCTAGATAGGTTAGATATGTGGTGAAATGGCTTTAAAATCTTAAAGCATAAAGAAATCAAAGGTTTGATGAATGGCGCTGACACACAAGGATGATTTTGTTCAAAAATTTAAGTTTTATTCACTTCATTTTAGGAGCCCAGCAATAAAAGGGTCAAACCTGTGGTAAAATCCAACAGCCTAACTGGTGTTATAACCCCAACAAAGACCCCTGCTCTCAAACGCATCGGGCAGTCTATTTCGGTAACAACACATTGGAACATCACACACTTTTTGTCATGCAGTTATCTTTTGTGTACAGCTGTTCAACTCCTCCACTCTTTTTTACAGCGGTCCATCAGTTTTCGCACAGAGGCTCGGCCTTCGCCCCCAGCTCACCTGCGCGCTTCCACAAAGGCTTCATTATTCCCACGTCGGCGCAACAGTCAGTGCTGGAGTGACACTGTGGAGATCCATGACCTCACCGCAAAGGAGATCAAGCGTCAAGAGGTGAGCAGGATGATATGTCAAGTTTAATGCGCTTGCATGAAAATCAAACATTCTGCATTTGTAGTATTTCATATAGTGCAACTTGTTTTGGGGATTTGAGGGCCAATCTGGAAGTGGCTTCAGCATGGGAAGGGTGACCAGAGTGTCACTTAGCTGCTGAGCAGCAGGCCCTCCCAGAAGTTACGAAAGAGGATGTTAGCTGGCATTGGCTCAGCTTCCTTTATTGAACAATCAGCTGTGAATTTTTTTATTGTTTTTTTCTTCTGTGTATTTTACATATGGTGTTGTTTGTATCCACATATTGTTATTGATGTGCCCAGTTGTTTTTCCTCTTCTGCAGGTTATCTACGAGCTGACGCAGGGAGAGAGACAACTGATCGATGACCTCATTCTGGTCAAGAAGGTACTTCTTGTTTACTTCTTCAGTTTAATTCCAAAGCTGGTGCAAGTTGAATATCTCAATCTTTCATTCTACTTCCTTATTTAGCGCCTCTTTGAAAGGCTTCCTTCTGCACTGTATTTACTTTTTTTTTTTTTTTTTTTTTTTTTTTTTTTTTACACATGCTGTGTGCTTTCAGGTGTACTATGAGCCTATGCTAAAGCTGGACATCATGACGGAAAACGAACTTGGACAGATCTTTGGTACCCTGGACTCCCTCATTCCTTTACATCAAGGTAAACCATTCGTCTTTCTATGCAGTCATATGTGACCATAAATTGTAAATCTCTTTAAGTCAAAGTCAACTTTATTGTCAAATGTGTCATACATGCACAACATACAGCACTTAATCCTACATACCAAGGGTTTCCAAACTCTTCTCTCCAATTTTCACTCCAACCCTCCACTCCATTTATTTATAATTCCATGGTTTTATTTTAAAGGTACAGTAAATAAAATCAATGTTTTGTAAGAATTGTGCTTTAAATAGACCATTTTCTAATAATTAATTCATTAAATTTCTTTGGATTACTGGAAATTAGCTGTCCACCCCACCATTGATGTTTTCGAACTCCTGATATAGACGACAGGAATGGATGAGCAATACTGAGATGTTCTAACTGCTGACATCCAATCAAATACACAGTACATGTTCACACAGTTATTCCAAATGAATAAATCCGAGTGAATTCTAAAGCTGTTTAACAAACACGATACCCTTATTGAACTGTGTTGAACCCTAATACTGTTTTAAGCACCAAAAATTTAAGGTCCATTCATTCATTCAGTTTCCATTTTATAACTGAGATATTTCTGGCATTATTTCTTTTTTAGCAAATAGAGGAAGTTGAATTTTCACCTCTTTCAGTTGTAGTAAAGTTGGTATTTAGTCAGCAAAAACAAACAAGAAGGCAACAGTTGTGTTTTGGTTTCATGACAGATCTTCTGGAGCGTCTTGAGAGGCTTAGGGGGTCAGAGAAGACGGTCGGACAGGTGGCGCCCACTCTGATGGACTGGGTGAGTATCTGCAATGGATCCAAGAAAAGAAAAATTCAGGAAGAAGCAAAAAGGGTGCACAGCTCCACTTCCTGTGTTCATGCAATTACATTACTCTCAGTATCAGTCAAAGTGCTTGTATGTCTCTTCTTTTGTTTGACTCCTTTGTGCCTCTTTTTCTCCTCATCGCAGTTCCCGTGTCTGGAGGCCTATGTAACGTACTGCTGTAACCAAGTGGGGGCTAAAGCTCTGCTGGACCAGAAAAAGCATGAGAAAAAAGTGGAGCAATTCCTGCGTCTGTGTCAGGAGTCGTCATTCAGCAGGAAACTGGACCTGTGGAACTTCCTGGATCTCCCTCGAAGCCGTTTGGTCAAATACCCACTGCTGTTGAAAGAGATACAGAAATGCACACCTCCAGAACACCCGGATGAGGATACGTTGCCTCATGCAGTGAGTTGGGACCGTATACATGTATGCACATACAGGCATCAACATGAACACACACACACACACACACCATTATAAGTTAACGTTAATGCTCTGGACCTGCAGATGTTTGTCCTACATATGGTAACCTGTCTAATATGATCACATTTTGTTTTGCAAATCCATGAAAGTGTTGATATGTGTGAGGTAATTTACGTAGATTCTACTTGTTGTTGACTGTAAAACACTACTAACTGGGTTAGGATTGGGATTATAACCCCATTTTTGTTTGTTTGTCCAAGTGTTGACAAAAATCAATCAATGCCAAACTTTGGCTGGAGCCAATATCTTCTTTATAAATATTCAGTAAATTCGATCCTCCTAATTGCAGCAAGAAAACAGTGACTCATGAAACAAAGTTCAGTAGCTGTTGATTCTGTAATGTGACGTAAGTAACATGGAGATCATTTGACATTACATAACTTGACATGTCCTTGTGTTAAGCTGGACCTGATCCAGAGCATCGTGTCAGAGGTCAACAAAAAGACAGGAGAGGCAGAGTGTCAGTTTTACAGGCGGGGTCTCAGCTACGTGGATGACGGTCAAAGAATCCCAGAAATCCAGCTGTCCCGCTTCCTCTACTGCCACGGAGAGCTGAAGAACAACAAGAGCCAGGTACCAGCTCTCTGTTGCTATTCCTTTGTACTATTATTGCTATTACTCTTCTGCTTTAGTGTAGACTTACAGGCCAGTAATATGAGCATACTTGTGAATGTAAGCTATTTTTTTTCTTGTATTAGTTTTTCCTGTGCAATTTAAAATTTATTTTCATTGATAGGGGGTGATTGTTGGTGGTAAAATCTTCTAAATCACTCACATTTTGTTTCCCTGTCTGATCTATCAGAGGCTGCACGTCTTCCTGTTTGAGCTGGCTTTTGTGCTGAGCCGGCCGGGGGAAGACAGAGACGGAGGTCAAGTGTTCCAGGTTTACAGACAGCCTCTCTCCAATGCCTTAATAAATCTGGAGGAAATTCCAGATGGAGAGGCTGGTGCAGGAGGCAGCTTTAGGGGAGCCTTCACTGGAGGAAATGATAAAGGTAATATCTTCAAGGAACCTGTAAATGGAGCTTTAGCTACTAACGTGTATGAACACAGCAGTGTAGGGCTAAAGCTGTGAGTTATTGTAGATTTATTCTCTCCATTATTGGATTTAAGTAATGGGGAAAACAACCATCATATATTCATATTAGCAATGTAGTATTGTCTTTATCATATCGGCAGGCCAGGACATAAAAAAATTAATATATAAGCAAGAAAATTCAACAGATTTTACTTTTTTTTTCCCTGTTTATTTCACTGCAGAGGTGATTTTTGAAATTGTATGATTTTGAAAGTTTTCTTCTTTATATTTTGAAAAGCAAGTTTTTTTTTCCAACCTTGCCACAGAGAAAACAAAAATAAACAATAAATTAACAGGGACAACAAACACTTTGTCTTCTTTTAATGACCTTTTAATGACAAGTACTTGCATTGGCAAATTCACAGTGTTTCATGTTTATTTCAGGTTACTTTTGTGCCTGCTTGCATGTGCAGTTACTTTTATTGAAAAAAAATTATATAAAGTGAAAGCCATAAATTATCTCTTCACGTCTCCCAGTGAGGAACTGCTTCCGTGTGAGCAGCAGAGGACGCTCCAAAGCTCAGTCATACAGCCTGCAGGCCAACGACTCCTTCTGCAAGCAGCAGTGGATCACCTGTCTGCGCCAAGCTATGGTTCACGCACGGGATAAGAGGGACCAGAGCAGCCAATCACAGCTGTCCGTTCACCCCGATCCCGACCTTTATCACATAGCTGAGCTCAGACTCAGCTCAGATACAGAGATGGCTGAACATACCGGTCGCTGACTGTTCGACTGATCATGGAGAGGCCTGAGGATCGGCTATAGATTTGTACATTTCTATTGGAAATGAGGAAAGATGGACCGTCTGTGAATGATTTCACCTCATATAAATTCATGTGTTGAAAGCATTCTTTTCATGTATTTTTTAATGGAATGTTGATAGGGATGTGTGCTGCACATTTTGGCTACAGCATTATTGTGAATATATGGTGTAAAATTGTTTTTTGGTATTTGGTTGAATAAACTGACGCTTGAAACTTTGTTATGGTACTCATGGCAAAAGTACACATAGACAAGTCTAAGTATAGCCAGCAAGTCTACAAAGAAGAGATTAGGGATAATTATCCTCACTCTCTCTCCCTCTTGTCTTTCTCTGACGCCGGGCAGGAGAGAGAGGTAGACTTTCAGTTCCAGCCTACAGACACACAGTGAAACACTAGACGTCCCTTATGCATTTTTAACAGCTCAGCAGGTGATGGGAACAGTTTGGTTGGGACAGTTTGTCCACAGATAGTGACCAAGTGATCAGGTGAGTTGAAGCTGCGGTTTATTTGCTATCGCTACAAATTTTGTGAGCCATTATTTGCAAACTTTGTTGCAAAGATTTTGATCTTTTCTGTGACCAGAGACACTGATAACAATGTAGGGTTAGCTTTGCTAAAATCTCTATAAATTTACATTTTGATATTTTTTGCTGTGTGCTACAAGCTTGACTCTTTCGGGAGTTTTGTGAATATTCATTTTCAAGCCAATTTGCTAATGTCTGCATTTATTGCAGTCTCTGTCAGACCTTGACTTTTCTGAGACGTTGTGCATGCTGTAAATATGAGAGGCAACCGTGAGCCAGAGTGGATCAACCCAGTCTATTCACGTTCAGGATTTACCTCGGAAGGATGTTCCTTCATGAATAAATCTTTTTTTGTTGTTGTTGTTTTTTGCCTCAGCTGTGAATGACATCCAGCTAGACCAAGAGGATAACATTCCATCACCTGTTTAAATTTTTAAAGGAGAGGAAGCTGGATTAGGAAGACAACTTTGACCACCTCATTTGAAACAACAAAGGCTGTACAACCTACCCAGTGAGAGTCTACAAACCATCCTGCTTTCATTCTGTGGGAAGACCTTCTCTCTCTCCCTCTGGGTTGCTTTTGGTAGATATTTCCGTGGTCTACCTGTGAGATAGGATGCCCGGAGCCAGTGGTGTCAACATGGAGGGCTCGTGTGAGGCCCTCTGTCGGACCCTGGTTTCTCAGAAGGGCCTCCAGAGAGAGACGGCTGACATCTCGCAGTCAGTCCTCTATACTTCTCTGATGGGACTGCTTCTAATCACTGATAATGAGGTTTGTGGAACACAACATCACATAAACACTAAAACTTTATCTTTCCAATCTGGATTACTTCAGTTTTTTTTTTTTTCTCTGAAAGTGGAACGTATTGAATGCTCATTGGACAAACGAGCACACAGCTACACACACAGTATATGTTTCAGTACCTGTCAGCACTCATTGGTCTCTAATAGGATGAATGCTTGAGGTTGGCTTTCTTTAGCCTCTCGTTATGCATGTAGATAAGAAGGCTAAATCTGTCTCACCAGGCCTCTATATACACTGACATTGCGGGGATAACAAGACAGTAACATGTTGTACAGACACCCGAGGGTCAAATAGTAAAGGGTGGCTGCACTGACCTACGTCTATTTAAAAGTTATTTTCAACTCTTATCTATTCTCCAGAAAGAGCAGCTCACCTTAGGAAGTGGAAGGGTTGGCCTTCGAAACATAGGAAACACAGTGAGTTTTAAATGATGTTCAGCAAGCTTTCAAATAAATACTTCAATACTCTTCTTGCACAACGTTACTGTACTTACTTACCCCAATATTTTGCCTCCAAATTAGTGTTTCCTCAATGCAATCGTACAATGCTTGTCTCACACACATGGCCTACGAGACTACAGCCTCCTCAAGCTCTACAAGCAAGAAAAGTTCTCAAAAGAGGACGCAAAGCTCATGGAAGGTGTGTGTGTGTGTGTGTGTGTGTGTCCCCCTTCCACCAGCCCCTCTCTTAGCACTTATTTTTCCTCATGGCTTCTTGTCTTCTTGTTCCAGCGTTCTCCCAGGTGTTGTCTGGCCTTTGGGATGAAAATGAAGGGGACACAGCGGTTAACCCACGACAGCTATACGTTCTTTTTAAAGAAGCAGTGCCATGCTTCAGTGGTTACAGGTGAGAATGGATTCAGGACAGACAAATTACCCATCAATGAGAAATGCTTGACTAAATGTTACAATTTGCACTGTATCTTTGTGCTACTTTAGCAGTACACTTGACAGGTGTGTAACTGCTCAGATAATAGTTGCTGAGAAACTGTATGATTATCTTCCATTTAAGATGGACATAACCAAACATTATGCATAGCAAGAGAAAAATCACTTCTGTATCAGTGTCTGTTTGTACCAAAAGAAAAGAATAAATACCCCTATGTTTTTGTGTACCCCAGTCAACAGGATGCTCAGGAGTTCCTTAGGTTCCTTTTGGACAAACTGCACACAGAAATCAACCGCAGACCATATGTTCGACGAGCAACGAAGGAGCCTGAACAAATATACAGCAGATTTAGGTGCGCATGTTGATGTGGAAAATATTTTATCCCTGAAATGTTAATGAGCTAATCCATTACTTCTTGATGGCCAATCGAGTACCTCTGGATTGGCAGACCAGGGCGATCATCCCTCTTTTCAAAAAGGGGGACCGGAAGGTGTGTTCTAAGTATAGGGGGATCACACTCCTCAGTGTCCCAGGGAAGGTCTATTCCAGGGTACTGGAACCTTGGATTCAGGAGGAACAATGTGGTTTTCGTCCCGGTCGCGAAACACTGGACCAGGTCTGCACTCTCCATCGAGTGCTCGAGGGTTCATGGGAGTTTGCCCAACCAGTCCACATGTGTTTTGTGGATCTGGAGAAGGCATTCGATCGTGTCCCTCGTGGTACCTTGTGGAGAGTGCTTCGGGAGTATGGGGAATGGGGCCCTCTGCTGAGGGCTGTCCGGTCCCCGTACGACCGAAGCCAGAGCTTGGTTTGCATTGCTGGCAGTAAGTCAGACCAGTTCCAGGTACATGTTGGACTCCAGAATCCAGAGGGAGTCCGGTTTAGGGACCAAAGGATTTCATCTCTGATTTTTGCAAACAATATTGTCCTGTTGGCCTCATCAAACCTGGACCTTCGGCGTGCACTGGGACGGTTTGCAGCTGAGTGTGATGTGAGTGGGATGGGGGTCAGCACCTCTAAATCCAAGGCCATGGTTCTCGACCAGAAAAGGGTGGTGTGCCCTCTTCAGGTCGGTGGAGGGTCCTTGCCCCAAGTCGAGGAGTTTAAGTATCTTGGGGTCTGTTGATGAGTCAAGGAGGGATGAAACGTGAGATTGACAGAGGGATCGGTGCAGCTTCCGCAGTGATGCGGTCGCTGTGTAGGTCTGTGGTGGTGAAGAAGGAGCTGAGTCATAGGATGAGGCTCTTGATTAACCGGTCAGTCTACGTTCCTACTCTCAACTATGGTCATGAGCTTTGGGTCATGACTGAAAGGACAAGATCCCGGATACAAGCGGCTGAAATGAGTTTCCTCCATAGAGTGGCTGGGCGCACCCTTAGAGATAGGGTGAGGAGCTCAGTCACCATAGAGGAGCTCGGAGTAGAGCCGCTGCTCCTCCGCCTTGAGCGGAGCCAGCTGAGGTGGCTCAGGCATTTGTTCCGGATGCCTCCTGGACGCCTCTCTGGGGAGGTGCATGTCCTACCAGGAGGAGACCTCGAGGAGGACCTAGGACACGCTGGAGGGACTATGTCTCTTGGCTGGCCTGGGAACGCCTCGGGCTCCCCCTGGAGGAGCTGGAGGAGGTGTCTGGGGAGAGGGAAGTATGGACATCCTTCCTGAGACTGTTGCCCCCACGACCTGGCCCCAGATAAGCAGTTGAGGATGGATGGATGGATGGATGGATGGATGGATGGATGGATGGATGGATGGATGGATGGATGGATGGATGGATGGATGGATGGATGGATGGATGGATGGAATATTAATTAGCATCATCTGACCACATTGTGTTCTCCCGCTTTCTTCAATCTCTTTCACAATTAGGATCTCAGAAGAGGCAGCTGCTATGTGGAAGAAACACTTAGAGAGAGACGATAGCAGAATAGTTGGTGAGGAAAGCAAATTATTAGTTTCATCTGGGTCATAAGTTCACTGATGACGGATAACTCTAGCTACCTTTCTCACACAGACCTATTCTCAGGTCAACTGAGGAGCTCACTGCATTGTTCGTTGTGCTCCCACTACTCCAACACGTTTGATGTGTTCTGCGATCTGTCTCTGCCAATCCCCAAGAGGAGTTCTGCTGGGGAGGTCAACCTGAGGGACTGTCTGGACCTCTTCTCGCAGAAGGAGAAACTGGACAAGGAGAATTCACCGGTAAAGTAACATTGTGAATGCATAATCAATGTCATTAAGTCACCGTGAGCTGGGAATAGCTTCATCCAAAATGAGTTTTTTTTAATCAATTCATAACCTATGATTTTAAGCGTTTTTTTAGGTAACTTGATGCATGTTCATGTTGAAAGACAACACAAGCTCCTGAAAAGCTCGTCTGATCCTGTGTAGTAGACCAGTTACACACCTGGCCCTAAAATGTTGAAGTGTGTGTTGTTATTTATGTATTTCAGATGTGTGAGAGGTGTAACAGACACACAGAGTGTACCAAGCAGCTGTCCATCCAGAGGTTTCCCCAGGTTATTGTCATCCGTATCCATTGGAATAGCTCTTGTATTTATATTACTCTTGTCAATGAGTGATGCTTTTGTGCTGAAGGTTATGATGATTCTTAACAATCTCCATTCAGATCTGAATCGTTTTACGATGTCACGATGGTCTATTAGTAAAAGCACAGTACATGTATCCTTCCCACTCACTAGCCTGGACCTCGGGCCTTATGGACCTGTCGACTGCGGTAACAAAACATTTCTTTCATTTTGTTCTTGTACACGAGGGAAGTTAGAATAACTTGAAATAATTTGAATCAAGGCTGTTTTGATTTCATGGCAAGATTGAGGAAATGACTCATCTTTGATTTATAGTTACCAGTATGTTTATATCAGGAAATATTTCCAAGTGTTAATGCTTCATTTTTTATGTAAGATTTTTAAGTGTGAGTTTTTCAACACAATTTTAATAGTATTCTTCTCACTAAATAATGAAAACATTTTTTTCAAATTTCTGTCATTTATATTGTAATCATCAAAATCACATAATCAATCAATTACAATACTATGGAGAATACTGTGACACAATTAACAGTACATACACATCTTATGAACTGTACTTTAATGAAACTTATTGTAAATTTTAAATTTGAAGATAAAGACAATTTCTTACAACTGGTTTATTAAATTTTTTGTAATTTGCAAAACTATTATTTCTTCATAGGCCCAGTTCTGTATGATTTATATGCAATATGTAACCACACCGGGACTGTGAACATGGGTCACTACACAGCCTGCTGTTTGGATGAAAATGGGTGGCGCTTCTATAATGACTCCAGGTGAGACTCACCATGCTTAACAAATGTTTCAATGGTATTTCAATTCATAGATTGGAAATTAAAAACCCTATAAGGATGATTTCTGTTGAGGCAACCTTTTTCTTGAGTACTCTTCATTTTCCCACAGTGTGACCCCAGTGTCCGAAAGCCAGCTCCAGACCAATCAGGCGTACGTGCTTTTCTACAGACGCAGCAACAGCATCTCCACCACTGTCAGGAAATAGACTTCAGATTGGTTGAATATCAACATCTATCTATCTATCTATCTATCTATCTATCTATCTATCTATCTATCTATCTATCTATCTATCTATCTATCTATATATCTATCTATCTATCTATCTATCTATCTATCTATCTATCTATCTATCTATCTATCTATCTATCTATCTATCTATCTGTCTATCTATCTATCTAAACATTTTTTTTTACATTTGTGTCTTCTATTGTACATAAAACTGTACATATTTGAATGTATTGTTTTATTGATATTTGAAACAGTCAATAAAACAAATCTGGCCTGTACACTATTTTTATGACGAATGTTATTATTGTCATTGCACGTACTGTACATGACGTAAGTAAAGGCTCCACCAACTGCTGGTGGATGACGTCAGTGTACGCATGCGCATGAGAGGTGGGCGGAGATTTGTAGTCGGCCAGGAAGAGGAGAAAGGCGGACAGAGAGACCTCAAGCGGTAATAACATTCAGCAAAAACTTTTAAACGTCGAAAAGATTCTTGTTTCTGTCACAGAAGTATTCTGATAATGAGATGATCGCTGTGGTTATAATTTCGGAGAGAAAACGTTGAATGACAGCAGTCCAGTCCATGGACAACTTCATTAGCTCCCTTGTAAGCTAATGTTAGCTTGTTTGACAGGCCCTGGCTACACTGAACAGCCTTTCGGCAGCAATAGGAACACAACACGGAAATGTGTGTCCTGACTCCAAGACAGCTGCTTCTTTTGTTTGTCAGTCGTATATATATGTATGTATGTGTATGTATATGTATGTATATATGTGTGTGTATTTATGTATGTGTATTTATGTATATATATTAAATATAATACACACACACACACACATATAACACCCATTCTATTGTACTATGAAGTCTAAAAAGCTGAATATTATTCATCCTGCTTGAACATGATGGTGCTTTTGGTAAATTGTACGCAGCCTATTTGGATTCATTATTTGTTGAGAATAGTGATTTCAGATGAATTTTTATGAGTACTATGTTCATTTGGACATTTTTATATAGATGGCTGCTATTAGGAAGAAGTTGGTGATCGTCGGGGATGGTGCTTGTGGAAAGACCTGTTTACTCATCGTCTTCAGTAAGGACCAGTTCCCTGAGGTGTATGTCCCCACTGTGTTTGAGAACTATGTGGCCGACATTGAAGTGGATGGTAAACAGGTAAAGCCTAAAACACAGACTATGATCTAGGTACAGAGAGCACAAAGGGGCTTTAAAGAGTGTTCTAATGCTTATCATAATGTGTAATAATAGTATTAACAATTTTATTTATTGACTGCGCCTTTTCAAGGAATTTTGACATGTAAAACATTCGCAATTTATATGGTAATTATTCCTCTCTATCATTTTATCACCAGAAAACAAGAAACTGTGAAATAATTTGTAGTTTCAAAAACCTAAGAGGAATTCTTAATTTTCTAGTTGAAGATGAAGTCTTTTGAGTTTCTATTTTGTACAGCGGTCAAATATAAAAAATAATAAAGTTTCTGTAACAAGACATTGGAGATCAGAATTTTTTTACCTTAATACTGTCAAAAATCTTTTCTTGAAAAATAATACAAATTTTCATTGAAGTAGTTGCCAATTAAGTTTAATTTCTGTTTCAATATGCTTTCAATATTTTGTCCTCCAAAATGATTTCTCAAAATGACAATTCCAAAAGCAAAAATGAATGATGCAAAAAAACATAAATTAGGTATTGTTTGGAAATATTTTGAGTGATAGGTATTAATAGAGATATTTATGTAGATATTTATATGGCTCAACTCAAAGAATAACAAATGTAATGATTTATATTACATATTCAAATGTGCCTCTTTATATATTCATTATTCATTGTTTAAACTCATAACAATCTTGTTTTTCAGGTAGAGCTAGCACTTTGGGATACGGCAGGTCAGGAGGACTACGACAGACTGAGGCCTCTTTCCTACCCCGACACTGACGTTATTCTCATGTGCTTCTCTGTAGACAGCCCTGATAGTTTAGGTATTGTCCTTTTCAGTCACACCTCTCTATGCTGAGCACCTTACCATTGTTACAATTTATCTTCTTCTTTCTTCTTTTCCTTTGGGATTTGTCCTGTTAGGGGTCGCCACAGCATACCATCCTTTTCCATGTCTGCCTATCTTCTGCATCCTCCTCTCTAACACCAACTGCCTTCATGTGTTCCTCACTACATCATCCACCTTCTCTTTGGTCTTCCTCTTGCCCTCTTGATAAATGAGAAATATGAGTATTTATCATTGTTAAGTTTATACATGTCACTAATTAATGAACACTTTCCATGTATTCACTGTAGAAAATATTCCTGATAAATGGACTCCTGAAGTGAAACACTTCTGTCCAAATATTCCCATTATCCTGGTGGGTAATAAAAAAGATCTGCGCAATGATGAACACACCAAAAGAGAGCTTGCCAAAATGAAACAGGTTTGTTTATTTTTTAATACCTTTCCGTTGTTTCTTGTATGGATTTGCAGGGGCTATGTTATATGCCATCCTCTGGTGGCTCATGTCTTGCTGCAGTGTGTACACCCAGCACTATAAATTCAATATTTGACCTTTTTCTCAACATGCTTACAGGAGCCAGTTAAATATGATCAAGGCAGAGAAATGGTCACCCAAATCAATGCCTACTGCTACCAAGAGTGTTCTGCCAAAACCAAAGATGGTGTGAGAGAAGTCTTTGAGACGGCAACAAGGGCAGCATTGCAAGCCAAGAAGCGCCAAAAAAAACCCGGCTGCGTTCTGTTATAGGCTCTCAGAGAAAAGGAAGCACCTTCAAGCACAGATGGAGGAGGAAACTTAGAATGATATTTGACATAGGGCAGAATAGTTGGGGTGGTTGAGGCTGAATGATTTTTCATATATTTAATTTCTGATAAACTCAATTATCCTAAGGAAGCTAAACCAGGTCAAAATTTGAATCTACTTTTGTGCCATTTTGCTTGCTTCTATCAACTTTCAGATTTAGATTTAAATCTGTTGGGCTGGTGGTGGTGGGTGATTTAAAATTGATTATATGTGAATGTGTGAATATATGTCATTATCAGAATGATGAGATTTTTTTTTATCAGGCCAAAGATAGTGTGGACTTTAGAGCAAAAGACAGAAGAAAGAGCTACATTTGAATTGAAACCATGTGGACTTTATACACGACTTTCACCTACATGTAGTGCCTTCACAGCAGTGGTCAAGACAACTAAGTTGTGGAGTAGGGATTCATAACTTAGATGCAATGTCATTGTCATTTGTAACGTCCACACAATATATTTGTGAATGTTTTTCCCTGTCAGTTATTTGGCTCAATATTCTGACTCAAGCGCTATGCAGGTGTATGCCCAAAATAGATAGAATGAAATGTTTTACAATACCGAATTACTTAACTGTACTTCAGAGCGTGTGTGTGTGTGTGTGTGTGTGTGTGTGTGTGTGTGTGTGTGTGTGTGTGTGTGTGTGTGTGTGTGTGTGTGTGTGTGTGTGTGTGTGTGTGTGTGTGTGTGTGTGTGTGTGTGTGTGTGTGTAAGCAAGCAAGCAAGCGTGCAGATGTTTAGTGATTTCTGTAATACAGGTCTGCATTGGCAGTGAATGTGTGTTTTTGAGTGGGTGATTACCAACGTGTCTGCAGACAGTATGCATTGAAAGGCCTTCATCACTGACCTAAACCCTTGCATCCATTTCAAAGTTACCCCTGATGGCAACATTTCTGGCTCGGATGATTAATGAAATTAGAAGCTACTCAGAGTGACATTGAAATCTTCACTTTACTGGAGGACATCGTACTATACCTAGAGGCACAATCAGGTTAAACATATCAGTTTTTTGGATCTTCTTCAGAGTATGGAGATTCAATTGACTTTTAATGAGTGGATCAAATTTTGAG
Organism: Antennarius maculatus; assembly: GCA_013358685.1. Taxonomy (NCBI): domain Eukaryota; kingdom Metazoa; phylum Chordata; class Actinopteri; order Lophiiformes; family Antennariidae; genus Antennarius; species Antennarius maculatus. The sequence continues at coordinate 25,340,598 of CM023607.1, forward strand.
TGGTGTAGTTAAGTTAAATAGTCTCATACAGATTATAGGCTTATCTTATTACTTTATTATGTACTGTATGTTTGACAAAGCTTTTTAAGGACATTATTGTTGTGTACTGCAACTTTGTATTTTACTGAACTGGCCACATCCTTTCTTTGTTATCATTATTGTTCTAGAGTGTTTTAATGCTGAGGTCTCTAATTTTTTTAGTCTCTTATCACTTTATCATACTGTTTTCCTCAGCTTGTGTCAGTTATGTAAAAAATTGTTAACTGTTGTATTGTTTGGTTTCAATAATTGAACGGCAAGCTTGGGATGCAGATTTGTGGTGGGCTAATTAACCTTTTTTTTCCATTTGTTTTTTGTATTATAACATTAAGGGTTCTGGATTTTTTTTTTTTCTTTTTTCAAAATAAAGCTAATATTAGGGCCGTTTGTTGCAATCAGTGTCATTTGTTTCAATCCAGTCGACATTTCGCTGCATACTTACATGATAAGGATTATGATTTATTATTTCTCTTTGTTTTTTTAAATAAATTACATTATTAACCATAGACATAATTATTACACAGTTAATTTTCTTTGATAAGGGAACGCTTCTCAGAACACTGAATTCCTTCCAAGTTTTAGTCATGGGGTAATTCGTTTGGCTCGCTTGTCTCGTCGAATCATCATTTACCTGAAATCCAACCACCAATCAGATATGAAAGTCGGCTCGTTGTCCCGCCTTCTTTGAAATATCTTCCTGTGGCCATTTTACATTTGGTTTGGCAGGAAAAATATTTACACTTGGTTTAAGGATAAATAGTCCTTTTTTTTTTACCTGAGCTTCGTCGTGACATTTGAAGAACTAGTACTTGGTTATATGGGGCACTGGTAAGTCTCTGAAAATGAACCCACAACTTTAGTTGTTCAGTCAACAGCACTGAGTTTGTAGACGGCGTCTGTGCTAACCAACCTCAGGCTAAAACGGTTAGCTTGGCTGCTAGCCGAGATGACCGCTGTACGTCATTGTTGAATGCTTCTTTTAGGCTCTTATTGAGGAACAAGTGCATTGTGTAGACACATGTGTATTAGTTACGGAGTACAATCCCTACATTTGTTAATGGGTGGCTTTTGGTTACAGTAATAGTTCGAAAAGCAGTGACAAAAGTGGTTTCCTTTAAAGTTTGAGAAGACATGATCCATATAAACAGCCAACGTGGTGACAGAACTTCGTTTGCTTTCATTTAGACGCACTGCCAAGATATCTAATGGTGTAACCAAACAGAAAGAAGACAGAGTCCAGGAGAGAATTCCTTGCATTAGCATGGAGTATGACAGGAGGTGAGTTAAACATTAGCTACAGACCTTTACTTCCAAATGAGCGCATCTGTTAAAAGTCTGTCTTTCTTTGCTTGGAGGAGAGGGCGAGGTGACCGCTCAGGTCGCTATGGTAACGCCCACAATGATCACAACTTTCGGGACATGGACTACAGGGGTTATGGCCAAGAGGATGGAGACGGGGACACAGATAGACCATACAACCATGAAGAGACGTCACAGAATGTCCATGACTTCCAAAACCGGTCGGGGTTTCTCCAGAGAGGAGGTGGACAAGGGAACATTGGGCGTGAAGGCAAAGGACCCCTGTGCCCCCCTTGCAATCAAACGCAGCCTCATCTAGCCCTTCCTTTGCCCCACAGAGAGGAGGAGGGATCCAGACAGGAGTTTGATCATTTGCAGCCTGTCCTGCAGGAAAGAGTTCTGGGGAATGGTGGAAGAGGCTTTTCTGAAAACACAGCCCCACCTTGTGGGAGTAGGGATGGCAACTGGTGTTATGGTGCTATCCATTCAGAACAGATTGAATACAGTCAGACAAAGCAGAGGGAAGAAGACAAGCTCTCTCATGGTCCAATGAAGAAGAGTGTAAGCCAAAGCTATTTTCTCTTTTTAAGGCTACTACAATTGTATTTCTTTGTTGACATTAGTTGCTAAGAGTTCCTGTTCTATTCAGACCTTTTTAGTGGGGACAGAGGAGCATAGTTTTGGAAGCTCTGCTCCAGATTTATCACTTGAAGAGTTGGATCAGAGAGACCAGGACTACCGTTCAGATCTAGACCACAACCAAAGGCCAAGCAACATCATAATGCTTCGCATGCTGCCACCCAATGCTACTGCCAGTGAGGTAGGGGTCTACTCTTGGCCAAAACAATGAGGCAAACATGATTGATTGTATTTTTTTCATAATTACATTATTTTAAGAAATACAAGTGAAATAAACTACCATGTCTATTAAGTACATAATCTAGTGCAGGGTAATTTTTAGACCATTACGGCCTTTCCCTTGACTTTCCCAAACACTGGTTTAGTCAGCTGTCTAAAAATCTTATACAGTGTGCTGCATTAACAACATGTCAGTGGGACTTTGCCTTCAACACTTTCATAACAATCACATTTTGAAATAAAATTAAAGCTTCAGCCTTTAGGCACAGTACTGCCATGCACAGATTGAGATTTTATATAATGTATATCCGTGTGTTGTACATATACTGTACATGTATGTACTTGATAGAGCAGCATATGGATAAATGAAAAAAAAAATGTTTTTGGCTTGTGTACAATAAAACGAAGTATGTGAGCAAAATATGATGAAAAGATGTTTCTTTCAATTTTTTTTTTGTATGCCTTGAAGGCATGTTTGAGTGTTGGTCTCAACACCTGTTCGATGATTAAGGTTTTATCGTTTGCTAGTAAAAATGGATAATGTAATGCTTCTGTTAACAGATCCGGTCACAACTTCAGGATCAGGGGATCCAGCCAAGAGAAGTTCGTCTCATGAGGAACAAGTCTTCAGGTGAGAACTTTGGCTTCGTACTGAATTTGTTCTCTTAATTACTTTCCTTTTTTATGTTTCCATCATCCGTCAGCAACTCTGATTTTCATTGCTTTTGCAGGTGACCTATCTGCTCATTCTCTTATGAATGACACCTATGTGCTACTTTTTTCTTTCCTTTTTTCCTTATGACATTGTCTTTCTTAATAAGCATATGTGGATAGCTAATGCAAAAGAACTAATTTACATGTGCATATTCACAAATAAAGACTTGGTTACGTTAGTGATGATTTGGATGTTTTAAACACAGAACAGTAAGCCCCTGCGTCTCATGCAAGTACTAAAGGAATAACCAAAAAATTATATGTGCAGAAGTTGATAACTAAGGATAAGGAAGACTATAATATTAGTGAGCAGAGATGGATCATTTAATATTCCTTAGCTCTAATCAGATTCAGTGTAAAGGAATCCTTCGGCTAGTGAAAGTTGTGTTGCTGATTTCAAATAATTTTGTCTTCATTGACACTATAAGAAACATCCACAGTGGTGAAAACATGTTTGGTCTAAATTCTGCACTGAATGACTTTATCCAGGTGCAGCAGTTTGACTTTTACACAATGGTGTGCTGTGCTCCTTCCTTTCCTTCAGCTGTTTATTGGCACAAATTATCAATTTCATTTCTCTATCTACTATTTCCAAGTGTATAGATGCTGTCGTTGTTAATCAAAGTTGGCTAAAGAAATCTGGCTTCCTGCAAATCAGCTTTATTGTTTGGCTGTAGTGCCAATAATTTATTGTTTTTTGCAATAGATCAAGCATCCCTAAGTGACATTCCTGGTTTAATTTTTTTCTGTCTGCTTCTATAGGTAATTTTGCTTCTCTCCTCATCAAAATATCTACAGTATTGTATGCTTCTATAGCATCTTTCAGACAGGCATTGCACAAAGGTGCAGAAACAAATTCCCTTCTCTGAGATGCCTATGGTGCATTCAAACTGGACAAGCCCAAGGCTGGCTGCTGAATGTGGCTCTAATTTGCTTTTAGTCAAGAATTTCTGTAAACAACCTCAGGATGTAGATCTTTATGGCTTAAAGTTTCTTTGTCATCCTTGCTTTCCATGTTCCTGCTTCACCCACCTTGAAGTGTGATGTGTTGAACAGATTTTGCAAGCTAAGTTAACTTTGTCAACTTAGAAATGAGCAGCAATAGTAGAAATTGCTTGGTTATATTTGTCACTATTGCTATTTGATGTCTGTGTCAGAGTTTTAGAATATACTGTTAGGTTTGAAACTACTGTATTCATATTTCTGGCAAATTTAGGCTTAAATTTACGTCTGTTGAACCAGCAAGTTTTTTTTCTTGATTGGAAATAACAGACGTCTTCTAGAAAATAATAAGACTATGTACAAGAGGCATCGTTATAGAAAAATAATGTCCAAAATTATTCATACCTTTCACAATAATCAATAGAAAAGGTTTTTTTAGCTCTTGTAACAGTCAAATGCTTCCTATAATTTTTGAACTACTTTTTGTGTGTCTCCACTGGTGTTTTTGCCCATTCATCTTTAGCAATGAGCTCCAGTTCATTCAGGTTGGAAGGTCTCCTTGCCATCAACCTGATCTTTAGCTCTTTGTCATTTTCTCTTTTGGATTTGGATCAGGACTCTAGCTGGCCTACTGTAACACATTGTTTTTGTCCGTTAACCATTTCTTCACGGCGTGGACCAAAAATATGGTGTGTGAACTAGTAGCTGGAGAGGGCATCTTGTCCATGGGTGCTGCTTCATGGCTGCCCTTCACTCCACCATCGCACTCCGTTAATTGCATGTTTACAGGCTTTGTGTGTGTCTGTGTGTTTGTCTGTGTGTGTCTGTGTACACACTCTGGCCTGCATGTTTGTGAAATATATTGAGTGAAAAAATAATTTCCCCATTGGGGATTATGAAGCAATGTTCTTTCTATTGCTCTTTTTTCATACATTAGTGCCATTTGCCTTGCCAAATGATCTATACATCATTGTGGCCAAACAATTTAATTTTTGGATTCCTCTGATCATAAGACAGAAGAGCACCAGTCATTTTCTTTGTCCAGATGAGCATTTTTAAAGGCCAAGAGCGCTTTTGTGTACCTTATCTGGAGAAATGGTGTTCATGATATCCACAAAGCAGCTGCAGAGAGCTGCTGTTTTTCACCCCTTGAGTTAGAACAGCTGTTCCCATTGAATCATAGTACGGTAATTAAGATGCTTTAGAACAGCTTGGACTTTCTCAAATGGTCAAGAACTTTTCCCACGGTTTGCAAACTGTGACAGTTTGCAAAAGATATAATTTTGGACAGAATACTTTTTTGTTCAAATGGAAAAAAAAAGTTGAGAAATATTTTTCTCATACATTGATGCCTCTTGTACATGAATTTATCTTCTGGTAGATGACTGTCATTTCCAATCAAACATTTTCTGGGTGAATATGAAGTCCACTTTTGCCAGGGGTAAGAATAATTTTTTATGCATGTTGCAGCTTTGGATGCTACAGTGAGCAAAGTTTGTTGCTGGTTACAACAATATTAATACAAATTAAAAAAATAGATTTGTTCTTCAGTGACACTTGTGTAAAGCATCTAATGGGATTGCTTACGATTGTGTTGGGAATCACCACTGTCTGTGTGTCTTATTGAGCTTTTACTGCAGGATCCATTTTGACAGGTTCAATTTTTATGGAGCTCTAGAGTGTGTGTGTGTGTGTGTGTGTGTGTGTGTGTGTGTGTGTGTTTTAGATGTAAAATTAGAGGTGTTGCATACAGATGCTGCCAATAACAACAATGTTTACAGACTGACACATGAACATGATCACGTTTCCTATTAGCCTTTGGTTTCAGCCGAGTGCACTGCCTAAATCAGAGCTTTTACTTTGATACCAAATCCTCTAGCCTCCTCTTGTCTTTCAACTCTCTTGACTATCCTCACTTGTTGAATGAAACCTCACTCCTGTTGTCCTGTGCTGTGGCTCTGGTGCTCTTGATGCTGAATGGAGGAGTAATTTTGACTTTTTTATTTTTCTTTTGTTTTTCAGTTCATAATTGCCATATTTAACATTTGACTGGTATTGATAATATACTGTACTTATTGTTGTATAACTTCTTTGATTTGATGTGGCTCGAGGTGTTGTTACTCAGAAACTAACTTTACTGGGTTTTTATTGCTGTTTAAGAAATAAAGGAAAATGTCAATGTGGTGGAATTTGGTGTATACCTGAACACACTGACAACTACAGACAGCATAGTTGCAGCTACTTTTCAGCTACATGAACATCATCATCATGTTATTTAAAAAAGTGCCCTTTTCTAAAATGTTCCATGATGACCTCTGCCTTTAACTCACTTGTTGTCTCTTAGTAGTCCTATCTGACTAAAACACTTATTGTCCCATGCACTGCTGTCTATCTCACCCCTACATCACTTATAAAGCAATCAGTTTAAAATGTTTAAGTGATAATCTGAACTTGTAATATAATATTGTTTTTAAATGAAATTTTAAGTTGAAAATGTGCACTGTTGCAGCCAGTCTATATATTGAGAGATTTAGACGAGATATGACACCATTGTGTTACATAGTACAAACTGCTCTATGACTCTCAGAGGACCAGAGATATGCATGCATGTGCTTTTGTGTGTCTTTGTGTTTGTGTTCTGTTTGGGTGCTTCATCATTTTAAATAATTTTAAAGAGCTCAGACTCAAACTGATGAGTGGATAGGATTCTCCCTCTCTCCCTATTTACTTGACCCTGTTGAGATACTTGACTTTGCGATCTCCCACCCTTGCAGATAATTTGAGGCCAGCTGTCCAACTGGTTGTCAAGTGTGGTATTTCCAAGGAGGAGAGGAAGCAATCATTTATTTTATTAGTGCTGATACAGGGTTTCTCTCTCTGTCTCTTTCCCCTCTGGACATGAAGCACTAACCCCTCACTGCGTTGTTATGTTGTTGTTGTTGTTGTTCGGTTACCATGGCGCTGGGCGGTGTCCAGGTCAGAGCCGAGGATTCGCCTTCGTCGAGTTTAATGTCATACAGGAGGCCACCCGCTGGATGGAGACCAACCAGGTCACTCTCCCCTACACAGACACTTGTACACATATATATATACACATATGCAATGGGACATATGCAATGGAGTCAGGACTAATGTACATTCACATCATACCCTCTCAGGTGCACTTGTTACATTTCAGTATGATATAGGAATACAGACAGAAAACATATTTTTAGGTAGGTAAGTAAGTCTTAACTTTGAGGGAAAATTAATCATTTCTTTCTACTCAAACAGAATTCCAATAAGGGGCAAATTCACCTCCCGCTGATGTTTGTCTGTCTGCGGCCCAGTGACATAGTTTTCATGACATGACCCTCCCAGTCACATTTGCTTGTCATTTGTTCAAAACAAGCTCCTCTTTTAGCACAGAACTCTTCTTTCCTCTCATCTCTCTCTCTCTGTCTCCCAAGTCTACAGCACCACCTCTCAAATAGTATGAGAGTGTGAATTAAATTTCTCACATGTTCTGTTCTATGTTTAATCAGAACCACAGCAGTGTTTAATTTTCTTCAATCTTTGCGACCTGGGTAGTTATCGATGGAATGGGGATTGTGATCGGAGAAGGAGGCAGCGGGATGGGATGTGCGGAAAAAATGTGGAAAGGTTTCCCCTTAAGGGGGGAGGGATGACATAAATGAACATATACATTGTGCACACACTACACACCATCTCAGTCCGTCCCAATTTCTTAAAGCTGAAGGCTGTTTTCTCTGGTGTCCCCTTTCTTTCAGCTTTTTTCTCTGTCCCTCTCTACCTCTCCTCTCTTTCCTTCCCTTTCATCTCTGGTGAGTTGAGGCCTTTCTCTGGCATGCGTGACTGATTTATTACTAATAATCATTCTTTGTTCCCTCTCTCTCCCTCTGTATTTTTCTTTCAGGGAGTGCTCTTGATTATGGGGCAACGAGTGTCAATGCACTACAGTGACCCAAAACCACGTGCCAATGAGGACTGGCTATGTAACAAGGTTGTGTGTTTGCTTTGTGAAGCATGTTTGAATGAATATCACAATTCTTCTTTTAGGTGTTAAAGTGTTTTTAACAGGAGACAATCTTTCCCGCAGTGTGGTGTGCAAAACTTCAAAAGGAGAGAGAAGTGCTTCAAATGTAGTGTGCCCAAATCAGGTAAGCTGCATTCTACTATAATTAAGATATTATAGCTTTTGCGCCCTCTTACGCAAATTACATACATAGATGTCACACATAAAGTGATGTTGACCATGTCATTATAATTATTGTCTGTTTGTCTTTTCCAGAGGCTGAACTAAAGCTGCCTCAGTTGCAGAGAGATTTCCCTGGTGGTCTTCAAAAAGAGGGATCCCAAGGATTGTTGCCCCTGCCAGCACCCTACTACACTTCTGTTCCTACTGTCAACCCTTGCCAGACCACACAGCAGGCAGATACCGCCAATGACAGTGAGTCTATTTATTGTCACTTTATCCTACATGACAATCTGTTACTCACTACTTTAACATAATTTTTAGCACTATTTGTCACCAGGTACTTAAATTGTTAAATCTTGTGTCAAATAATATGATATTCTCCCATCCCATCATCTACCAGCTCTGATTCTCAGAAACCTTGGCCCTCATACCTCAATGGAAGCCATCATATCAGCTTTGGCCCCATTTGCAACTCTTTCTACTTCCAATGTTCGCCTAATCAAGGACAAGCACACTCATCTCAACAGGGGTTTTGCCTTTCTCCAGCTATCTACAATTGTGGTGAGAAAAATTATGAGAGACACACATAAAACAAGTGCTATAGTGAAGTATGTCAGAATTGTCTTTCACTAGCACCAAACTTTACACTCAACTCTAAAGTTTTAGTGCATTAATACTTAAGTAAGCGCATCGTTAACGTTCCTATATGCACAGGCAAAAAATGTGACCAGTACCAACTACTAGTTTTTGTCACCAGGAGGCGTCTCAGCTGCTGCAGATCTTACAGGCCCTACAGCCAGCGCTCTCTATTGATGGAAAAACCGTTGTGGTGGAGTTTGCGAAAGGCTCGAAACGGTACTGCAACATCGCTGCAAAAAACTGAAGAGCATTGCACATTATTGCTGTTGTGTAATGAATCATGATTCATCCACTTCGATACTCAGTCAGGTGGATCAGAACTACCTTTTGGTGGTCACCTAAAATAAAGTTAAAATAAAGCCTAAAGATAGTTTTGCAGATTGTTTGTTTTTTAAATTGTCACAAGAAAAGCTGTTGTGAAATGTATGTTGACAAAAAAAACACTTTAACCCTCTTTGTGCGTCTTCACCACACCAGTGATGTGTTCCTGACGGATAGTAACCGAGTGAGTGCTGCCACAGTGGCCAGTACGGCTATAGCTGCTGCGCAGTGGGCTGTCACACAGGTAACATGTCTAAATAACAAAAATGAGGTTTCAACTTATCTCTGACTGTTCGTGATTGTATTATGTGTTTAAACCCTGTCACAGCTGTGGCGGACACATTAATTCTAGAGCTCGAATGTCACTGACCTTACACATGGCCTTAAGCTATAAACTAAGAATTCATAGGCTATTAATGATTCAAATTAAACTCAAATCTCTCATAGGATTAAATGACAATTTAGCAGCACTTTCTCATCAATCTTCAACTCCTCTTTGACATCATGAAGTCTTATAGCCAAATAAATGTGTTATTGTTAGGCAGTGAGGAACTGAGGAACACAAGGGGAAGATTGTGTCTACCTTGAAACCAGTATTAATCTCGTATAGGTGCACATTGTTGCTGGATTGAAGATGTTCATGTGAATTTGAAGCGTTATGTGTATATCAAGTCTTCCTTACATGGATGCCAGCTGTTGGTGTGGGTACACTACCATATGGCAAAACTTCATGTTTTTTGCTTCATTTTTATACTATTTTTTTCATTGTCAGGCAGCTCAGAATGGATCAGGTGGAGGCCAGAGTACAGATACAGCAGTATATCAGCAAGGGGCTGCAGTAACATACAGTAGAGAAAGAAATGAATTCTCTGGGATAGATGGTACAACTTTGAAAGCCCAGGCAGATGTCACTCTTGCTGCTTTGCCCAATGCTGGACTACCCTTGACGGGGACATACACGGGAGGAACTGCCCCAGGTTGGTTTCAGATTTCTTCAGTATATAGAGGGTGTCATGATCTATATAACTGTATACATTTGAACTGAGGGGCACTCAAACTTAATTTGTCTTTTTTTGCTTACCCATGTGCAGTTGCTGTTTCGTCTGAGGCAGTGACGTCTAGATCAGCAGTCATGCATCAGCTTCTCATTCCTAAACAAACAATTGTCACAGCAGCTACGACCACACAAGTTTGTATAATAACATTATATACTACTAATCTGTTTGTTCTTGCATTGTTATATTATTTATTTAATGTTCTTCGGCTATGGTTTTCCAGGTTGAGATTGTGGGTAAACCGCAAGCAGTGGCTCCCCGCCAACCTGCTACCCCGGGCACTGAGCACGAGCTGCAGCAGTACCGTAAGGCTTTTTTGTCCTTTGGTCTCTGCTGGTTGAGAATGTATTTGTAATGTTCAGTCACTAAGTGGGTTTACACAGATGGCTTGGGTATTTTGTTTTTATAAAAAATAAAAAAAAGTTCTCTGCCATCGGCAAATACATGTCCCTTTTGTGACAGACATTTCAGGGAGCCCACACTTTGTAACGAATATCCAGTTTTTCAAGTATTTTTTTTGATGAAATGTTCAACCGTATGTTTGAGCGTGAGTCAATTCCATGTTGTCTATGAATCACTGTGCAAAAGATGAGCTAAGTTGCCTATGTTTTTGCATGTAGCTGTGCCAGATGTGTCCACATACCATTATGATGAAGGCTCTGGCTACTATTATGACCCACTCACAGGACTCTACTATGATCCAAACTCCCAGGTAAAGAGCAGTCAGTGAACTGCTATTGAATCAGTACTGTTTGAAAGACACTAAATGTTTCTCAGCATCACTCAGCATCTGGTTGCCCCTCTTTGCAGTATTACTACAATACTCACACCCAGTTGTACATGTACTGGGATGGGGTAAAGCAAACCTACATTGCTGCTTCTGCTGACCAGTCAAATGCAGAAGGTGCTCCCATTAGCACAACCCTATCAGACTCGCTGTTCGCTTCTGCTGGCAGCAAGGAGAAAAAAGACAAGCCCAAGAATAAAACTGCTCAACAGGTACTTTATATATTGGATAGAGGCTCTTCAGTACTAACACCTGCATGGAGCATCTTTTTTGATGTAGCTGTTGTTTTTTTTATCTGACATTTGCGCAATTTTATAGAGGGTATAGACAGAATAACATATACAGCTGTTGAATTTCATTACGTTACTGCACAGGAAAATTTTAATACCTTGCGAGTAACACCTAGTATTAGATGACTATATATCCTAAACAAAATTTTAAATATGTGGTCTTGGCAAATGCAGTAGTTATTGAAGAACAACTGAAGTTCTGCATGAGCTTTACAAAATAAAATTTAAAACATTGTGAGTAAATTCTCTTATTCTTTTTCCCATTATTTTGTTTTAATATTATAGTGTACATAATTCAAAATGTAATTCATTTTTCATTGAATTCATGAAGAATGTGATATTTATATTTATGTCGAACTGAAATAACTTGTATCAGGATGAATATCACAGTATTTTGGTCTTGCAGAATACAGTTTTTCAAAACCGTAAATCTTTGTTGGTTCACTGAGTTCATCTTTTTATCTTGAATCTCTGGTGTGTAATTTAAAAAGATTGCCAAAGACATGGAGCGCTGGGCAAAGAGTCTCAATAGACAGAAAGAGAACATGCGATCTGTTTCCTCCCCTGCCATCGGCTCCACATCCTTACCACCTGGGTACAATAGAGCACCGGGACACAGTCGCCTAGACGACCACCGGGAGTCTGCTAGTGCTGATGCAGGCTATGCCGTTTTGGAGAAAAAGGTGGAGTGCACCAAAGCATCATACAGATTGGGAGCTATACTGCATGTCAACGGGAGGATTATTGCATAGAATTATTCTAACCAAGTACTGATGTTGTTTTGAATAATGTACTAATGTAATACGATGTTTAGACAATCCCACCGATTGTTTTTCCTTAATGTCCTGCAGGGAGCCCTGTCTGAGCGACCGCAGATGTTTCTTGACCAAATTCGACAAAGTGCCGAGGTCAGAACCTGGTAACAGTGCTAAATTAATGTCTATATGAGCTTTTGTTTTCTTACATTCACACTTTCACCTTATTTTGGTAGCCTTCTCCACCTCAGCAGCAGAGTCTGGTTGCTGCTTACAGTGGAGAAACCGACAGTGAAGAAGAGGGAGGAGAGAGAGATGACAGAGAAGGGAGAATGACTGACTGGGTAAAACTTGCGTGTCTTCTTTGTCGGAGGCAGTTCCCCAGCAAAGAGGCCCTAATTAGGCACCAGCAGCTTTCTGAGCTACATAAGGTGATTATTAAAGCAGTATGAATATGATTCACACCAGGATCCAAAATTAACTTTTTGACTCTCCAGCGAAGTGGACTGGTAAGAGACATAAATATCTCAAGATGCAGTTTTATGTACCGTCTGGTGAAACATTTATCCACTAGTGTTGACATGTTTTAAATCACTGTTGTAAATTTGAACTAGTTGTTAAACAAAGACCAAATCAAATTTTGTTTCAGTGACTACTATGAAAAAGTATCTTAGGTTTTTTGACAAAAGACCTAACGCCACATCTTGTGTAACTTTGTATAAAAATGCACTTCTTACTTGTCTCCCCTCAGCAAAACTTGGAGCAGCGAAGAGTCTTACAGGAAGCTGGAGGCAAAGAGGTTGGTAAAGCCTCTGGGTCTGAATATGGTGGTCAATCATTGAGCATAAAATTGAATGTTACTTACTGACCAATTTGTGTTAATATTGATTGCACTGTTTGTTTGTTTTTGCAGAGGTTAATGGACAGAACTGAAATGCCTGATCCTAAGAAGATGAAGATGAGCCGCATGTAGGTATTGGTCACATGACTAATAGAAAGGCTCATGCTGGTTTGTACTGTTTGTCTGGTAGTTCTATTTCAGTAATGTGTGTTCTGACAAGTTGACAGTGAAATAAGAAATCCTTTGTGTTTTTTAGTGATGGAATCTCTGGCACCAGTCTCGGTGCCAGAATGCTGCAGGGAGGAGTGAAAAAGGTTCTACTGCGCAACATGCAATTAGAATGAGCATTCACCCTGAACGCTCACGTTTTGGGCGGTACAATGATGACACATATATTAATTTTGTCTTTTGATGTGAATCACAAGTGTAAAGAGAAACCACTTACCTCAACAGTGGTAATGCACGGTGAACTCGAGCAGTGGATGTCACAATATTGCACAGAATGCACTTTTTTGCTTTCTTAAATTTTGCAGTTTTGAGTTCTCTCTTGCTTCAGAGCTTGTGTGTTATAAGCTCATCGCGGTTTAGTAACATTTGCTTTTGAGAAGGTAATCATTAGGAGACAGTTGGAAGCAAAATTATTCAGCACCATCATATTTTAGTGTACAGTATGTTATGTATCAGTTGTGTGTGTGTTCTCAATTGCGTGTGTCCTTGCGTCTTTGACACACATTTTCTGACAGGGACGCACAATCATCAGACAGCGTGCGTCCCTGGGATGCAAGTTTTAGATGCACCGCCATTCAACAAAAATATGTTTTGATCTCCCGCGAGTGTCTCGTCACGAGACTCATACTTGGATAAGTACACATAACATAAAAAGGAAGCATAAGAACATAGAAGAAGCATAAGAATAGGCGGCTGAACCGAACTATGGACTTACACCAAGGACCCCCATAAATTATCTCCCTACCTTCCCCCCCCACCCCAATCTATCCCCTCTTGGCTGACCAAGTTATGACGTTGTTATTAATAAATTCATTTAAATTAACAGTTTGTATAGTTTTTATATTGTACTATTGGAAAAATTCAATCATTGCGTATAGTTCTACAGTATATTCTATTACTTTTGGGATGCATAAACGTCATGTTGAGATGCACAAATTTATCTCGAAGCACATCCCAGGGATACACTACTGTCTTGAGGTAAAATGAACTCTGTGTGTATGCAGATATATATACAGTATATGTATGTATATGTAATATATACATATATATATAGTGCATAGGTGTGTATGTTTGTGTACATGGATATGTGTATGTATATATGTATGTGTATACTTACGTATGTATTAGTGTGTGAATGTATAAATATGTATGTGTGTGTATATAATGTATACAATATATATATAATCTACTGAGTTTATGTGTGTGGGGAAAAATGTTTTAACTAAATACAACTCTGTCAAATCCTCCACAGTAATATGCCTCATGCACTGGCAAATCAGACACTGATCTTTCGACCTTTACAGACTTACTTGAGCAGTTAGTAATTTTTATTGCAACCTATACTTACAAAAAGGCTGCATGCCTAAAATTCAAGCTGTACACCAACGCTGACCCACAAGCACAAGACACAGGCTCTAGTACGCTCAAAACCATCAAGGTGATCCACATGATTTTCTGGATGCAATTGTGTGGAGTGGTGAATCAAAAATGACTTGGATTATGGCTCATCTTTTTTTTTCTGGTAGAGGAAAAGCCACCCCAAAAGAACCACCATACCTACACTGAAGAATGCATCTGTGGCCTAGTGATGTTCAAGACCTATTCAGTGTCCTCAGACACCAGAAAACTGCAGCGTGTGGAGACCATGATGGATTTAATATCAGAAAAATGTAGAAGAAAACATCTGTTTGGAAGCTGATGCTTTGCTGTCACTGGTCATTCCAACAGGAAAATGATACCACACACTGCTTCTGACATGAAGAGGGCATGGAATGTTTGCAATATTTATCTGTAGCCTGCCACAGTCCCCTGACTTTAATAAAAATGTTCCTGTTGCATTTGAAGAATGTGGTTGCAACATGTAAATGCAGGTATAATGCATGAATGTGGGCCTTTTCCTATGAGCAATGGGATAAGATTACTCAAAGATACTTCTAGAAGCTGATTTCCGGCTATGCATTACGGTGCAACTGTTCACAGCAGCAAAAGGGTGCATCTTGAGTATTTGAGAAATTCATCATTTTAAGTGATAAAAGATTATTTTAGAATTAAGTAGTGGTAACACATCTGCTGCTTTTCATGACTTCCAGAAACTTCATGTTTTCATTTTGATACTGCAACAACTGATATTTAAATATCTATAATTCAAATTACGTATATACACAAACACACATTGTGTATATATGTATATTATACTAACCTTTATATTTTATACAATGGAAATTGAATACCAATTTTGAAATGTTATAGCAGCAAATTGTAGTTTCTAATATTACTGTCTATGCACAATCTCTTTTTCTTCTTTCTGAATGATATCTTAATGAATTGTGTGGTTTTGTTAACGCACATGCTAGTGTTGTTATGGGTGTCTCGTTTTCTCAGTTTGTCCAGAGGCGGGTAGGAATTCACTAATTACAATTCTGGGTGTTTAATAATGTAACTGTTTCATTAATTTTGTATAAAATAGTTCAAAATAACACACTTTTGTCCTTATGTCCTTTTGATGTCTTTTTTTGGCAAACCTGTTATCTGTAACAAGATAATTTCAACATGCTGATTTCAAATGTCCAAAGATCTTTCTTTGCAAATCGGTATTAAGAAAGAGGAATGTAGTGCAACTCTTTTTTTTTTTTTAAAGTCTGGAGCAACATTGTCACTTGCGTTATTGTTTAGCTGACGCAAATGGAATTCGTGTGGCTGTGACACGTTCAGGAGTGATTGACACAAGTCACGCATGCTCGAGCTGTGTTCCCATGGCAACAACAACAACAACAAACATGGATCTTGGGTTGCACTGCGATGCTCAAGACAGCCACAGATGTAGCTACACGCTCACGGATTTGACTGCAAATTATTTAATGAAGTTTTGTCGATGAACTTGTGCTTCTAACTGACGTGGTTTGAGAGCCACGTTTTAAAACCACGTGACAACGGATCGCCCGACTCTCACCTGGCAAAAAGGTGTCAGAAATGTCGCAAATTGAGGGGTGCGAAGAATTTCCTGCAGATGAAGAGCAGGTAAGGCAAGTTTAGCCATCCGGCGTGTTTGTCCAAAATACAGTAACACGTACGGATTGTTCGACTGTTGAAATTACAGATAGACTCATTAAAATGTCATGTGGAAACATGCACAACGTGCCAGAGATTTTGTGTGCTTCAGACGTAGTTTACAACAATTATATTTTGTTGGATGGTCATCCGGAACCTGAAAAGTTTCAGTACTTTAAGTATTTTCCATGTGCTAATGCTACTTTCTGTGCGCTTTTTTAATTTTTTTTATTTTTTTGTACTCACTGTGCTGTGTGTAGCGCGACGGAGAAGTTAATTTCCCTGACGGAACCTCCTTAAGAGATGAATAAAGTTCTACTCTGTTTATAAAGCATCCTAAAGAAGGGGCCCCTGCCACAATATTGATCTGCAGTAAAAACAGATTAAAATGTTTTTTTGTTTTTTTTTTAAATTTTATATATTGATTTTAATCCCTGCAGGGAAATTAGTGGCACACTCTAGTTAGTTTTGAATCATGCATATATATGTGTGGGTGTACAGGCCCTGAACACACAAACACATACAAAGGGGGCCTATACGCATGCAGAGGGGGTAGAGTGGCGGGCAGCTCCTTTGTGGTGCGCCCAAATCAGCAACATATAAGGCGGACGGCGCCTTGCTCAAGGGCACCTCGCTCAAGGGCACCTCGGCAGTGCTTCGGAGGTGAGCTGACATCTCCCACTGTCAGCTCACCTCCGGGTGTTGTTTTGGGCCGGATCGGGAATCATTGGACGACCCACTCTACCATGCACTCTACCACTGAGCCACTACTGCCCCCACCCCCTTTTTTTTTTAACTTGTAACTTTTTTAACTTTAACTTTTAAATCCCTAGTTTTGATTCTCGACATTGATGTGTATAATTAGTGATTAATATTCTTCTCACACATCAAGTTTTCCCAGTTGACCCGAGAAACCATAAGTCGGAGACTCTCGTTGCTCTGCCAAATAGGAAATGGACTTGGACATGCATTTGTAAAGCTGGAACTTGTAGATAAGTAAGTAGATTCACATTGACTGAATATACCTGTGAAGTTCATGACGTTTCCCACTAATTGTGATTGATTTTAATCACAATTTTGCCTTTGTCACTGCTGTACTTCCAAGACGACTGAACGACATAACTGCAATCAGCAGTTACACTCACCTACGTTTTCTGGACGTATCCAATAATCAACTGACGGATCTTTCTCCTCTGGCATCCCTCACACATCTGCTCTGGTTGAAGGCAAGTGTCGCACTTCTTAGTTCAGTTCCATTGTGCTTCTCGGTCACTTCCCTCTAACGTGTAATTTCCCACAGGTTGACCACAATGCTGTGGAACACACTGGCAAGCTTTTTACCCTGTTGGCTTACCTGCAGTGGTTGAACATGGCAGCAAACCGAATAACAGATCTCAATGATCTGGTTGGACCTGCCTTGGAGACTCTCAATCTCACAAGTCAGTTGATTTTTTTTTTTTTTTTTTACTTTGTAATTGTCAAAGTTGAATGTTTTATGTTGCCAGTGCTGCTTATATATTAGAACAGTTCCATAAATTATAGGTTAACAACATCACCAGTGTTTTTACTTTTCCTTAAATACAACATACTCTTATTAGAAATATTTTTATGAGTAAACCCAAAGTGTATATTTGGAAAACATTGGAAGCTCTCTGACAGGGAACAGGCTTCAGACACTGAGTCTTCGGGGTGCCTGTTTTGCTCACCTGGTAACTTTGGAGCTGAGGGGAAACCAGTTGGAGACAACTAATGGCATAAATATCCCAAGCCTGCAACATTTATATCTGGTAATTTTAAATACACTGAATTGTTTACTGTTCCTAGCTTTTGTCTAAATCACTATCGACATTTCTGCTCTTCATCCAGGCCCAAAATGTAATTAAACGTCTTGAGGGTTTGGACAATCTGGAGCGCGTAATTACGCTTCACCTTCGAGACAACCAGCTGGATACTCTGGATGGTCTAAGCCCTAAAATGAAGTGTCTCAAATACCTAAATGTCAGGTAAATGGTCAATAAACGATGGGACAACTTAGTGCCACGACTAACTTCATGCGTCCCAGCTCACGACTATGTTCTGTCTGTCTCTCCTTGAAGAGGTAATGCCATTTTGGATGAAAGTGCCCTGCAGAGCATTAGGGTCATGTCAAAATCCCTTCAAACTTTGGTGATTTCTGAGAACCCTGTGGCAGAATCGGGAGACTACCGTCTGAATGTTCTGACTCTCCTGCCGCGGCTGGAACGACTCGACAAAGATCCCGTCTTCCCTGAGGAGAGAAGCGAAGCCCAGGAGAGAATAAATGTAAAGACATCGTTTCTGTTTGTGACCTGGAGAGAAGCGTAAAGTCCGGGGTTTACTGCTTGTTCTTACGGCATGTATCTCATTTCAGGAACATGGACAGGAGGAAATATCTGGCACAGAATGAATAAATATTTACTTCCTCTTGAGGGCGCAGATAGATATAGTGATTGTACTGTCTGAAATGATTTAAAAAATATCTTTATTGATACGCGTTATCATAAATAAATCGCACATGTTCACATCATATTGCGATCTCTTTTTTTTTTTTTTTTTTTTTTTTTAAATATATATTCTGATGGTAAAGCAGTTGAAGACAACTAATGGCATAAATAACCCAAGCCTGCAACATTTAACATTTAAATTTCCCAATTTGGGATAAATAAAGTACATTTTATCTTATATCTGGTAATTATTATACACTGAATTGGTTATTGTTCTTGGATGTGGGCAGAAATGTCATCAGCCATAAACTTGCCTAAATGCATGTTGAAATATTTTACTTCCTTGAGGGCGCAGATAGACAATGTGTACAGGTGGATATTGTCCGAAATTTTCTGTGCGTGACGAACTGCGCGGGTTTCCGAGTCAGAATGAGAGGGCAAAAATCAGAACGCGTGTCGCTCAAGGGCGCCGTGGGCTCAACACGAATGGCAAATATATGAATTCTAAACTGCCAAGTGTGCCTCAAAATGAATCATTCACGTATAAATTAATTCATTTGTCTCATATTAGACTGAGGGATTTAATAATCCTCTACTTTCTGATCTCGTAATTATACAGTTGCTGCAACCACGGTGTTGTTTCCACCACAATGAATACAATAAAAAGATTTACAAAGTGGATGGGTAGAATTTCTTATTCCCTTCAAGTTGTCTTTTTTTTTTTTAAATTTGGTTACCTGTAGTGATAATATTTTAATTCATTTGCTCGTTTAAAAGGGAACCTCAGCTATGTGCCTTTCACGGATTTGAACACTTTTGTGAAATCCTTTTGAGCTTGTGCAACTTTTACTTATTCTACTGTTCCTCCAATGAATAGATTGGATGGGAGTGGCTGTCAAAAGGGAAATAAATAGCCTCCTTTTCAGACTTCTTCCTCATCGGTTGTATTTTCAAGCCGCATGCCGGTTAAGTGTTGACTTCTGAACACTCGGACGCAGCTGTGACAAAAGTTAGTGGAATCACATTTCAAGTGGGCGCGATTTAGAGTGAAGTAAACCAGAAACTATGACCAGCTACCAAAAGCCCGATGAAGAAACCCTTCAGGCTCTGAGGAACATCGCCAATAAACTCAGAATTAACTCCATCAAGGCAACGAATGCCAGTTTCTCCGGGTAAGTAAATTGACTGTGCGTAAGAGGAATTATTAAATAGCCTTTTGTTACACATTCATTCAGACGGGTCGTAATGAGGTACACGTGTGGCCGGTTAACGGTGGGTCTGACGTGGATTTAGCCATGTGTGGCTGTGTGCGTAAAGTGGATGTCAGGGCTGTGGATCTCGGGCGCGTCCTGTGCGTCCCTAAACATAAAGCGTTTCTCAACATCCATAGTTTGGTCATGCAGTGGCTGGTAGAGTTAAGTTTTCACCAACTAACGAAATATTGCAATCACGGACGGTTCGAGCGTTGAATGAGTACCGTGGACAGCGTGATTCTCTGATTTAAAGCTGCAGCTGCATCCTTATTAATATCTTGAATGGTTTCTTCTTGTCAGCAATGGAGGTGTTCCGATTGAATCCAGGAGGGATCAGGGCTGCACTTTGCCTTCTTACATCGGTGAACAAATCTAAAGTCACTGTTGACATAGTAAAGATCAGAACTGCTTGCAATTGAAAGTTTGTATGTTCTGATAATTCTCAAATGGCACAGATTAAGCTGGCACGTTTGACAATGACCCTTTTTATTTTTTAAATAAATGTATTCAAAGATATTTTAATCCCTTAACAGTAATTATATTGTCATTGCATCCAAAATTTAGAGGTGTCAAAAATGCTTAGCTTGTTCGTCAACTTTCCGAAATCATTTTAACTTCCTCATATCATTCGTTAAGCTCTAACAAAGAATGTATTGTGTGACGGAGACAAATCATTAAACCCATATCAGGAAGCTTGGATACTGTTAATTAACAAAAAATGTTTCAGTGTGACTTATCAAACACTATTCAGTAATTAAACACAAGGCTTTTTTTTTTTTTTTGTATTTTTTTGGTCATGGAGCAGATTAACAATCTTGGATCATTTATATTCCCAGAGTAGATGGATTAAATCTGCTCTAGTCACTGTAAGGATTGCTGAATGTGCCAACATCTACATGCACATGCATGGTGTTTTATTTCTACATATTTCCTGTGAACTGTCATCAATAATTAGGAATTTGCCTCCAACTTTCTTTTCTCAGTCACCCCACATCATGCTGCAGTGCAGCAGAGCTCATGTCTGTGCTCTTCTTCCACACAATGTGTTACAAAACAAAGGAACCTCGCAACGCCTGTAACGACCGCTTTGTGCTCTCAAAGGTTGGCGTACAATTATTTCCACATCAAAACAGTTAAAGATCTTCAATTACCTTCAGCCCTGAGGGTTCATAACACAACTGTCCTAAATTACTTTTTCACTTCCTGTTTCCAGGGTCACGCTGCACCTATCCTGTATGCAGCCTGGGCTGAGGCAGGTTTTATCCCAGAGTCTGATCTGCTCAATCTGCGTAAGCTTGATAGTGACCTTGAGGGCCACCCCACACCAGTAAGTCAAATATGAAATGTGTTGATGATTCTTTTGAAGAACAGAATAAGTTTTTAAATGTCACTGTATAGCAAATTACGCCCCCCCCCCTCCACCTCACTTTTCCATTTTTACTAGAAACTGGAATTTGTCGATGTGGCCACAGGATCTCTGGGACAGGGTCTCGGGGCTGCTTGTGGGATGGCCTACACTGGCAAGTACTTCGACAAAGCCAGGTGAGTTTGTGTAGAAGCCCCCCCCCCAAAAAAAAAAAAAAAACAAAAAAAACTTATATATAATTATATATAATTAATTTTGCACAGGTAAAGTGTGCATGTCTATTGGTTGATAAATTGTTTTAAATAATTTTGGGGGTTTGGAGCTTTTTCACAAGACTGGAAAAGATTAAAATGATTTTAGTTATTTTAAAGGGGGAAAATTTGTTTGACTTCCAAGCTCAGTTCAGGGAACGGATTAAACTTGTATCTCGAGGTTCTACTGTACAAAGGCTCAGAAGACTTGGTGATGGCTTATATGGATTACTTGACTTTCAGGTTCTTTGATCAATGTTCAGGTTTCTTCATCAATGTTCTTCCTCTGGCAAAATGTTCTTTTCCACATGATGGAAAAATGCTAACTATCAAGTTTGAAGAAGTCTCTAATTCATACATATTTCATAATTTGGTACGATTTGGTATAATTTGAGTTGTATGTGAATCAGAACTCTACTACAGCTGCAATATGGTTAATATCAATAAAAGTGTATAGAGGGACAACTAACACAATGCTTGATGTAACAACTCTTGTACTTTATTGCATGGAAAACTTGAGTATTCCCTCCTTCCACGTTTCGTAGTTTCCGTGTATACTGCATGATGGGTGACGGAGAGTGTTCTGAGGGCTCAGTGTGGGAGGCAATGGCCTTTGCATCCCACTACAACCTGGACAACCTTGTGGCTGTCATTGACGTCAACCGGCTCGGGCAGAGTGACCCAGCACCCCTGGGTCATGACGTGGACATCTTCTACAAACGCTGCGAAGCCTTTGGGTCAGTACCAAACGTCTTCCACTTGCATATTAACGATGGAGCACTGTGACATTATGATCTTTTTAAGATAGCTGTAGTTGTCATTTGTTTTTGTGTATTAAAATGAAACGCATATCATTCTATTCAAAAGCTCTTACTATTGCTCTTAATGCTTTTACTTCATACAAAGAGGAAACAATGGTTGGAAACGCGTCCACCTCTTGAACAACACACTTTTTCTCAAGTCTCCTTTCGCTTCTTGACCTTTCTATACCCCCCCACCCCCCACCAGAAAAAAAAAAAAACACTCCATAAGACTAATCCTTGAAGTGTGAGTTCAGAAGTTATTATGTCCCTGTGTTTTTAGGTTAACACTTGTTACAACATGTGGTCTGCTGTCATGTTTCTGTAGATGGAACACTTACGTTGTGGATGGCCATGATGTGGAGGCGCTGTGCGAAGCGTTCTCGAATGCTCAGAACATGAAAGGGAGACCCACATGCATTGTTGCAAAGACATTGAAGGGCAAAGGCCTCGCAGGTAGGTGGCTGTCATATAGTCTGTGTCACGTATGACATTCTAACGTATGTCATGTCATTCTGATTTCGGTTGAGAACAATTTTGTCCTTGTTTTTAGGTATTGAGGATGAGCTTAACTTCCATGGAAAGCCCGTCCCCAAAGAGCGGGTAGAGGACCTGCTGAGTGCAATTCAAGCTCGGATCCAGAAGACACACAAGGTTCTGTGCCCTAAGCTTCCCCAAGAAGACGCTTCAATGATCAACCACAACTCCCTCAAACTAAGTTCACCCCCAACATACACAATGGGACAAAAGGTACGCTATGTGTTATGGCTTCACTGTTTCTCGGAGTTTTTTTCCTTGCCTCTTACTGTTTGGCACTGGTGGTTGAGCCAGTGCTTTAGAAGAACAGTCTACTCTTCAAGGCTCAAGTTGCCATTTTATTATCAGCTGCCGTTTTTAGCACTTTTGTTGGTTTTTGATTTTTCATTGCAACAGGCTGCCGTTTGAATTTCACCTGCCAATGTTATTCTGTTTCTACTTCACTCATTTCCTTCCTGCCCTGTCAGGTGGCACCAAGGCATGCATACGGTCAGGCGCTGGCTAAACTGGGCAAGGCTAACCCAAGAGTGGTGGCCCTTGATGGAGATACCAAGAACTCCACCTATTCATTGCAGTTTCAGAAGGAATTCCCTGACCGCTTCATTGAGTGTTTCATTGCTGAACAGAACATGGTAAGTTATATCTAAGCATCACCAAGAATTTAATATCTGTTGCCACTCTTCACCAACATAATCTGTCACTTTTGTTCAATCTGTCACTATTTATTCTCTAGTGTGATAATCCCGGCCTCGCTGCTTGTCACTTGTGACCAATTTACATTTGTCTCCACCCTCACATCTACTGACACCAAGTCTAACTTGTATTACGATGCCATGGCTTGTTTCTGCAGGTAGGGGTTGCCTTGGGCTGCGCTTCCCGTGACCGCGCAGTTGTTTTTGCAAGCACATTTGCGGCCTTCTTTTCCAGGGCTTACGACCAGATCCGTATGGCAGCAGTCTCCCAGTCTAATATGAACCTGGTGGGGTCCCACTGCGGAGTGTCAATTGGTAAGTTTAGTGCCGAGGCATCTTGCATAATATATAAGCGTGTACTCTCTCTTTGATATACTGTTAATCTACATTCAGGTGAGGATGGTCCTTCCCAGATGGCCCTAGAAGACTTGGCCATGTTCCGTGCAATTCCAACATGCACTGTGTTTTATCCCAGCGATGCAGTGTCTATGGAGCGGGCTGTTGAGTTATCAGCCAACTTAGAGGTTGGTGGGCCACGCCTGTAGTCTATTAGTTTAGTAAAATTGTACAGATAGTCTTTTTTTTCTAACTCATGACTGTGTATTTTCAGGGCATATGTTTCATTCGTAGCAGTAGACCAGAAATGACGGTCCTCTACTCCAATGATGAGCTATTTGAAGTGGGCCGTGCCAAGGTAAATGATGAATACCATAATTGACTCTAATCCTTTCTCACCAAGTAGCCATTGGCGAAAGCTAGAATATACATGTCTGGACTTCATCAGGTGGTTCGCCAGTCCGACACTGATTGTGTGACTGTTATTGGAGCTGGTGTGACTCTGCACGAGGCCCTGACTGCTGCTGACATGCTTGCAAGTGAAGGTAAGTACATTGACCTTGAGTAGACGGATGTACAGAAGCATCTCCAGAAGTTTAATCTGCTCTGAGCTTGTAAGTCAAACATTTCCCCATTTTTAAGATAATTAAAATCATTTTAATCCATTCCAGCCTTGTAAAAAAGCCCTAAACGCCCTCAATTATAAAAAAAAAATTATCAACCAATAGACATGCATACTTTACCTGTGCATGATTAATTAACAAGTTACATAAATAATGATAATGTATGAAAAGAAACTGAAAAGCCATGTGCACATGCGCACTCTCTTTGCTCCACCAAAAAAATTTAGATGCGGTTTAAACTGATGTTGTATCCATCCGCCAACTGGCTGTGTTGTCCCAGAGCACGGCTTGTATCTCAGATTGTCGCCCATATATCGATCAAAAATATGGACAGAGTGACGGCTCGTATTCAAAAAACTCGTATGGCGAGGAGCATGCATCTTGATTTACTATATTTCACAATAGTTGTCCACTTCTCATGTTAAGTACCTCAAAGCAAAAAGAGGTAATATTCTTATGATAGTCTGGCCTAAGGAGCATCTCCAAGTCATGCTTTCTTAATGAATTCCAAAAGGAAAGAACATTCGTGTGATTGACCCGTTCACCATCAAGCCCATGGATGCAGCTACCATTCTTCTGAATGCCAAAGCCACCAGGGGGCAGATCATCACTGTGGAAGACCACTACAAGGAGGGTGGGTTTGCTTTTTTTGTGTGTGTTCATTGCTTGGTTGCTCTTTAAACATGATAGAGCATCATTATGCTGAAGACTTGAATGGAGCTTTGACACCGACATACAATGAATAAATAGAAATCTTTTTTTTTTTTAAACCAGGTAACATTTTTACCTTTTTTAATAGCACAACAGGACTATGAACAAATATATCGAGTTGCTGTGTTTTCATTATTTTTAAGAATCAGATTTCAGATTTTCAATTCCAGTAAAAATATTCTATATCCTGCAGTCTTTTGGTGATTTTGAATTGATTTCTATTTGGACAGTGTCCTATCGCAAGAATTGGATGTTTATGCATTATTGGTCTCTGGCATGTCCCGTCTGTCCAGGTGGTCTTGGTGAAGCGGTGCTGTCAGCAGTGAGACGGGAACCTGGCATCGTTGTGAACCTGATAGCAGTGCCCACTATTCCCCGCAGCGGCAAACCCCTAGAGCTGCTTGATGTTTACGGCATCAACGCGAAACACATCGCCAATGCTGTGCGTAAGACCCTTGAGAATTAAGGACTGCTTAAGATTCAACTCCCCGCTCTGCTACGTCACAAACCAACGTCTTGCCAAACCTGCAGCTGTCTGGCGTAAAGATCTGTGAATTCTGGTCACCAGTTCTGTATTGTTACCATCGGAGGAAGATGGATGGGAAAAACAGTGTAGTGTTGTTGTTTTGTTTTGTGTGTGTGTGTAGCCTCTAATGTGGTGGTCTTGTGATGGGACGTACTGATATTCTGCAACATTTCTTTGCTTTTAAAACTGTGCAAGTGTCTCAGGGAAAAAAAAAAAGACTGAAAACAGTGAAATGGAGCAGGTTGACTTGCCATATTAGCAACCTGTCCACGTGCAGACCGGCTGTGTTCAGCCACAACTGTACATTTCTTCACTTGCCATGGGACCATGAACCACCTTCTCATTTAAGTGACGTTCATGACACTTTTCCTAACAATCACTTATTCTTTTCATGAGCGCAGCATGCTAGATTCAATCTCATCTTAGGGTGTAGTTGAATCTCTTTCATTATAAGCTGAGAACATTCCTTTCCTGAAAGAAGCACTCGTAATGTTACAGCCTGCTGTTGTGAATCGCTGAATTAAAAATGATTAACCTAATTGTATTTGTCATCTTTGCTTTATTACTTTGGGTTTTTTTTTTAATTTATTTTACCATCATGCTAATTTATAGTGTTAACCTTTTCATCCGTAGAGGTTACTACACTGTGTAACTACTAAACGTTTTTCTTATAAATGCAAGGGCTTAGAGGCTGTTATGCAACTATGCCCTCAAAAGTGTTCTGGCATCTCTCACGCTGAAACCTAATGACCAGACATTGAAAGAAAAAAGGGAACCCAAGATGGTTCCTGGATTTATGTCCAAACTATCTATGAAAGACGTTTGCAGGTAAGGAAAACATCGTGACGCAAAATCACATCTAAGGAGTCATGCAATTGCAAAATTTTTCTAGTATTGATTTTATTGTAACCTATGATAAATCACATGTCCATCGAATAGTATATCCTGCACGGTTTTATTTCAACTACAATTCATGGGTTTCAGTTCAGTTAAAATCTGTTACTGCTGCACTTCTTAAAAACGCTTCATCTGGAGCTGGAAAATGACTTCTTTGTTTATAGAATTGAACTCAAGGTGTTTATATATTTCTATATTTAAAAATATATATGGATTGAAACTTTTTTTTAAAAGTGTTTTTTGTGCCTACAGTTGAGTAAAGACAAAAAATGCCAACTGAAGGTCTCATAACTCACGCATGAAAGGAATTGAGTCGTATCCCATATTTCATCACGTGAATACTACATTTTATTTTTCTATTATACGAACTCGAGTGTACATGGTGAACACTACATTGGTCAAAGCATGATATTTTAATTCGGATTGTGCTAAGAATTCAGAAGAGGCCACAGCAGTGATTCTGTTTCTTCATCCAGTGACTTTTTAAATTATTTTTCACATCCCGCTTCAAAGCGATGATTTTTTGTAATTTTCAGTGTTCGTTCGTTCCTTCGTCCGTCCGTTCGTATGTCCACGCAACTGAAAGAAGAAACAAAAAGCACATTACTGGGGAGGCAAAGAGGATGAAAATGAGATGATGACCTTGACCTTGAGAAAACTAGGTCAAGATCAAATTTCAACTTTTGTACACTCAGGAACTGGATAAGATAGAAAGACGAGGGAGTCGGCCAGTGTGAGTAAGACCCTAGATCAAAGCTAGTGCTTTGATCAATGACAGCAGGTCAGAGCACTAGCTGTGACCTTTGACCTATGCAAGTAGGTCAGGGTAAAATTTTTAATTCAGGGGTATCGCGGGATGTTGCAGTCTCTGACTGCATTGGTTCTTGTTTTTACTGGTTCTGGTCCCAGGCTGGTCCCTGGTCTCTTTCTCTGCAGTGGAAATTGTTAATCCAAGGTGTTGTTAGCCTGAGGTTTGGGATGTGGTTGAATGTGGTCTGTGGATTACAGAAGGTTCCTGTTAGGATTTAAACAGACTTTGGATATCTTGCTGTTTACTTTGGAAGGATGAACCAGAACTGTGTGTTTCAGTATTCTGTGTTAAGTTTTTAATTTTCCATTAGGGATTATTACTGTACTGCTGTTGCCTGCTGCTGTTTCTTAAATGTGCATTTGGTGATGAAAAACAAAAATGGTGTCCTACAACTAGAATGCGAGACATAGGACCAAAGTGAAGGAGCTGGCCAGAGCTCATGCATTTCAATAAAACTGATTTAGAATCAAAAGACTTACAGAGAACGACAGGCCAAAGACCCCAAAACAGGCAAAGTTAGGAAAATCATAGTTTAACTAATCAGGGAATTCACAATAGAGGAGAAAAAGAATCCAAGCAAATGTTTCGAAAGGAAACAACAAGAACTTGCTATGAAATGACTTAAACTCAGAATTGAGATGGGGTTAAATCATGTAGCATCTTCAATGTGATTGAAATAATCTGATAGCATAGCTTGCGGACAAAATGAGAGTGACGAGAGATCTCGGTTCATTACAGGTTGAGAGTGTAATTTTAAACGTGTGTGTGTGTGTGTGTGTGTGGTTATTGAGCAAATAAAGAGGGTCTGTCAGCAGCTTTCACCCCACAGTGAAAATCCCACTTTGGCTCAACTCTCAGGCAGTGGCACCTGCTAGACTTGTTGCAGGTAGACTTACACTCCGCAGAGTAAGGTCAGTGGAGGTACCACAGCATATCCAGACAGTATATAGGTACAAAATGTAAAGACAAGGCTGGTCATTGTTTATTGTTTTAAGCCATATTCGTTTTCATACGTAGATGTTACTGAAACTTGACCAAACAGGTTAGTCTTGAACCTGAACTGTGAACCAACCTTTCTCCGTAGTTGGAAGGAGTCCAGATTCAGTCAGGGGAATGGTGCGAACCTGAGAGAGGATTACAAATTCACTCGTCAACCAACGTGATCACGTCAAGCGAGAATCTATCACACACTTATGAAACTTCATGTGATTCAGGTTCTATTTTTTTGCTTCCCCGTCTGCCTGTCGCGTCCTCCACAAATGTCTGCTTAACACCACGTTTTAGCAGACACTTATGACAGGGTGAGGAGACGAGGAGGAGCAGGGTGGGTCTGTGGATTTCATGGTGCAGTGGACAAGGGCCTTTATTAAACAATGTTGGAGGTTGGGTTTTTTTTCGGCCTGTCTAGATATTCCTTCCCACCCTTTTGCTCTTTCTTCTTTCAGTATTCACTCTCACGTGTGGACATGTACAATATGGATTAATGCTACTTTGCAGACAAGAGAACCTGCACGACACCTTTTGGCAAGTGTTCAGAATCTCATCCTGCATCCTATCCAACTGAAACAGCTACGAGTCAGTGAACATCCAGCCATGCAGATGACAAGGACATGTATCATGGTCATCTGCCTGTGTGGCTCTGTTTTATCAAGACGAAGCCAAAAGTCTTTGCAGTACGCGGAAGGACATTTGGAAGCCACAGCTGACATATTTGGATTAAAAACACCAGAAATTCATCCACAAGGAAATGATGCGAGGGTGACCTTGTTGGATTCATATATTCCGAGTGCAGACCTCCCTGCTGGTGAGATGATTTCTGTAAAGCTGCCTGGTTTTGCTTGCATGATCTTTATTAATAACTAGTTTAATAACCGAAAATAGTGAAAGCAGGGTGATATAAAGCTATTTCTCTTAATAAACAGACAGAAAAACATTTATTTTAAGTGTTGAGAAGTGAAGTCTCTTGGATGAAAGGTGAAACATCGTCAAGAAACTTTCTTAAAGTCCAGTAGATTGATTTAAACAGTTTCGGATAACCATGACCTGAATAAATGAGAAACCTACCCAGACATTTATTTTAAGTATATTATTTATGACTGTGTTTCTGCTTGACTTATCGTTGTAGAACAGAGTGAGCTGTACCACATGGAGGTAGAGGAGGAGAGCACTCATCAAGGAGGTGATTTCAGGAAACCACAGGCCAGAAGAAGAAGAAGAGGTGCTTGGGGGAAGAGGAAACATGCAGCTACAGTGGAATCTGCAGCATATAGAATAGTATGGACACATTATTCTGTTGCATGAATACAGAAAATTTAACTGATGAATGTAAAAAAAAGTGTACATCTGCCCTTCTGGAGGAATAAAAGGCAACCGAATGACTCCTCTGGTGAATCGTGTCAGTTGGTTTTCTGCTCTTCGTTGTAGGGAGGATTGGGTCATGGGGGCTGGAGGAGGAGTAGGGAAGGAGAGGGGGCTACGAGTGCTCTCATGGCTGTACTGAAGGGGCTTCATGCCGAGAAGCAACGACTGATGGACGAAGGGAAAATACAAGAGGAGGAGGAGGATGATGATGATGATGATGATGATGATGATGATGATGATGATGATGACGATGACGACGATGATGATGATGATGACGACGACGATGACGATGATGATGATGAAGAAGAAGAGGAAGGGGAGGTACAAATATAATATTGAAATATGAATTAGTGTTTTTTTTTATTTACTATTTCACTGAGTTCGTCAGTTTGAATGTAAAGAGATTTAATCTTCTTTATCAGGAAGAAGAAGAAGAAGAAGAAGAAACAGAAGAAGAAGAAGGAGAAGAAGAAGAAGTAGAAGAAGAAGAAGAAGAAGAAACAGAAGAAGAAGAAGAAGGAGAAGAACATGAAATAGATGAACCTCCCAGCAACCAAACAAAAAAGCACCTCAGTGACTGCCAGACATCTGACAGAAATATTACCTGCAGAGGTCGTGGCCTTACACACCTTTCCTTCATGCACAATCTGGAAGCCACAAATCTGGACGTGGCAGGTTTGTGTTGTGTGTGTGTGTGTGTGTGTGTGTGTGTGTGTGTGTGTCTGTGTGTGTGTTACCGTGGTAGTTGAGCTTGCTTGTGCATAATGAAATGACATATTTGCATGTGAACCGGGTCGTTATTAAATCCTTTTGATTATTAGTAAGAACTTTTCCAGGGTTTCCAAAATGTAATTTGTTGTCCTCATTAATTATTTATCTTGTACCTTGATTTATTTTTAAAGAGAACAACATCAGAATCATCGCTCCACAGACTCTCTCCGGCCTGCTGAACCTGGACACGCTGGACTTCAGCAGAAACAAACTGGATGACGAGACATTTGGCCCAAATCCGCTGTCGGTGAGTTCCTGTGTTCTGATCTTCAGCACAAAAGAACACAGCTGTCTATAGTTGGTGGCTTTTCACATTACACCTGTAAAGTCGTACAGTGGTACCTCTACTTACGCTCTTCAAATGAAATTTTCTACTTACAAAACGCCTCAACAGGAAAATATTGCCTCTTGTTACGAAAGAAATTTCAGGATACGAAAGGTAAAAATACAGTATGGGCTGCTACTCGCAGCTCCCAAAGGTTCCTGAACGCAACATTCTTATAGCTGCTCTGCCATTGGCTATTACCTTGCATCCTGGCATCCCATTGGCTAGACACATACACATAGACCGTATGTGTCTATGTGTGTAGCTAGATAGGTGTCTATGCTGCGTCCTCATCATTCGGCCCTCAACCCATGAGGTGTTCTGATAGTTTTACGTAAATAATTTGCGAAAAGGCAAATAACTTTTTTAATGACATCGTGAAGGAGGAGTCAGGCGAGGGAAAGTCGGCGAAAGAACACCTCAGTTTAAGGCATGGCGTGGGTGGTTGGAGAAGTTCAAAAGGTGACTGGAATTCACTCTGTTGTTCATGGTGAGGCAGGAGCGCATGAACCAAAGAGGGTAAAAAACAATGAGGACAGCAGTTCAAAGGTTAAAGACCGTCATTTTTATTCTTTATTCTTTGTTTTTTACATTATGCACAACTCTCATTTACTGTGTAATAATCTAATTGTAACATGTATTTGTTACATGTTTTGAAGCATTTTTATGCTTTATAAAACATTTATGTCTGAATTTTGGTGGGCTTGGAACGGATTAGGGCATTTGCATGGAAAAAGCGTCTTTACTTACGAAATTTTCTACTTAAGAAATTTCTTCGAGAACCAATTAATTTCGTAAATAGAGGTACCACTGTATTGTGTTTTTGTTGTTGTGGTTCTGTTTGAAGTACACATTGATAGTACTTTAGTATGATTTATGTTGCTTTTTTCTTTGTTTCTTCATGTTAGTTTACATTTTATATGTGCAAAATGTATTATCAAAACAAAGCAAAGAAAAGCAAGGAAGACCAAAGAGAAGACGAAAAAGATAAAATAAAAAAAAAAAGTAAAACAACAGTTTAATTGAAATAATAAGTGATAATTTTGAAGAATGTAATTTTAATGTTAAGTCCTATTAAAATCAATTAATATTCCAGCTGATCACTTCCTAAATTATCAATACCTACGAATCTTAACTGAAGCTTCAACGGGTTTTCTTTTCAATCAGTGATGTAAATCAACATTTGTGGAATAATTGAGTGTGTCTGAGCAGTTTTAAGAGGATTTGCATTTAATTACAATAAACAACAGACTGCATACTCCATCATTACAATAATAAAAGAGTACTGATATATTAATCTTTTCTTAGAATAACTCCACCTTAACTTCTAAATGACCACAAGCCGTCCACAGATCTGACCAAACGGAATCATTTACTACAATCTGTCCAATGCTTAGCCACCACCATCAACAGACTCGCACAGCATTGGAAAACCACTGCAGCCAAATATGTGGAGAATAAAAGTATAAAAATATTTTTAGAGGAAGTTTTTCTTCACTCTCTCCTTTCGTCCCTTTAATAACAGAGAACTGGTGAACTGGAGGGACACTGCAAAAGATTTAGTCCACTGTTTTTATTTCACACATCGGCCACAGAAGTGCATTACTAAAAATACAGCATGATAGATATTCAACACTCTTATTAATTGTATCTTCTGTGACCTGGTGAACTGTTTCTGCATTGCTTGTGCAAATAAAGAATTGGGCCATTCAGGACAGGGATTGATTTATTCTGTTTCGTTTCTTTCACTCGTCACTTTTTATACACGCCATGCAGAACTTGACCGTCCTAAAAAAGTTGAACCTAGACAACAATCAGCTGACCAGAATCCCAACACTGCCGTCATCTCTGGAGGCGCTTAAGATCAATCACAACAAGGTCAATGCACTCACCCCTTCATGTTTCAAAGGTAAGACTTGTGACTGTTTATGTCACAAACACATCTGGGAGAAGAAATGGTGATGTTACTCATGATTCTCTTCTAGATTTAACAAAGCTGTTGAATCTGGAACTGGATGGGAACCTTCTCCATGAAGCTAGTGTGGCACCACTGGCCTTCAGACCACTAGAGAGACTTCAAGACCTCCACTTGGGCAACAACCAGTTCCGCTTCATTCCGCCAGGTCTTCCTCGCTTTCTTCAGGTGCGCTGGTATTACTTTACTGAATTCTGTAGAGATATCCTCTTTCCTTTTGTTTGAAATTTAAGTAGTTTCTAATTAAGCAGTTGGAAAATCAGGATTATACTCAAATTTACTAAAGAAAACCTAACTCTGATTTGAGGACAGGAATTAAACAACACCGATGCCTGTGTTTGTGTGCTTTTTTTTTTTTTTTTCCCATTTAGAAACTTGAGATGCGTAAGAATTCAATAGAGGAGGTGACAGAGGAGGCGCTGAGGAGATGCGTCCATTTGAAAGTTTTAGACCTGAGTCACAACCACCTGCATGAGAATGGCATCGCTACCCGCGCCTGGACTCACCTCAAGTACATCCATCCTGTCCAT
The DNA here is from genome assembly GCA_013358685.1 of Antennarius maculatus. Lineage (NCBI taxonomy): Eukaryota > Metazoa > Chordata > Actinopteri > Lophiiformes > Antennariidae > Antennarius > Antennarius maculatus. Next base: position 25,373,839 of record CM023607.1, read on the forward strand.
CCATCCATCCATCCATCCATCCATCCATCCATCCATCCATCCATCCATCCATCCATCCATCCATCCATCCATCCATCCATCCATCCATCCATCCATTCATCCATCCATCCATCCATCCATCCATCCATCCATCCATCCCTCCCTAATTTCTGCAGTTTTTTATTCAGCCGCTAGAGGGCAGACTGGTGCTGTGTGGGACGGAGCATCGTTTAAAGATGTTTAAGCCCCATCACCCGCTGGCTAAGGGCACTTCAAATATTAAATATATAAGATGTTGATGCTCTGATTCACATACACTGATGTGAAATAAACACATTCACACAAATTTCAGATCGCTGAGCTTAACTCCTTATATGATGTCGATTCAGATTCATTGACACAAAGACCGACACATTATTCTTCCATTACCTCTCTCTCTCTCTCTCTCTCTCTCTCTCTCTCTCACACACACACACACACACACACACACACACACACACACACACACACACACACACACACACACACACACACACACACACACACACACACACACACACACACACACACACCTTGAAATTGGCCTGGTGTTCTTGGATGTGAATGTGAGAGTGACTGTGTGCCTGTATGGGTGTGCTTGTGCATGCATGTCTCCTTGTGTGTGTCTCTGTGTGTGTGTGTCTGTGTGTGTGTGTGTGTGTGTGTGTGTGTGTGTGTGTGTGTGCATGTGCGTGTGTGTTGTTTAAATATGGTGAATTCCAGCGGGTTTTTTCGTTGCTCCCTGGGATCCTTGTGAACCACAGTGGGAGTTTCAGGAAAACTCAGGGAAAGGAAATTCTAAAGAAAGAATGAAACACTGGAAAGTGCAATTGTAGAGTCTGGATTGCACTGCATGACAAAATGACCACGTTCAAGGGGGACTAGATATATGAAATTGAGAAAAAGAATGGAGAAATTTCGATTATTATTTAAGGACAAGTGTGAGTCGATAAAACAACAAAGTCGTTTACTTGTGGGACAGTAAGATGATGAAGAAAGACTTTTGGTGAATCTAAAAAGGAGAAACTGAACTACGCTGCTCTCTCAGCCCACATTTGACATGTGACACTTGGTGTCAGTGCTGTGGAGAGCAGCGGTCTGCCCATTGGCACTGAAGTCTCATAATCTGGCTTGCTATTTTAAAAGCTTTCCTACTCAAAGTGTGTACAAATTCATCTGGACCTGAATTTTGCTAACGCAGCAGTCGATAATACCTTGAAGAGCTACGCTCATTAGTGCAGATCTGACCTGGGATCTGTTTCAAAATTGTCTCAAGTTATAACATCTCACCATATTCTAAGCATAGTAGATGTTTTCCATCTATTACCAGTACTTTATTTGTATATGTTTGTATGTAAACATACACAACAGAAGTTATAGATAAAATGTAATGCGGTTATCAGTACATCAAAATAAATTTCAATGAGGAGTTGACTTCACTCAAGTACTTCAATTTTGTGATAGCCTGTTAAAAGATCAGAGCAAAATTACCATATATTTTACTCCACTCTTTAGTTACAGATTATTTTACTCATTCGGTTTACGGTTATGACAAAACATTCCGAGCTATTCGATTAGCTTCTCATAAACCAGCTATGCAGTGATCCATAGAAACCAGTTAGAAATGAAGTACCGTCAATGAAGGGAACCAGTGGTGAGGAGTTCAGTCTGAACAAGGCAAAAGTAGTCTTAGCAGGGAAAAAGCATGAATAAATAAATATATAAGCAAGCAAACAAAAATGAAAACAAACAAATAAATTTACATGTACATACATACATACATACATACATACATACATACATACATACATATATACATCCATACATACATACATCCATACATACATATATACATACATGTAATTTGTATAACAACATAAAACAGGTTACTTTTTTTGTTACTGTTTTGCACTTTGTTTTGAGTGCTGTGACTAAGTAACTAAAACTTTAAAACACAAACAACTGAAAACCCCCACTATTGCTGACTCTTCTGGAACGGCTGTTGAAGTATCAGCATTTTTTTTTCCATTGGATGTATTCTCCCAACATTTACCGCAGCATTTAATCACCTGTTCTCGTCCCTGATGCCTCTCTCTGATAAAAGTTTAATGAAAGTCTGTCGGTAACTTGCTGAGTTAAATGGTCACCCTCAGGCTTCTTGCAAAGCAATAAATAAAAAAAAAATAGATTTAGATTTATCTGGATCAAGTCTTTGGTCAAATTTCCACTCTTTCACTCACTTTCATGATAATCCTTAAAGACGTGTTGTGTTATTGATTAAAACAGAGAAAAAAGTTAAAAAGAAAGTAGAGAAATCCATGAATCTGTCTCATTACATGGATCCAAATATCTGTCATGTAGTTTTTGTGCAATCCTGTTACCAGACAGTCAAACAAAACAAATCGATCTCTAAACCAAAAGTACCTTCTTCCCAATGATGATACTGTTGTATTCTGTAAAAAATACTTAAATGTATTTTAATGAAATGTTTGTTTTCAGAGGGTTAACTACAACATTGCCGATCCTATAATTATAAGGATTAAAGGGTATTATGTTTTATTTTGTGTCTTCTAATATAACCATCAAGATCATAGTCTTGACTTTATTTTAAAGGACCTTAGCATTGTGTGGATACATAGAATTTTTTGGAATGTGAAGTCATCTAAATATTGTCCAAAAATTTCTGCAGTGGGAATACAGTAATAGTTAATAACGCATACAAGTGATGCATTAAATATAATGTTATGTTTAAACTGGCAGCGATTCAGGCGGAGTGAATGATATTCTCTGCCCATTTGCTTTTAATTATTTGTGTCAGAATAATATTTATTGGAGACAATCTCGGTTTAGATTTTTTTTAGCGCAGGAAGCTCAGCTTCTCTGCATGTAGGCACAGGTTTGGCAATCAACACGCTTAAGATGTGTCTGCCGTGCTGCGAAGAGTCGGAGCCTGATGGGACTTGTATCAAAGACACTTTCATCTTCAGATCAGCACAAATTGGTTTCATAATAACACTGCATTAAAGGAAAAATAAATCCACACTGAAACTGCAACAACACTCGACACATGCACACAAACACTCACATTGAATAAACAGTATGAGCTATTCTATTTTCTATATACCATGGCAGTAAGTCTTACTCTTTGTTTGAATTCATCTAAAGTTGCTGCACTTTGTTTTCAACAAATATGAAATATGGATCAGTTAGTCCCAGATATCACTTAATCAGTTCATGTTAATGGAGAAGGGAAGAAGGGGTAGGATCAAATAAGCTTATGCTTCATCCTACTCCTTTTCGGACATGTTTTGTGTATTATTATTATTATTGTTGTCTTGATTATGGTTGTTATTCTGCACATGTTCGAAATAAAGCATTCATTCATTCAGTCATTCAACCAATCAGTGCATACAGACGCCTGCACCATAATGTTGTAATGTAAAGTCAGAGTTGTAATGTACAGTAACAACATTTCCTATCACTACATCCATTACTACATTTTTCAGTGCAGTCTTGGCTTATATTGCCTGCTTGCGGTCACTTAGCCTGTCCACATTACGTATGCCAGAGTACGTTGCCAGTTCATATAATGCCGGCATGATGTGCAAGTCGAGTGCCACAGTTGCTTCTGTGTCTTTGTGTGTTTGAAAGAGAGGCAAAACTCTCCATGTGCTGGTTCCCATTAAGACCAACTGGCCTGAGGATATGCAGGCCATTAACTTGATTACTCTGAACTTTTTCCGAACAAAGACACATTTGCACACACAAATATTTTTGGTTTTATTAAATAACTTTGCGCCTGTCTGTCGATGTTTTAGCAATGAAATATTAGACTAGAAATAACCCTGAGAGAACCTGAACAAATGGAAAGTGTTCTCACATCAGAGCTTTTAGCAACAGCCTCTAAATTTAAAAATGGGTGGAATTATGAACGTGCACGACACGTGTGCTCATGTTGAGCCACTGTGAAGAAAGAGATGCACACGCTATGGTGATGTCACCATAGTGAAAATGATGTTTTTACGATTGACAGCGTAGGACTTATCAATATCTTCCAGAATGACAGAACAAAATCTATTTTCATCTAAACACTCTTCACTGATTCGCTCACTCGATTTCAATGACTGAAAAAAGACCCTATTCTGAAATATTAAAGAAAGAAATCTGAAATCTTCATCTGTACTCGAGATCCACGGTTACACAAACCTTTGCAATTTTTTAAGATACATTACTGTAAAATAAACAAACATAAAAGCAAACGTAGGTGAACACGTGACCCCATTCATCCATCAATGGGAGAGGTAATTCATGATGGATATATTATATGTGTGCCGGTGCCTTAAATTTAGTGTCTATTTGTGAATTAATGCTTTAAAATGAATATGATTCTGTTTGTTTATGCACCGCTGCGTCTTTTTGTTTGTGTATGCATTGATGCTTATTCTTAACATTATGTTACACAACAAAGAGTGTGTGTATGTGTGTGTGCGTGTGTAGGTGATGCAAATGTTTGAAGGAGCCAGTCGATGTCGAGGTTGGGTAGCTTGGAGAGGAAGGTTCTGTGGGCTCCATCTGCTCATTAATACCATGTGGAGCTCTGAGCAGCGATGGACTGCTGCTGAGCTTCCCGGCAAAAGGTTTAGCATATAAATCAGCGGCTGGCCTGAACTGGTCCTGAGACAAAGGAATATATATATATTTGATGGTTTAAATTTCAAGCAGAGACTAAATTTGTAATGTCCACAGGTTGAACTCACAGAGCCTGTCGTGCGATACGTGAGCGCTGGCTGATGTGTTTTGAGTTAAGTCTGTCATTATGCTCCCCTGGACTTTGTTTTCCGTGAAACAGTGGTGTTAGTAATTATGTCATGTTTTACTATGTCTTTGTTAAGCAGAGAGGCATGTAACCAGCCTCAGCTTTGTCGAAGCCTGTCGAGAACCTTGCTAAGATGAAGGGTTGTGCCTAAACGTGACCTTATATACGTATATAATAGTGACAAATGATAAGGAAATAATGCACCTCGTTTGATTGATTCAGATGCACGAACCCCTTTTTATTCTATCGTCTTCGAAGGCACCAACTAGTGCAAGAATGATTAGTACACCGTGGGAGTTGTAAAGTTCACGGGGGGAGAATTATGCACAGGTACTTACTATAAGACACCTTTACGAGTAGCAGAATTGCCGAGGCACTGAACACATGCCAGTCCAAGCATCTCCCACATTCATAACCCTGCACTCACACTCACCTCTCTGGTGTCCATTCCACCTCGCTCTGCACCCATTGGTTGGGTATCTTGCGGTGTTGTGGACCCGCTGGCTGTTCATTGTGCTCTATGAATGGCGGAAGAACAGGAAATGAGGTTGCTCTCCCGCTGTGAGCCGTGCTGTAAACTCACAACGGCTGTGTGGGATCTTCCAACAAAAACACTGCACGACTGTACTTCGTCTTCACCTTAGACCCTTGAAATCTACCCCCCAACCCCCATGTCTGGTCATTCTCTTTTCTGCATGCCAAACATTTCCATACCCATTATACACCAGTCAGCCACAAATCCCCCCTCAAACTGGAATGTTCTATTCTATCATGCCCCCCCCCTCCCCTCCACTCCTGCTGCTCCCCTTGAAACCCTGCAGTCTAGCCTCCCACTTTGCACTCGGGACTCCCAAATTTGATGCAGTGGTCCAGAGACTATAAAACATGAAACCCACAGTTGATAGCTCAGGAATCAGAGTGGAAGTGGGCATCCACTTTTTACAATTAGGTGTTAATATGATCACTATCCTCATTTTGCTTGTTGGCATGGTAACATCTACTTTTCAGTTAACATAAACTACCTCTAAGTTTGGCAGGAATGTCTCTGTTTTGATATATGGTCTCAAACCATACCCTTGGACAAATGTATATTCTGAGCTGGTTATGGTGTTCATGAATAGTCAGAGGATAAGTGGCATTTATCTTTTCCACATTTTCGCAATCTTACCTAAACTTTTATAGATTTTTATCCCTGATTTAAAAATAACATCTGATATGGTCATTCTCACCCGGATACCACTTTTTTTTTTTTTTGGAGAATTTAGATCGTCATCTTAAAATAAGTTTTTTGCTTTTTTCATTGAAGTAGTATCCTATTTTCAGACGTGGGAAAATGCAAATGAACTTCTTACTTATTGGATGAGTGATTTTTAATAATCCTTAATCTAGGTCAGACTTGGAGCACCAGATATATCTTTGCACCAAACTAACTAGAGTTACAGAGGTGGGAAGAGCAGTCACTCAGAAGGAATCTCACTTTAAAGTAGCTCAAGAAGTACAGCAGTACTGCTGGCAACATACTGCTGCTCAATTTCTTAAGTTAAATAGTTTTGGCATGCCTTATTATGAAATAGCCCAAAATAAATTTGTTTCATAGTATAGCAGCATCTGTGTCTTGAAATGCTAAATCTTGATGTGTAATTCCGTCTGGATCAATAAAGGCTTTCAGACACTAGACCATTGGGATGAAGAAAATTCACTAAATATTTCAGTCTGGACTCGTGTCTGGTAGGCCTTTGATGAGAATAAAAACAGAATCCTCATTTAAAGATATTCCTATACATAGGTGATAGTGATTTCTACTTTGCGTGTGTCTTCAGGTCCCTGGAAACCTTGGATTTGTCCCACAATCAGTTCACTTCTGTACCCATGAATCTGCCTCGTCATCTCCGTGAACTGATCCTTCAGCACAACAGTATCAGTCACATCCCAGCTTACACCTTCCTTCGTCTGCGGTCCAGCCTGCAGTTCCTTCAGCTATCCCACAATTCTTTGAGCAGTGAGGGTATAGGAAAAGTGTCTTTTGTCGGCACGTACCGCTCAATGAGAGAGCTCCTGTTGGACAACAATCATCTGGGAGACGTCCCTCACTGTGTCCGAGCATTCAAGAACCTGAAGGTGTTGAGGCTGGATAACAACCGCATCAGGTAGACCGACACTAATATTAATTCAATATTCAAAAATATCGAGGAATTATTTTCAGAATGAAGAAATAAGCTAGAAAAAATGCCATTCTGCTTGTTGTGTCCTACTAATAACAAATATGTCTGTGTGGCCAAAAACTGATGTCTTCACTGCAAACTAAGTATAGAGCAAAAGGTTGGTTACACTTGGGCCTGAGATTTCCTGACGTGATATGAGAACCAATCACGTTGCTAAATTAAAATGAACGTGAGACGTTTTAGAGCTCTCAACAATAGTTAGCAGCCATACTGGAGCCTCTGTGAGGCTATATTTAGGCCTAGTCTTACTAAATCCCAATTGCAGCATGGTGACATGCTCATAATTACAATACGAGCACCCTTATGTTTAGGTGGAACCATAATGGTGCGGCATGTCAGTGTACTAGCATTCAGTAATTAACACAAACTACATCTGAGACCAATGTGAAGTAATCACTGGGTTTCCTTCCACGGGGGATTTTTGCCTTATTGAAATCTTGCCTTAGCTGACAGTTAATGCAATACAGCTAAAAAATATATATATATAAAAAATATCTACATATGCAGTAATGCAGTATATATATATATATATATATATATATATATATATATATATATATATATATATATATATATATATATATATACTGTATATGTAGGTATTTTTATTTTTTTTATACGTAGATATTTTTTATATATTTTATGTGTATATATATATATATATATATATATATATACACACACACAAATATATACATACACTGTATACAGTATATGTATATGTATATATGTACATGTACAGTCTATATGTATATGTATATATGTGTATATATGTACTGTATATATATGTAAATATGTATAGAGAGAGAGAGAGAGAGAATGGGGCTTCCACTTATTAAAGCAAGGCCATTGCCTTCATGCACCATATGTCTGACCCACCAGGCTACCGTGTTACCCCCCCCCCCCAGCACAGTAATAATAAGATTTTCAGGGCTCCACTAAAAACAGATGTGCTGACTTTCCTGTCAGTCCATCTAAAAGTTTTTGATTAATAATAAATGCAAACCTCATGATGGCACAGGAAAACTAAGTCTTTTTCTATGCTGTGGTTGCAGGATGGTGGGGCGTTGGGGAGTGTGCCACTCTCGTAATGCTGGTACCACCTTGTCCTCGGTCCACTTGGAAAATAACCTCCTAGAGGTGGAGAAGATTCATCCAAACACCTTCTCCTGTCTGACCGATGCTAGTGGGTTGATCCTCCATCCACAGAAGGGGCACCTATCTGTCCAGTAGATCACAGCACGGGGCAGACATACATATACTAGAATATCTGCACATGCACGCATAAATAGAGTCATCACACCGCTTGTTTCTTACGTTAGCCGTATGACTTTTTTTCTTCTCAAACCCATCCTTTTCTTGGATCCAGATGAATCCAGATCTTCTCAAAACACTGATTTATATCTTTTTTAATTCAAGCATAAGTCATTATAAGTGGTGTTTCAGACAGAACGATGATTAAAATGGATTCACCCATGTCTTTAATCTACGTCTGGTGCCTGCAGGCGACATCTTCAGTTAGAGCAAGCAGAAATACAGTGGGGGTGTTTGGATGCAACAGGGATTCCTGTCGGGGGGGGGTGTGTGTGAAGGAAATAGTTGGAGCTTGGAATTACAGCTCGGGTGTCACAAAGATAAAATGTCTAGTGACATCGTGTGAACTCAAGGGGCCCATTAGAGAAAAACATAAACATCATGAGTTTCTTATCGCCAGATGAGTTCCAGTATAAACAACTACCACTCGTCTCCCCGCAAAAAATACATCGAAAACACCCCGATTGTGCAGAGGGCCTCAAGCAAGGGCCTCCGAACATGCGAAGGTGACGTCAACCACTCTAGGATCATACATGGAAATGGGGGCGCAGGCAAGTTTGCATGACAGGAGCGGTGCAGCTCTTTATTTGTGTTAACAGGAGGGGAGAAGACAAGGAACATGTTAACTCCGAAAGGAGCTAAGGGACAAACAGCAGGCTGGCTCTGGAACAATGCTGTGATTGTTCTGAGAGGGATCAGTGAAAAACGAGAAGAGCAGCGGTTCATGTCTAGTTGAGGCAAATGAGACCTGGCGAGAGAAGAAGAAGAAGAGGAAAGAAAATTAAAAACAGAGACGGTAGGAGAACAGATCCCCACTTAGGAACCACAGAAATCTCAGCTCCGATGTCCCGCCAACTTTATTGAGAAAATGACCTCCCAAATCTCAACGTGCTCCCTTTCTATCCCTAATTGTCCATCAAAATATACCGCACCTAGTCTCTTTTGCACCTCTTCATATAAATCTCCTCTCTCACTACGTCCTGCAGGGTTGAACACAGAATAAGATGTACCACTCTTCCCTTTCATCGTTGATTTGTATTTTATAAAGCTTGTGTTTAAATGTTTAAATGGACTTGCCACTCCTCCTTTCTGTAAATACATCACAAGATTACAGAGTTGCAGTAGATCCCCCAGAGCGGCTTTGAGCGGTAGCTGTAAACCTCCTTTCTGTAAAACATCCTTTGCTTACAAAAAAAAAGGTTTTACTTGACTTATCTGTGGAAGAAGCAAAGTTTTGTTACTCTTGAAATCTGCTGCAGACTTCATCATATTCAAAGGAGCTACAAAATCCTAATAAATCAGTAGCTGATATATCAAACTTTTCTTTTTTATGTCACTATATTAAAAGTTTGGTTTGCTGTACCTTGTATACATTCTTATCTCATTTCATTTTTCATCTCTTAAACAAAGAACAAGTATTGTATACTAGCTTTCACTATTAGCACCACAATTCTTTCACGTTTATCTGTGTATATTGTATCTGTCCCAGTCAAATAAATGTTGATACTACAACTGTCCTACCGTGACGTAACATTTCTGGTGTCTGTGAACTCAAAGCCAGAGTAAAGATCACCAACTCTGCTTTCTGTTGTGGTTTTCACTGGACCAGCAGTTCTTTTCCCTGTGCTGTTATTACCCAAAATGCATTTCAAGGACATGAATTGAACATCTAGACCCCTTGATTTACAATGGAGTCAAGTACTTTATGCCAAAATCTCTTGCAGCAAATAGTTTCCTCTATGTGTGTCACAGAAAAACAAACCCCCAGATAAATAGAGAGTAAGGCAGATTATATACTATTAGTCTCTTTAATTTACTAATCTGCTCATTTAAACACACAATTACGCTTAAATACATCACTCAGACAAATGACTAATTAAAGGATAAAATGATGAATCATGTTCTGTGTGTGAAGCTGTAATCTAACTCGGTGAAGCTTTGACTGGCTCCAGGTAGAAACTTTTGACAGCGTGCAGTATTTCTGCTGCTCTAAATGAAAACCAGAATGTCTCCTGGAGGTAGTGGAGCTACACTGGAGGTGGGTGGGGGAGGGATGCAAAGAGAAATAAGATGGTGAATAGAAGAGTGAGAGAATGGAGCTGATGCAAGCAAATGACAAAGCATACAAGATAATGAGAACACAGAACATACATGGTCTGCATCCGTGATATAAACCCTCACGTATCTATTACACTTTGTACTGCCAGCCTGGGCGTGTAATCACATGTTAGATTTCTGCTTTCAGTGCATGTGGTGCAGTCTCTGTAATTGTACAGTCATTTTACAAACAGCACATTACTGTCTAAGAAACTGCACATTCGTTTTTTTATGCAGCGGTCCCCATGCATACAGATTGAGATGAATCTATGTGCAAAAACAGCCAATCTGCATCAGCGCTCTTCTTGCAATTTCTTTCCTTTGTAGTTTTGCACAGATGGATGCTTCAACTTTGATCTTAAACGCTTCAACCTCCCCTCCGCATCTTATGTCACGCTTGTTATTTTCAAATTCGACAGGCTCACCACTTCAGTGCCATCCACCAAACGGCATGTGACATGGCTAAACTGTTAAACCGACGTGCTCTCACACCCAACAGATGTTTAGCATCCTGGTGAGCTGAGGGCCAGAGTTTTGTTTGCAAGAGGTTGACTGTAGGGGTGGCACGGCGCCTTTCTTCTCTCGCGCTCGGCCTGGTCTACCCGGCGACAGCGGCGTCTCGTATTTGTTATTGAAGGAGCGGGGGAGTGTTGGCTGACAAAATAAGACGCAGCAGCACACACAGAGGAGAGCAGCTCAAGAATTTATTTTGCTGAATCAAATGGACATCAAAAGCAGATAAAGTGGCGAAGAGATTGGAGGCAGTTCTTTTTACCTCCAGTCTCTTCACCACACGTTTGTCTTCCAGTGTTAAGGGGCCGATCTATTTTGAAGGAAAAATGTGCTTAGAATTTGTGTTTGGAGTAAACCACAAGGCCGTCGGCTCAGCGTGCACATCCTGGATAGCTGAGCAATTTAAAATGATTGTGAAACAAAGCTTTTGTTGTATTGAATACCAAATCCTACTGATACACTTCAGTCAACCTCGTCCTTGTCCTCTCATGCACACAAGGACACACACAAACTCGCGGTGGCCCCCTTATGCAAAAGAGCTAACAAGTGGGCTTGCTAATCTACTGCATAGAAGCACGTCAGCTGAACAATCAGAGACCAAAAGGAGTTTAATTTGGATGCCAAACCCTTGAGCTACAGACCAGAACCATAATCAACTGAACCGCAAGCAAGAAGGACCGGCAGACAAAGAAATAAAGAGTGAGAGCCAGAGAGATAAACTGATTCTACAAGCTGGGAGGGAAAGAGGAAGCAGAAAAGGGAGGAATGTTATCCACAAAAGCCTTTATGAAAACTTTGACCCTTAACAAAACCCCTGCAGGGCAATGATCTGGTCTGCACAAGTATTCCACCACTGTGGTCACTGCACTCTCTGCAAAAACTGAGTAACATCCTGAAGAGACAGTCGTTCCTTATGTTGCCTTGGTGGATGATGATGATGATGATGATGATGATGAATTGATGCAGTTTTGAATAATGTAAGTACATTCATCTGGAACTAACTTTCTGCAGGATCCAGGAAGAGTTGCCAGATGCTGTCAGTTATCAAATTCATTGTCTCAGTTATGTGCAAACAATAAAGAGAGGAGGAAAAAAACGCAAAAACTTATGTTGGTCAAAACAAAACCAATGCAAAATTGCAGGAAGACATAAAAATCATACCTTCATAAAAACAGTGGGACTTGTTGGGATCATGATGTTCTCTCTCAATGAATGCAATGAAATTCTGGTTGGGCCAAAAAACAAACAAACAAAAAAAAGGCTATCTGTGACTCAGCAAACATTATAAAACACATCTCCAAATGGTTTAAAATGTCCCAGTCAGTACAATCTGGGATCCCCAGTTTCCAGGCAGCCTATGAAGAAATAAATATACACTAATGCTGCTATTGAGACACAATGCACAGGATGTTTATAGATGTAATTTGTAGCTTTACCCTCCAAAACCTCTCAAAAAATGTTCATGTTTTATTTCCACTCCATGAAGGCTTGTTTTTGTTGTTCATTAAGATTAAAGTACACAACAAGTATCTTTCATTAAGTCCCCAGCTATTGCATATTGTAACTGAAAATTAGCTTGTTTTTTTTTTTTTTTTTTTAAGTATCATTGCAAAAATTACAAGTGTCTTATGAGAAAAGCATTCAAAAGCAATTGATTACAGACCTCAGCACAAAATTGAAACGGTACACCCTCTTCTTCTCTTTGCTATTCTTTTGGAAGTGTCATATTACAACGAGGAAATAGTAGTGGACAGACAAACATCATCCAATATCACAATAAATTCTCCTTTTGAAAGATATTACTATTACTCATGCTGTTATTCAATCCATATATCACTACTGTTGGATTTAAAATAATGCATCTCATGTTACTCCTCCAGCTATTATAATAACCCAGAGGTACTGAGGCCGGCCTCTCCTCCTTCTCCTCCTCCTCCTCTTCCTCCTTCTCTTCTTTCCTCCATCCAAACTGGGGAGAAAGGAGGCTGGCTTGTTAACTTTATGGGCTTGACCCCCCCGATCTCTCAGTCATTTCCTCGTTTTGGAGTTCGCAGTTAAACACGGTGCGGCGGAGGAGCTGCGGGTGGATGTCGGAGAGCCACGCAGAAATACCGCAATAATCCCTAAATGTGATGAACATATAGAGCAGCTTTATTCAAAGACTCCAGGATAATTGACGCTAAGAGGGAGAGTACATCCTCCATCCCATTATTTTTTGGAATTTGGAATTAATATCTTGTTTCTATCCATAAGGTAGGGAAGATGTTTATTTTCATTATTATTAGTATAAATGCCCCTCAGTTTTGTAAATATCTGATGGGGCAACTTCTTAAAATCTTTAATCTTGACTGATTTTAATCGATAGAAAACATCCATAAAATATCAATTAAGTTTAACAAGGATACAGAAAACTATTAAATTGTGGATTGATTAAAATGACAACAAATGCCGTTTATATTTTACATTCTGATGATTTTTTGTTAAACTTTCATTTACTTTAATGCTAATTTTTTTTTTTTTTTTTTGGTTGGAATGTTCTGTGGATATAGTTTTACCCATTTAACCAGTAAAAACTGTATGAACTTCACTTTTCCCCCAAGATCAGTCTGCTAAGAACTTTCATCGAGCTGCTTTGTGCAACCTGTGGAGCATTTTGGCACGACGCTTGTGATGCTTTCATTTCCCTAACAGCGTTTATCAGTGACGTCCACTAGATGGCGCAATGAGTCCCCAAGGACTGTCGTAGGGGGCGCAATCGTTAGTGAATGAAATAATAACAAAAGAACACGCATCTTTCTCTTCACTTTATCTTCAAATCAATGCACTTTTATGCTCTGGACTGGAAATGTAACTTAGGACATTTATAGAAAGTCTTTTTCATCCAACCCTTTAGGGAGAATAATTATAGTCAACTGTGCCAATGAAGTCCACCCCTCCTGGTACACAGGGGCAGCTCTACCCTCAAACCCAGGCACTGCATATGCACAGAATATATAGCTTGAGATGTGGCCCAATATTTTTGCACAAAGATTTTTTTTTTATAGTTTTCTATTTCCTTCACCATGTTTTATTTTGTTACACAATATTCTGTAGTCAAACATGTAGTACTATATAGGGGGATTCTTTCTCCCCATCTGTGGCACTAGTTTGTCTTGTAATTATGATTTCATGTACAGGATTTCCACATAACCCACCATGTATGGAACATTTTCACCAGTGTACTTTACTGAATTATCTTATTATATGTGGTTTTTGTTTTTTTTATGCTGGAGTCAATGTAAGATAGAAAACCATCTGTTTCCTAACCTTCTAGCCTGCCTGCTTATTAGGTTGACCACCATGCACCTGCTAGTTTGTCTGTCTGTCCACCTGTCTGTCTGAGCATCTGTGTGAGGCATCACTAGTCCAAGTTCAAACTAACATTTCCGTTAGAGCTTCTTTTTATCATGCAGAGGAAAAAAGTTATTTTTTCATTTATAAACCAGTTTGTCACCAAACTAGCGGTAAATGCTCCCCTCACTCTGAATTCAAGTCAACTCAAGTTAAATTCTATCTCTGAAGATTCTGTTCTCATAATGTTTTGACAGATTGTTACATTAGATTTTAAAAAGGTAGCATTCTTTCTTCATTCATCCATCAACGCTGAGCTGCCCACAGGCGTGGGCCCTCGGATCACTTTCCTCCATGCTGTTGACTGGTTCTGACATTTTTCATTGTTCTGTATTTCTCTGCTCTCAGTTCCTGTCTGGTCAGGCCTCCTCTCCTCAGTGTTGAGCAGCTTGCCACCACATCCAAGCTCAGTGGCAACAGAGAAGCTGCCAAAAAGTTCCTTTTTTAGGGATACAGTCACCAAATTACAGCCGCCGGTGCAGTTAACTCCACCCGAACACTCCTACCAGACCCGCCTAGCACCAGCTTCCACTGTCTGAAGGGCTCATGAATTTAGGTTTTGCATGAGTGTGTGTGTGTGTGTGTGTGTGTGTGTGTGTGTGTGTGTGTGTGTGTGTGTGTGTGTGTGTGTGTGTGTATTTGTCTGTGTCTTTGTATATAAAGGATAAGCAGTGTAAAGACATGAGAGGTCAGCCAAATGAGCAGATAACTTGGGGGCGGGGGGTGGACTTCTGATTGTGAGACTGAAAGAGATAGTTTACATGTATGTGTGTGTCCAAAAGAGTATTTGTTTGGCTTTTTTGCTTCAATTCAAACAAAGCAAAACACTTTTAAATGTGTATTTTTTTTTTTTTTTATGTGTCAGAGTTTAGATCTTGCATCCGGCTTATACGAACACGACGGGCTGAAAAACAAGATATAACTCGAAAAATTTGCAACACAATACAAACACAAAAAAATATTTGGTGTTCTGTCCACGTTGCCATCACCTCAAGCTACCATGTGATATTAATCAGTGCTGAGTGTTGACGTGGCAGCAGCCGGTACACCAGCATGGTGGCGCCACTTGGCACATTTGGTTAGCTCTCTGCCCCACCTTAAGTCTGCTTACACAACTGCTGGCATGGTTTTTAAGAGCAGAGATGATGTGATTCTAAATACCAATAAAAAGGATAAAGTGAGCAAGCATTTATGACTTGATTACCGTCATAAAGCCTAATAGGTTCTGGCATGTCCGGCTTCAGTTGTTTGTGATGTTTCAAAAATTAGCTAATAGGTGTGAAAAGGTGGTACGAGGTCATGTGAGTCATGAGATAATAGGTTTGCGTCTCCAACTGAGCAGGAGGTAACAGAGATTGCCTTTTTTTTTTTTTTTTTTTAATTTTCTGCAGTCATAGGAAACCAAATGTTTTGTGTGCTGCACCTTGAGGAGATAATTAGTCTTGGAAACCCAGAGAGCGAGTAGTTTAAACATACTTGATGTTTGTTTTAGTTTGACAAGGACAGATGTAACCTGATGGGAACTCTAGTCCCTTCAAATTAAATGTAGATGTTTTGGATGACTTTGGCTCAGCATTAGATGGATTGCATATAGTAAATGTAAAGTAAATCTCCGACACCCGATTGTGGGAAACTCAAACAACTGATAGACTTTTAGGGTTTATTGTTCACCAGATGGTACCCTCAGCAAAATTGCTGTGCTTTGTTATTAGCAGTCATCCATCTGTTCCTGAACCCGCTCTCATGTCTTCCCGGTTGCATTGTCTCCATTCTACTTTAACCTTTCACATCAGTAGTGAATGACTCAGATTCCCGGTGTCCATCTTCTGGTGTCTTTAGAGGTGTGTGTCTGTGTTTCACCTACAGGACGTGAGCTGACACACCTTTCCTCTCTTCTCTTTAATTTTGATACTTGAACATCTAATTTTAAAATCATTGGCATCCTGCTACTGTGTCTTTTTTAGCTTTCATCTATCACATCCTTCCCTCCACCGCTGTCACACCACTCTTCTCGTTTCTTTGGTTCGTCTTGTTATCGACCAAGACGCAAAGCAAGATGAAAATGTCTGCCGTTAATTCGCTCTTGTATTGGATTGGAGGGCAGTTAAGGCAATAACAATCAGAATTGAAGGCTTAGATTTGTTTTTATCCCTCACCGGATGTTTGGCTGTTAAGGGATTAGCTGCAGGGAGAGAGGAGGAATTCACATGTCCACACACCCAATAAAAGTGGTTGTTACAACCAGAGAGGCTGCTTGATCGTGGGATGTAGTTTAGTCTTATCGTCATGTTTGTGTTTATAGCAGCTTTGCACGTCAGTCCTGGATGATGATAGACTGTTCTACATCCTGTCTCCCTTTTTTTTTTAAATCGTCTATCATTCACCACACATCTGTGTACATGTTTCCATCCTCTATGTGTTAGAGTCTAACACATTTCTACAAATGACTGGAAAATCGCTGGTTTGGAAAATGGCTCCACAGATTCTTGCTAGGGTACCACATTTATTTCTAGTTTCATGTATTTACCTGTTATACCACCCATAGATTGTAAAGCACAAGCTGCAGAAATTTCAGGTATCTTTTATGCAAATTCCAGCTTTTTATATGTTGCATATCATTGTGTGACGCTGACTATGTGTGCCCTTGCTATATCCTTTTGACTGCATTCTTCTGGCCAAACCTAAGCCAATGGCATTTGTTTCTTTTCTGCAAAATGGTATAATTTGGCAGCTATTTTTATTGCAGAGAGCAGACTACAGGCCAGCTATTCATGGTCGAGGGCCAGGTCCACGTCATGCACAGGCTCTTTGCTTTAATGATTTATTTGTCCCTAAATAATCCTTTTATTTCTTTGAATAGAACAAAAAATAGTCTATAATTGCAGCAGGTTGCATAAATAACTTTAACGGGTTGATAATGGATCATTTTCCCACGCACAAGTCAAAACTAATTCCGGACATATAGCCCGGTTTGGTATGTGAAGTATAAGGAAGAGTGAGTAAGAACTAAATTGGTGTTTTCTTAATTCATCACCAAAATGCAGTGAGGTATGTCTCCCACATTCTTCCTTCTGGAGAGCTTTGGTTAAGATTATGCTGTTATAATCTAAAATATCAGTTTTGCTTTAGAGCGCTTTTTTTTTTTTTTCCTGAATGGAATGAGAAGCATTTCCTAAACAATAAAAAGCCCTTGAAACCCCTCTTTCAAACCATGTTATTACAGTCAACCTTTTCAAGCCGTTCAAAGTTGCTGAATTTGTTTTTGTTCAGTCAGCATAAGCATTCTCAAAAATATCAACGTTAAGTGAAAGAAGTAAGTACGGGGGGGGGGGGGTCAAGCATGCATTTGCGTGGTCTCACGTGTTGTTGAACCAGCTTGAGACCAATGAGAAACTGAGCCAAAAATTGAAGCTTCATGGTGGGATTTGTCCAAGATAGACAAGTGAATGAAGTTAAGATCTGTGAAGATAAATCTGTGAAGATTTGGCCTGAGGTGGGAAGATGAATATTTCACACATAAAAACAGAGAGAACAAACTAGATGAACAGAGAAGATATTAACAAACAGCAGCTGCAAAAATGAGGATGTGTTGACGTGATATTAAATAGAAATCTCCAGCACACGAGAACTGATGATCTTTTAAATCATGCCCAGACATGCCCAGACAATGATAGCATGAAATTAAATGTGCATGAGAGGTGTGACTGACAGGATACTATGACTAAAAGGCTGGCTGGATTATATAAAGGAACAGTCAACCTGACTGAACTTTCTCTAGAACTTCATTAAATGTAATGCATTATAAATAAACTGCAAAATATCCCCACACAAATCTCCAAATCCTCATCTTATTCACTCTTTAACATTTAATGGAAATAACTGATCTGTATGTTTTTCTTGTCCTCTCATATGTTGTCTCTGGCACTTCAAGAAGGCTAGTTTTTATCCCAACAACATTTAAGTAAAACTTAGTAGAGAAGTGTCCTGGGTAAGGGCGAAGAGGAGGATCCAGATGAAGGTGCGGATGTGGGAAATCTTTTGCAACTGTGGCGAAAAGCTATGCGCCTTCTAGTTAATGATATATTATTCTGCTATCTCCTAACACCTCCACCTTCTTTTCATCCACCACTGGTAATACTGGTAGCCAAACCTGGCCTGTTGCTTCCAATCATGTTGAGACGGGATCCCTCGACCTGCCTGGAAAATTCAGTTGCATGCTAACCATTGCTGTCCAGACGTGCAATTGCAGGATTATGAAGCTGGGGGATCAAAGAAGGACTTGCACACGACAAGTTTAGAGATTATAGGGTTTTAGGTCACCCAAGGGTCCTTTGTTGGCTTTACTTCATAGGATTATTTTCAAGGGTCACGGTTTCCTGCTGTAAGGATCAATTGGCCTGCTAGTAAATTGTTTTTCCTGGAGAACAGATTTAAGGGTGAATGTGGGGTGTGTCTACACTGAAGTGTTAGTTACATCAGTGCAGACTGGATAAGTGAAGGAAACAAACAGACACACACATGTTGAAGTGTCTGGTGACCTCAATTAGCAGTGTGTGTGTGTGTGTGTGTGTGTGTGTGTGTGTGTGTGTGTGTGTGTGTGTGTGTGTGTGTGTGTGTGTGTGTGTGTGTGTGCGGCCAGCTATGACATCATGGAGTTTATGTTTCATGACACGCGTACACACTCACACATGAATATGCACACCCAGTTTCTCCCTCAAAATGAATAGGGCCTTTGTTTTGACTGAAAGCGCTGCAGTGTCACTGTTAATGGAGTAAGGTTTTCCATCGATGAGCCGATGTCCTCTAGACCGTCTGATTGGCCGGTGAGAAGAAACTCGCTCTGCTGGGAATAGGACCGCAGGAAGCAGACAGGGATATTTTGCCAGTGTGCTTCATGTAACATCCATTTCCACGTGGAATCTCATGGGGAATGAGTCCAGTTCACCTCAGCAGCCTCCTGGTTCACTTGTGAGGTGCGGCATAAAAGGCCGGTGCTTTATAATTAAGGAGAAGCAGACCATTTCAAAATATTTCTATGCCCATTTATGACTGACATCACTTTACCCAAATGTATGAATTTAAACACATCTCTGGATTAACCTGTTGGGGAGGCACATACACACACACACACACACACACACAAATACACACACACATGTAAGCACAGTCTGTGTCCCACATGTTTCCATTAAACACTATAACACTGTGCATGCAGCAAATTATACATGCCAGCAACATTATTTGACCTCATGCAGTGATTTTTTTTTTCTGTGTGTCTCTCAGTCGGTGAAGATTTGGATTTAACTTCCATGAAGTTTTATTGACCAAATAAGGAGAATGAAATGAAAAAGCTAATAAACTGGTTTCAACACAATCAGTAATGAAGGACAATGTTATATTTACTGCATTTTGAAATTTGATACTACATTCTCAGTTAAATGTGCTGTCAAATACACCATCAAATACATTGAAGTGTATTGAAAATGTCCATTAACTCGCTAGTACGGGATTTGTCAAGGGGCTGATGCATTAGAATGCATTAATTTTAGCTTGTATCTAATGAGTCAACCATTTCTTAAACATTAAAACTGTTGCTAATCTTTTTCCTTCTTGTGTGTCTGCAGGTGTGTGAGCTAAAAATGCTGCCACATTACTCCCTCCTCCTGTTGCTATGCGTCGTCCGGCTGCACTCCCCCTCCTCGGCCCTGCCCTTTGAACAGAGAGGCTTCTGGGATTTTGCCATGGACAGTATGGACAGCGGCGGGATGATGATGATGATGAGAGACGAAGAAGGCTCGGGCGTGGATGAGTTCCAACCCCCTGACATGCCCACATGCCCCTTTGGTTGCCATTGCCAGCTCAGGGTCGTCCAGTGTTCTGACCTCGGTCAGTGAGAGTGAGAGTGTGTGTGTGTGTGTGTGTGTGTGTGTGTGTGTGTGTGTGTGTGTGTGTGTGTGTGTGTGTGTGAGAGGGAGAGAGAGAGAGGTGCCTGAGTTGTGTTGCTTTGTCATCATTTCTATGTTTGTGTGTTCCAAGAGGCTCAGAAAGGAAAGCAAATGAGGGGATGAATGACAGAGTAGGTGAGCTTGACCCGTCTGAGTCTCGCATGACTCTCATTGCTCCAAAGAACACTGCCTCCCTTTGGTGCATTATCTGAGAGGGGAGTTTCTTCCTCTGGGATAATGTTGGTGTATTTTGAAAAGAAAAAAACAAAAAAAACTTTATCTCCAAGGGACTTTGTGTCCCAGAGTTTGTGTGTAGATTCTAGGTAGAGAAAGAATACAGATGTGGTAAGGGTAGAAAGAGATAAAGAAAGTAAGCAAAGCAAAGAAAAGTATGAAAAGAACAGGTGAGACAGAGGAAAAAGACACTTTGATGGGAGGAAATGAAAAATGTCAAATTGTCTCACTGTCTTTTAGATTCTCTTATTTTTGAGGCACAACGAAAGCGAAACCTTGAGGGTGATTCAGGAGAGGTGTTAAATGAATGAAAATAAGGATGTGAGGATGACAAATGGTCACAGAGTACCATAAAAAGAAAATAACATATAATGATGTCAATAAATTCATAATACATACATAATCTACCTTAAAGCACAATGTCTACGATATCATATGAGCACATAATGTACAGTAATCTTTCTCCTCCGACTGTTGTGCCTGAATTCCTTGGAGCATATTTATAGGCCTGAGGAAACGGCATTCAGTCATATTTGTGCGTAGAAAGAATCTTTACTGCCTAACCCCCCCCCCCCAACTCTAATAACCCACCTATCTTTAGACATAATCGAGTCGTCATTATAAAAGCTCTGTATATTTACTGTCCCTGTTCTTTCTGCAGTGGGTAAATGTGGAAGCATATAATTTTTGAGATGTCAAGTGCTTATTTGGAGCAGATGTATTTTGGCAGTGGCGTCTGTCTCCTCTTGCATCCCATGAAGTTGTTGCGTGTTTGTGTTGAGGGGTGCTGGGGTTGCAGAGGGTGCTAGTTTTGTCAGTTTGTGGTGAAAGCCCAGAGATTTGTGACAGATAGCGGTGAGACGCTGCGGTTTGGGGTTTTGAGGGTTAAGAGATTCACTTAATCAAGGTGTCAGGAGAAAGTTTTTTTTTTGTGTGTCTGTTGGTTTTGAAGTAGACATACAAATTTGAAGGTTTCCAGCTGCCAGGGTGCGTAGACTGAAAGGTGAGGGTGAATATTTCCCACCACTTGAATCAGTAAGTGTCGCATATTCCTTTATTACCTTTGAGAATAGTGTATATATAACTTTGGATCTGAAATGTTTGCTTAAGTTTTTTATTCACTACTTGAAATCCACTTTGCGACCATCCCACACTAGGAAATCGAAACTTTATAAAAGTTCCCCCTCAGATCTATCAGCATGGTGCGGGCATGGAGGCAGCTGACCTTGTGTGGAGACATGGAGGGTGTGGCGCAGCACAGCCAAAGCCATATATCTAAACTTAACTCGAGATGGACAGCTCTGGGTAGAGCCCTGTGAGTTAGATGTGGTTGGTGGCGAACTGAATCCCAGTGGGACATCTGGCGCTCTCTCCAGGAGTCTGGTTGCATCATGGTGGTGGTACCGATGAGGTCAGCCCATCTTACCATGTGCCTGTCTGTGCCACAGAGAATCACCACATCAGATACACTCATCCACGTGGCTCTGTGATGTGTTCCCATCAATGATCACCGGTTGTTGTGTTTGTGTGTGAGTAATATTTCCAGAGAAATCTGTGGATGAATGATTCAGGTGTTCTACGCTGTCCGCCTGTCAGTAATCCTGACCATAGCAGAATTTGGTGGTCATGTTTGTTATTTATGGTGTTTACTGTAAACTCACACTCTTTCCCAACTACTTAGCAAATGTTTCTGTCGCAAAGAAGCCAAATTACAGACACATATTTTCCTCACAGTAGGATAACTTCCCAGCGTGCACATTAACATCCAATTGGTGCAAGAATATGTGGTTGTGCATGCTTGTCTGTCAGTGACAAAGCACCAATGTTACTTATGTGCTCCTTTAATGTCTCTTAGTGACCTCCATGGCTGTGTCTATGTCCACCTCTCATCAAAATAATAGACCAGGAGGCCCAAAGTGCTCATTTAAATTTCTGTGGGAGTGTGATTGGGTGGATTTGTGGGCCTAATGGAGGTTGTAAAACACAGTCATTTATTTTCCAAGGTCTGTCTATGTCTGCGATATCTTAAGAGTGGGTTTATTCAAAACAAACTGGTTTTCATGGTGTTTTACAGTCGTCTGTTAAAACGTTTAATGGAGTGTGATTCCCCTCTATGTTTTTACTGGTCTTATCCTCAGGTCTGACTGAGGTGCCCAAGAATATTCCTCAGGACACCAAATTTCTGGACCTGCAGAATAATCGTATAATGGAGCTCAAAGAGGATGACTTCAAGGGACTTACTCATTTATACGTAAGAGACACGCTCTAGTTGCATTCACAATGCCCCTTTCTTTCATTATTAGATGAAAAACTCTCAAGGATGTGTAACCAACTCAGTTGGGCTTATATTGGCTTGAGTCGCGTGTAATGTCAGTGTGATCCTCAGAGATTTAGAGGTTCATTTCCTTTCTTTTTTAGCCTCCCCCGCTCTTTGCTTTGAGAGCTCTAATTGTATTAAATTTTAGACCAAAAGCCAAATGGCAGTTTAACAGTGTTGTACTCACTCCCGACCCACATTTAAGAGCTCTGACCAAGAGCAATATTACAGCTGGCAGCGTAGAAAACTCCACACATTACACTATACAATAACATCTTTATTAAGGTCTGTTTAAATAACCTCACACCTGTAGTCATCTGCCAACAAACACAGGTGGAGAGATAGTCGCTGGATGATAGACTACCATCAACTGCTGCTGGATCTATTTATTTAACACATTCATTAGGGGCATGCTATTACAAGCTATTATGACTTTTTTTTTCTGGCTACTACCAATGTTTTCACACCAATACAGTGGGTGTTGAATTAGCTTTTTTTTTTTTTCTCTCAGGGTCTGTCTCTGAGGAATAACCTTATTTCTAAAGTCCATTCGAGAACATTCGCGCCCCTGAAGCACATGCAGAAGTTGTACTTCTCCAAAAATCTTCTGACCACTATTCCAAAGAACTTACCCGCCTCTCTGATTGAGTTGAGGATCCACGAGAACCGCATCAAGAAGGTGGCAGCTGGAGCGTTCGCAGGACTGGGCACCATGAACTGCATAGGTCGGAAATGCTGAAAATTTAAGCTATATTTGGTTGTGCCTTTGCCACTTTGGCATTGGTTTGTGAAGATTAAACTGTATTTTATTTCATGCCCCAAATATTCTCTTCATGTGGTAGAAATGGGAGCAAACCCCATCCATAACAGCGGGTTTGAGCCTGGAGCCTTCAAGGGACTGAAACTCAATTACCTGCGTATTTCAGAGGCCAAACTGACCGGAGTGCCAAAAGGTAACAACTATTCTCTGTTATAATATGGTGACACCATACAATTTGATGCTGTTTTAGGCAATGGAGTTTTTCACTTTGTTGCAAAGATTGATCCCACATTTATTTATGTAGGCTAAATGTGAAGCCAGCAGTGCACTGCCTCAGGACATGCAGTGAAGCAGCTGTTTCTGTGGGGGGGGGAAACCCACCAGAACCTCCAACGCTTGTTATTTATCATACAATATCTCATTGGTTACATCCCACCCTAACCCAAGATTGGTACTTGGAATTTGCTTCTGAAAACTGAGTACACCAGCAGAATAGTCACAAAGTCTGCAGCTGTGAAGTGAAAGTGAAGCATCTCTAGTTTCTGTAATTTTCACTTTGTAAAAGACGTGAAGCAAATAAAAATAAAATCTGGCTCCATTCTGTTACTATTCTGTTACTTCCAGTTATCTCTCATGCAACATTTATTTTACAACAAACAAATTTTTAAAAGCTGTACTGCCACCACTACAGCTTTGAAAATAAGCTATTTTCATACTATCACTACTGCTACTATTAGTACTACTACTGTTACATGAACTACAACTCAGCATCTAAAGATGAGCTCCAGCTGCCAGTGATGGGGGGTGACAGGTGTTGGTTTTATGATGACAAGGACAGAATATTCTCCTTAGATGAACCTTTTCCCCCTAACAAGGCTCAATGTGGTCGCGGTGGGAGACCACAGCCTTCATTGGATGCAGCCTCTGAACTGAGACACAGTCGTACATTCCTTGTGAAACTGCATAGTATCATTTTTGCATTTGAGTTTTGTATACATAACATACACGCATACGTAAATTTAATTATTTTCGATCGCTGGACTTAACCAGGGCAGCTGTTACTTTTCCAATATTTATGCTACACTAATCTAATTGTCTATTCTAACTGAGGAAGTCATTCCACTCATGTAATAAAATTCCTCTCACATCCTTTAATTAGACTCACTATGGAAAGAAAGGGATAAGTGGTATAGAACAGAAAAAATTGATCATTCCCTAAAGTGGAGTCTATGTCTCCCAGATCTCCCAGACAGTCTCCATGAGCTTCATCTGGACCACAACGAGATCCAGGCCATAGAACTGGAGGATCTGAGCCGCTACAAAAACCTGTACAGGTATGTTATCGCTTGCACTTGAGTTTGGTCTTCAACTTTATCCCCCTGTTGT
Organism: Antennarius maculatus; assembly: GCA_013358685.1. Lineage (NCBI taxonomy): Eukaryota > Metazoa > Chordata > Actinopteri > Lophiiformes > Antennariidae > Antennarius > Antennarius maculatus. The sequence continues at coordinate 25,398,851 of CM023607.1, forward strand.
GGACTGGTTGTCATGGTTATGCTGAGGAGTGATGACAAAAAAATCCTCTTAACCTTTAACTGGAGTCTACAGGTGGACGGAGGGGAGGTGGTAAGGCTGAAGGTGTGGCATGATAGATGGACAGTTGGACAAATGTTGGAATTGAAGAGCGTTTGTGATGTTTAGTGAGCATAAGCTTGTTGTGTCATATGCCTGTGTTCAAGTGTCTGCATAAACCAGTTTAACAGGCTTTGTTCCATTTAATATAGAACATATTTCTGTTTCTTTCTCTGATTTCTTGCTGATGTTCTGCCTGAAGCCTCCACTGCTAACTGTACTAACCTTAAGAGCCACTGGAAATGACCGAACCCAGCTTGTGGGTATTATTCTAAGACTGTAATTACAGACTGGAAGCTGTTAGTTCACACTTGGTTTAAAAACAACTAAATAAGGAAAAAATTACTACTCAGTAAAAAGATGAACAAAGCAAAAGTAGCTACTGATGAGGAGGCTGTTGACCAGAGGATATGACTGTCAGTGAGAAAAGCCTGGATTAGTGATTTCAAGCTATGCCTGTTATCTAAAATTTACCTAGAGCAGCGATAAAGTCAATGTTAAAAGAAAATAAAGAGCGTGAATACAGAGATATGATATGTGAAGTTGATGGCTGCTTTGGCAGAGATCTCTACAATGGACTGCTGCACAAATTCCTGCCTAACTTTCAGTACAAATTTTCATTTTCAAAAAAAATTGAATTGCCTTTTTCCTGGCACATCTATTCAATTCCAAAGGAAAAGCACATTCTTTATTTATTATGTCCTTTTGACACACATCTAATCTCAGTAGTTTTTTTTTTTATAGTCACATGAGAATCACCACTATCTCAGCCCTAACTGTCACCTGGTTTAATTTCCCTCTCCTGTAATGATACGTATCAGGGAATTTGCAGCTGCTCCAGCTCACACTGGTAACACATGGATGCTAAATGTACCGTGCTGTGGCCTGACTTCTGTCTATTTCTGCTTTCTTGACTTGTGTGATGTTTTTCCAGGTTGGGACTTGGCTATAACCACATCCGTCACATAGAGAACGGCAGCATGTCCTTCCTCCCCAGACTGAGAGAGCTGCATCTGGACAACAACCGACTCACTCGCGTCCCCAAAGGCCTTCCAGATATGAAATACCTACAGGTGAGATGACAGTTGACGTATTTAAATTGAACTTTTAGATTTGAGCCAAACCTAAATACCAGGCGTGTGTGAGACCTCAAGTGTATCACAGAAAAAACAAACCACAACCAAGAAAAACAAAATGATTTTTGTGAAGATCATATTGAACCATAGTGCAGCTGTTTGATCAGATCGCAGTGCATGGCAGCTCTAAACTGGGCATAAATATGCTGAAATTATGTATAAAGTTTTTTTTTGTGATGAAAGTGAAAGAAAAAGTGGGTCAAATGTAAAAACATGAACCATAATTTGGACTGTTTAAGAGATTCTGGTTCAACTTGTTCTAACCAACTAAAGCAGGTTTATATAAACTTGTTTGTTTTGGTTAGAATAATCTCAAATCTGTTTCCATGGACAGTGTGGTTTGTTTGAGCCGGTCTGAAAAATATCAATCCAATAAAGACATTACAGTGGAAAACCAATCACCGTGATGAGTTCATTAGAAAAGGTACTCAGTGGTGGTCTATGAGGTCATTATGTTCATCAAGATGTTTTTTCATTACATCAATTTGTACTATTTCCTGTGGTATCGCTCCATTTCCTCAATAACTATACATTCTCCAAAGATTACATAACTAATTACAGAATAAAGACTCCATCTGTCTTTAAAGCAGAGCATAAATAAACCATTATTTGTATACTCTGGTAATCTTTTGTGGTCTGATAGAAACTGAATGGAGCACAGGATTCTGATCCCATTCTAGAGCCATTCTAGCACTACACTATTACAAAATCTGTCTCCTAACAACATTAAATCCATCTGCTGATGTTCCGAATTCCTTGTTAGAATTCCTTCCATCATTTGGAAGCAGTGGTAGTGTGTATGCATCAGTGTAAGAATTTTCTCTGCTAAATATTTGAAAAGCTCTTAAAACAGCCTTGTTCGTTTTTTCTCTGTCTGCTTCACCGATGTGACAGCGATATTTGCCTCTTTTTCATTTAATCTCAACCTGTTAGGCATTATTTAAAATTTTGGTTTTCCACTCATACACTAATAAAATTTACGATCAGTGGATTCAGTCTCCAAACGTAATGATATGTCAGCACTAAAATGGCATGAACTTTGCTCAAAAGTGATTTCCACATGTGACTTGTGATGATGTGCTCATGATGTAGGCTGGCAACCATCAAACCTGCCCAATACCTCTCTGTCTGCTTGACATCTGGTTTAGTCCTTATGGGTAGTTTGTAAAATGTCACTTTGAACTGGAGTCAGACCAGAAATAAAGCAGGATAATGCAACCTTTTCCTCCGTTAGTTAAAACCAAACACCCCCATCAGGTGTTAAAACACTCTAACATGCACAAAGGTCGATTATTCCTGAGGATGCTCCACTTACCCTCGATTTTACTGACTCTGCTTTCTAGGTGGTGTACCTCCATTCCAACAACATCGACCAGGTGGGTGTGGATGACTTCTGCCCTCGTGGATTTGGAATGAAGAGAGCATTTTACAACGGCATCAGCCTTTTTGCTAACCCTGTCAAATACTGGGAGGTACAACCTGCTGCATTCCGCTGTGTCAGCAACCGACTGTCTATTCAGTTTGGCAACTACAAAAAGTAAAGAGGAGAGGATACTGAGAGGAGGAGAGAGAGAGGGGATAGGAGGAGAAAGAGAGGAGGAGCAGATAATTTAAAGAATTTAAGAACATATAAATGAAAGGAAGAGGGTTTATATTTGACACTATTATTACTATTGTCTTTTAAAGAAGATGATTGATTAAAGAAAATAGATAAAACATGATAAAACAGATTGAATAGTAAAAACAATCCAATCACAAAACTTGAAAGGAGAAGAAAGCAAAACACTTGGATTACTTTACTTAAGTTCATCACTTTTCTGAAAGAAAGGTTTTAAAGGCTTTTCCATTTGAAATGTATCAAACAGAAGAATGTTTTTGCCCCAAATCAATGATTCCTGAAATCTGGTGAAGCATTTCGTTCCATAATTTTTATTTCATAATGCAAATTTTGATAGAAATTATTTTTTGTTTCATTAACATTTTTTTTTGTTTTTTGACATTTTCAAGATTACGAGAAAACGAGCAAAAAGCAATTCTTAAAAGATTTCTATCTATACATAAGAGGGTGCTTTGTCTGACTTTTTTTGTGTTCTAATTTGGTTTATATGTCACATTTTCCTGGTCTGAAGCCATTTGACCCTCAACACTACGATTGCATCATACTGTAAATGTATTGATAATAACAATTCCTGAATTGGTTTTACAGAGATATTAGCAATTGTACAAAAAGTAGAAAAACTATGAAAGTTAACAAGTTTTAAAGCATCTTTTATGCTTCATGGCAGTTGATTGATTTACAAAGAAAAAGGTACATCTTTAAAAATCCATTATTAGTGCTTGATTTTATTTGTGAGGTAACTGAAATACCATTCTGTCTGTGTAAGGCATCTTTTCTATACCTTTACTAATACTATGCTCTCTGTATGATACTTTATTACAGTATTCCTTGGGGGACACTGAGGTGGTTGGGGGCTTGCCCAAGTAAATAAACACACATCCCCTTTGCTTTGAGACGATGAAGGCAGTGTGTTTATGTAGTGCTACAAAAGAAACAGTAGTGTTAATGCATTGTTTTGCACATTTTTCTGTTTTGCTTCATCCACTTAGGAGTTATTGGATGGTCAACCTCTTTACTTTGGTAGACCAATGTGGAACTTCTCTAGCCATGATTATTCTGTCCCATCTCTTTTCTGTAATCTGAAAATTTACTGCTGCATGTGAATAAAGACTTTTTTTTAGCCTACATAAAGCCAGAGATCAACTGATGCTCCTGTGTTTGAATGCTGTGTGAGAAATAAAGACAAAATATCATTTTGTGTAGAGAAATTCTGAGTCCACACTTTATCATTTTACACTTTGAGTACAAACACATACGATAAGTTTACACGACATTCACTGTATGACAAATACTGATCCTTTAGATCGTGTGGAACCTTGTTAGGGCCTTTCAGTGGGAAAGGGACACGCTGTCATCATATTTTAAAATATATTTTAAATTGAAATGAGTTCATTCTAACCTGAGATCATGAATACATCATCAGTGTGAATCACATGACATGAATTCTAATCATTTCCGAGAATATAAAGGGAAAATGAGCTCACAATTGTGTGACAGTTTTGTTGATGAATAGAATGAAACATGCAAAAATATTTATTTCATATCTTATGGTTTTTAGATGGGGCCTGATAATTATTTCCTGTATAGAATACAAGCGTTGGCTTGTCTTTCCTTCCTGTTTTATTCCTACTCTAGATTCCTTTTGTTTCACTGTGAAATTTAACCATACAAATGTCATCCTCCACGACATCTTCAGCAATAAGACACACACAGACACACGCACGTACGCACGCACACACACACACACGAAGTAAATGCTGAAGTACAATGATTAGTGAGACTGCATATTTGTTGTCACATTCTCACTCCTTCAGCTCCCAAAAGTAAGTAGATCACCTGACAGGATTAATGTGCATCAACTGCCTATAGCGAATGCATAAATAAAGGCCGATGTCTGTGTAGATTCTCAATCATCCAGGTCATTGTTATCCAAAGCTGTTTAAATCAATCCACTGGACTCAAGTTTCTTGATTTTTTTATATTGATTTAACAGCTTTGGATAGACATAAATAAAGGCCCACTTCATTTTACAAGAATGAAATGAAATTAAAACACCAACTATTGTCTCATCGTCAAGATGCAGACTATGGAATTATGTGGGTTTAAACCCATTTTTGATCATTATAAATTTCTGATATTTTACATGCTCATGTTAGGGGGTTAGGGTCAGGGTTAAGGTTACGGGTTAACTTCTCTACTACTACCACCTGCACCACTGCTACTACTCCACCCACCGCCTAGAAATCAGATGTTAACCTACTGCGACGGTCCTCTGTGAAGAAATGAAACAAAATCAGCTTCCTGGGGCTTTGGATCATCAACAATTAAACATGGTGGTCACTTAGTGAGACTCTGGGGCCACTCTTGTTCCTGAAAACCTGCAGGATGTGGAGAGTAAAATAGATTACATCAAGAGTCAGATAATCCTAGAAGAAAACAATTTGCCCTGTCGTCACTGGACATTCGAGTAGGCAAGTGTTCAAATTTTTAAACTGTCGTGGTCAATAAAAGCAAGATTTTTTTTAAGTCTAGGAAAACATAATATAAGAAAGTAATTCTAGGTCGTTTGTTTACTGTCGTCACAATGCTTTCCCAATAAACCAAACACATATTGAAGAGGTTGATAAATTATGCTTCTGTCTTATAAATTCATGCAACGTTTGATGTGGTGCCACATTTACGCTTTCATCTCCTACTCATCAGTGTTTACAGGATGATTTCTTCTCATTTTGAAACCGGCGCTCGGCGCGTCACCGCCGTGCGCCGATCCGGTCATGAAGACGCAGAGCGCGCCTGCCTGTGTTGACATTGGACGTCTGTGCGCCGATGCCGTTGCGTTTAAAAGCGTTCGCAGCGGCCCCCCCCCACCCCCCCCCTTTTTTTTTTTTTTTTTTTTTTTTTTTAACCAAACGCGGAGAGATTTCGTGAGATTATGAGGAGTAAGAGCGACCAGCATCAGACGAACACGGTTTTCAGATCTCTCGGTCCATCGCTTCTCCTCGGTGGCGTCGGCCCATCGGTTCTCCCAGGAAGCCGGGGGCTGGATTTGAAACGTCGCAGGGATGCGCTGGTGAGTCGGCAGGTGCTTGAGAGCAAATGTGGAGCAGGTACTAAAAAAAACCAAAAAATCAGATCATTGAGAGAAATTCTGTTGGATTGGCAGAGGATTTTTCCGATCCCGTCGGAAATATGTCAGCGCCTGCACAGGATAGCGGTTGTTGAGAGGATTGGCTAATCACCTCGACTGAAGCCAATCCTAACAAGAACCATGGCGCTTTCTGCTCTGCGCTCATCCATTTCTCTCTGTAAATTATGATTTCTTCTCAGTGGTCATAGCGCATCTTTAAATTATTTATTTAATCTTGGAGGAAACTGTAATGTGGGATTATATTAATAGATCTGCAACCATAAGTGCATCTTCCATACCCGCCCCTTATTAATCCGACTATTGAAAATAAAGCCATTCTACATAAAGAAACAAGCATGGCATTTGTTTGCAGCTGATTGTCAGTCCCAGACCACACTTGATTTAACCTGCTGGTTTGCTGTTAGTTATTCAGATATGTGTGTTTTTGTTTTTTTTTTTTTCAATTCCAGAAAGCTTGATGATGAGAGGAGGAAGAGGAGGAGAGATGTTGAGTGAAGCCTTTCTGGCCCAGGACAGGTTTTAATTAGACCCTTGCAAATTCAGGTACCCAACATCTACATGCATTTCATGAAATATCAATAAAAACATAAATGATAATGACAAATAAAGCGAATTAATAATATGCGTTCTGCTTCCTTCCTCAGTGCATCTGTGGTCAGAAGGTGATGGCAGTGCTCACTGAGCTTCACCACCATTTCTAACTATTCTTTCAAAAGTACACCCCATCTCCTGCACACCTGAACCAGCCCTCAGTGCCGTCTCCTCCCACTCCTCTCCTTCTGCCTCTCCTTTCTCATCCCCCCCCCCCACATCCCCTGTATCCATCTGGAATCGCCAACTCGCCTCTCATCCCTACTTCAAAATTTTCCCCCCATAGAATTTCACCAAACCTCTCCAATCTTACTTTATTATGGCGTGCTACGGACGCTCTCTGGATTCTCCGTGCACACTGATCTTGCTGGTGGGCTTCCAGTTTGCTTTTGTTCTCTATTTTTCACTTGGGGGCTTCAGAGGCCTGGTATCTGTCCTGGTGCACACCACAGAGCCAGAGTTTGATTACTCTCGACCCCATGACGTCTACACCAACCTCAGTCATCTGGGAGTACCGCCTCCCCAGCCTCGCAACTCCGGCACTGGACCCCCCGCCACAGGACTGCCACTGAGAGACTGCCAGATCCCCTCCCCACTGCTGGGTGAGTCATTAGATATGATTAGTTCTATGTACCACATCCATACTCTGCAGTCCAGATGATAGCGAGACATTACTGTGACACTTTCTTCCAGTTGGACCCGTCTCCGTCCATCTCTCCTCTCCTCTGTCTTTGGAGGAGATCAGACAAAGGAACCCCCTGGTGTTGCCAGGCGGACGCTACCGGCCGCCGGATTGTGAACCCCGCCACCACACAGCAATAGTAGTCCCATACCGAAACCGGCAGACCCACCTCCGTGCACTCCTCTATCACCTCCACCCCTTCCTCCAAAGACAGCAGATCCACTACAGCATCTATATAGTACAGCAGGTCAGGCTGTGTGTGAATGTTATACTGGTGCAATACTGGCAAAATGGCAGCATTATGTAATACTTTTATTAATGGTGTAGTATAAAACTGTTATAGTATATTACTGTAATATCAGAGTGAATAATAATTTCTTATTATCAATATTATAATGTAATATTTGCATCTTTCCTTAGTGACCTCCTTTTTTTATAATGTTGTTTTTGGTGTGGATGATTCACTGGAGCTTCTTTCCTTTGGGAAACATTACCCCTAGATTAAAATCTGGGTAAATAAACCACAACCTGCTTGGCATCCGTTGATGTTACTGGATGTATGTGACAAAACCTGTTTATTATCAAATGCAGTTGTTGTTGGATACTTAAAGCAATATTATCCAAAACGAAGGACATGTAAACAAGTAAATGTCTGTTGTTTATATCCTCTGGTTTCAATTCAGCTGAGCTGTAAACAAAATTCCTCAGAATCATCTTTTGTTCTGTTTTTGCTAAATGATGTCCTTATGCCAGTGAGAACGTCGTTAACACATCTTTTATATGATTTTAAATGAATGCGAGCTGTGTTTTAATTCTGTTTTTTTGTTTGTTTGTTTTTTTCAGTGGGGGAATGGAACTTTCAATCGAGCCAAGTTGCTGAACGTTGGCGTGCGGGAGGCCCTCAGAGATGAAGACTGGAGCTGCATCTTCTTGCATGACGTGGACCTGTTGCCTGAGAACGACCACAACACTTACACCTGCCACAAGCAGTTCCCCACACACCTGTCTGTGGCCATGGACAAGTTTAGATACAGGTAGAGGCATGGTGTGTATATGTGCGTGGATGAAAGTCTATTTAGGCTTTGCTAGCATCAAGGGATCTGAGATGCTCCTCTTTCTATGAAGCTGGGCTTGTACTGCAGTATTAGTCACTCCAGTCTGATGACTGAAAGATTTCTTGCTGCACCCATCTAAACTCACATAATGAATTAGTTTATGTTAGCTCAGTAAAGGAGACAGACAATGAGGTAACTGACTTTGAAAAGGAAGTCATTATATTTATGATGCTGACAGTCAAATGATAAAATACTCTTTGGGGCCACAGGCGATGATCTTCAGCCACTGGCTTAGCTACGTACTTCCTGAAAGCTTCCATAATTTACCATCATTTCTGACACCAATCCATTTACGTTGTGTTGTTTACGCTATAACTTTAATTTAGCTGGCTTCTGAACTAAATGACAATTTGAGAGGCATTGTGCATCAAGCGATGCTACAAGAATCAAGCAGCCGTGAGAGTCAGCTGTCTTTCTTTCTTTCTGACACGAGCCGCATCCTGATCTTCGTCATATCCGTATGGCGCTGATTTCAGGAATAACCGGATGACTTGAGTGCTCCATTAACTTCTAAACTGCAAATGGCGTGTGGTTAAACCAGAAGTGAGCTAGACTGACTGGAAGTACTTGATTTATGCATGAATGTAGAAGGGTTGATCAGAAGTTCCTACATTCATTATTCATTACAGATGACCTTCAGTTAAATGTTAAGCGTGAGGGAACTATTTACAGAACAACAGAACACATTGTTATAGCAGTCAACGAATGAACCCAGTGAGGATGTGACATTTGATCCATAATAAAATGGTCAACTGGATGAATAATAACGGAAAAAAAGAGATGCTATTAAAACATAAGCCATTACTTTAAATATTGTTCCTTTGAAAAATCTCAGTTTGGTAGAAACTGTTTGTGAAGCAGTACTGTAATTTATTTTGAGGCTAATTCTATATTAAGCACACATCATTATAGTTTTTGCAGACAATATTTTTCAAGATTGTGTATATTGGTGTTGTGACCCTCCCAGGCTTCCATACTCACAGTATTTTGGAGGGGTGTCTGCGGTGACCCCAGACCAGTATATGAAGATGAACGGCTTCCCTAACCAGTACTGGGGCTGGGGCGGAGAGGATGATGACATAGCTGCCAGGTGAGGAGGGTTAACTGTATGAGATGCATGCCGAGCTTCACCAATCTGAACTCTACACATTCAACTCATCCTCTCTGCTTATTTTCTTCTCACTTATCTTTTTTTTCATGTTTACAGTTTCATCACCACATTATGCATTTCTTTCTTTTTTCTTCCCTATTTTATATGTCCTCACGCCATCTTTCATCTTCTTTTCACCCACTCCCCCCCTCTCTCCCACTGCTGTGGCTTTGCCGTTTGCCCCTTGAAGTGGGCTCAGTGAGTATGTTCGCATGGACCAGCTCGTAAATTCGGGCAGGGCTGTTTTCAGGCAGCTTTCAGGCTCGGTTCATTTCTGTGCTGCGATCACGTCTCTTCACTCTCTGGATCTTCTGAGATATGCAACTCTTTCTTGAAAGAGTCGTTCTAGTTAAAATGAAATAACTTCCATTGATTACTATACGGAACAGAACTACAACACTACCTTGTTCATCTCATTGTGGACATTCACATTAGTTACAACACTGATGGATACAGAAGAAACAGAGATGGAAGAATGGAACCACATGTTTTCCACCACCTGTAGTCCCTAAAAGTACGTTTGCCTCATATATCATCCACAATTGTTTTCTTTATTTTATTTCTGTTATGCCAATCCCTTAGAGGCTATATGTCATCGCATTGAGTCCTGCTGTCACTTTGACTTATAGAAATAGCATAGAAAGTGTTGGACTTTGTTGATCTAATCTTATCCTCCCTGAGATCCAGTCTTCCAGTTTAATGCCTGTGAATGAGAATCTGCTGTGCGTGTTGACTCCTGTTGTGTGCTGCCCACCCAGAGTTCGCCTGTCTGGCATGAAGATCATGCGCCCCCCAGTGGCCATCGGACATTACAAGATGATCAAACATAAAGGAGACAGAGGAAATGAGCAAAACCCACGCAGGTATAGAAGAACAAAAAACACACGAGCCTTGTGTTGATGTATTTTCTTCTTGAAGTAAATTTGCATGAATGTTTCAGACCTATGAGACAAACATTATTATTTATTGTGAATATAAAGCAGTTAAAACTTAACATTCCAATTGCCAGCAGCAGGGATTAGAATAATGTTTTTTTTTTTTCTTACCACTGTTCATCCAGTACTTTTATATCGCCAACCCTTCACATCAGGTTTTACAATAATTAGCTGTTGTTTATTTATTTTTTGTTGGCATAATGTTTTGTGTTGCTGGCATCTTTCTCTATTCATTCTGCCAAACCAATGTTTCCTACCGCTGCAGGCAGCACGCTCGTTTGTTATAAAAGTTTTAAAAGGACAAAAGTGTTCTTTTCCGTAAAGTTTCTCAAAGATTTGGTTGATTTCTTAAAGCGTTCTGTTCTGAATATGCTGTTACACCACAAGCTAACTCATCATGTCTCAAACATTATTAAAACTGACCTTGTTTCTTGTGTGAGGAGCAAGCAACTTCTAAACTTCTAAACTAGTAACTTCTAAAGAGACATATTCATCATGGAAACTGTTAAGGGAATAATTTCTTGCAGCGACTCAGATGAGCTGATCAATACCAATCCCACCGCCTGTCAGCTTAGTTTAGTGTAAAGTCTGGACAGAGCTAGCTGTATGTCGTCCTAGCGCAAAAAAAAAAAAATCCATTTGTCTTCATCTGTAGATGTTATGTATTCATGCTTTCTGAGCAAAAGTCAAAAATTAAATCCATAAATGAAAAGGTCATCCAGAGAGAGAGACAGAACAGCATGACTTCGGTTATCACTTTTTATTCTCAGGTAACTGTTGTCTAGCCATTGCTTGGTTTTTAGCACACTCTCACAATGGTGGATGAAAATTAACACGTTTCTCATGATGTCAAATTGAACTTTTTATAGATCCCTAAATGTAAATCTGCCCACAAACCCGTGATTTTATATTCAACTTATTAGATTTGACCTGCTGAAAAGGACCAGACTCAACTGGCGTTCCGACGGCCTCAACTCGCTGACCTATGAGCTCCTTTCTAAAGAGCTGGAGCCTCTTTACACCAACCTCACTGTCAACATTGGAGAAGACCCTCGTCTGCCCCCAGGGAAAACACCCATCCGAATGAAGACACCGACTGCCGTCCAGCAACGTAACACCAGCAACTCTGAAGCCAAACAGGAGAATAGGCAAGAGAACAAAGTGTCTGTGGCAGCGAATTTGACTGCGATCAAGCCGATCGGTGAAAAGACGGCACCTGCTGAGGCAAACGCAGGGAATCAAACCACACAGGACAAAACGGGTGTGATGAAATAGGTTGAGTTGTATAATAAAAGGCCTGCATCTCATCTGGTCTGTAGCATAAAGTGGCTTCTGGCTTTGTTTCAATCAGACAGACAAGATGAAGACTTTAATCTGTTCTGTTGTGGGACATAAAGTACGCCAAGTTATTATGCTCAGTGTAAGTTAGGGTAAGTTTTACCATGGATCCGGTGAACCTCTTGGTTTATGGACTGTGTCATGTGACTGACACATGCCTGTGGTCCAGATCATGACCAGTTTGGAGCCAGCAGAAAAAAATGTTGAGGTACTCGGATCAAAACCACGTAAAGGTCCAAAGCAAATGAAACTAAACTTCACTCTTCTCCAGAATTTGCAACGTATCAGCAACCCACCTGCTGCCAGCAGACTTTGCAGCTCCATCTAGTTTGCTCCTCCAAAAAAACCCCCTACAAAACAAAAAAAACTGCTGCTGCCGGTTCACCCCACTTCACAGTGGGCTTGTTTTCTGTGCCTTCTCTCTTTTATGCTGATTTTATAGACCGGTGTAGTTGCTTTTAAACATTGACCTGGGGATAATTTTACCTCTCCTGTGTCCTGGAAAATGTTAGAAAGCAGGGAAGCTAAAACTGATCCTAGAGCAGAACAAGTGTTTTGTTCCAGGACTGCCATTTTTTTTATCTGTGTGCATCGATGAAGCGCTGACCAACTCCATTGTTCTCAGACAATTCTAGAGTTTATATTTATATATATAGAGACTTCTTTATTTGTTTACTGGTTTGTTTTACTTGTCATTCCTTACAGTCTGGTGCCTCTCTCTCTTACTTTTAATTTATAGACAATCAAATCATATGAGAAGATAACTCTGTATTCAACCACATTACAAAGTATAGAAATGTTCTCATCTATCTACACTTGTCAGATAAACATAGACTTGGCATGATAGTTGTTGTCCAGTTTGACTATACTCTTGATACATGGTTAGATTTGTGCTTCTGATATTATCTGTGATTTTATTTTATTTTTCTTTAAGATCAGTCAGGTATTTTAAAAAAAAGCAAATATTGCAGACAATATTGTAGGCATGTGACAACATGTCAGCCGGTTTCAGAATGGTCGCAGTCAGGATGAAGGACTGTGTATAGATCCAGGTCAACTTTTTACCCTAGACATTAGGCCTTTTACCCTAAGGCCTAATGTCTTCACAGAGGGGTTTTCAGTATATTATGAAAGACCCTGGTGCATCTAAAAGGTATAAAAGAGTGTTTGCCTCTGTTTTGTTCATTCATCTAGAATCAAACTTTTGTGTCTTGAAAGAAAGGAAAAAAGAAAGGAGATACATTTAATCAAAAATTGCATAATTGCATTCCTAATTAAGACCTGCATGTGAGTAAATTGTGTATCATTTATCATCTCCACTGATTTAAAAGTCAAACTTACCTTTGTTTTTCAAAGGTAATCTGCCCTTCATAGTTTTACTTTTTTTTTTTCTCATCTTAATTCATCTTTTGTGTGGGGAGGGTTTAACGGTGAGCTTCATTTTTGAACTGGGATGTGAATCAGCTCACTTGTGGAGTGTAAGATTTCTGCTGCTATTTGTTTAGGGAAATTGTAAACTTTATGCTTATTTAAAACATATACTGTAACACTACTTTTCCTGAATTGTGATTTAGCATACTATCAGGCAATGTATAACTTATGCTAATTTGAATGTATTTTAATGAATCAGACAGAGATAGATGACTACTGAAGTGTGTGTGTGTGTGCGTTTGTGTGAGTGTGCGTGTATGTGTGCACGCACCCGTTTTCACTGTAGAACGGATTATTATTTTTTGTACCATATTTCCACATGTATTATGTTAACATTGTGCCTCATGAAATACTGTGTGCTCATACTACTTCAGGATTAGAAAACATACTTGTGAGTTATGTGTGAGCGCCCTCTAGCGGTGCTGTCTGACATCGTCCATTCAGGACAAGGAGGCTGAATGAAACTGCAGTGTTGTGACATGAATGTTAATCATTAATGTTGGCCATTCACAGGTCTCAGCCAATCAAATCTTTGCAGTGTTTTGTGTGGAGGTTTTTTTTTTTTTGCCTGATTTGTTTGCTTGTTAACTATTTGTAGTATCATGTGATTGATCCTACTAGTCACGCAGCTCTGAATTTACTGGTTAATAGAACCAAAATTTATGTTGTTAAAGTTTTATAAATTAAGTTAGTTTTATAGGCGGAATCTATGACTATTTATGATCACTGTCCCCTTTTTCAATGGCAGAATGCTGTAAACACATAAACAAACTGATTGTCTGGAGAAAGTATGCTGAACATAGCCAGGCCTCATTTCTCAGTGTTGCACTACGTGATAATTTAGTTGCATATCAATACATATTATATCCTCCGTTTATCTTATTGCCTGGGACAACTCCTGAATAGCAGGATGTGATGACACATTGAAAGCTTTCAAGGGTTTTATGTAATCTGAGCAGATTAATCAGCTAACTGTGTACTGAACTGAAGATTGTTCTATATTTAATAAATAGGCTAGTTTTTATAAAGATGTTTTCGCATTAATATGGGAATAATACATATATATGTATGTATATATATATATATATATATATATATATATATACAGTATATGTATGTATATATGTATGTATATATGTATATATATATATATCATGAAAATTGTGTAAACAACATTGACACTTCTTAGTAAGCCGTTTTTATTTTAAAATGTCAAGGATTTGAGAAGATGGGATGCTTATGTAATCGTCATGGCAAATGAGACTTAACTACTGCATCTCTTATAATAACGGACAGCGATATCTGTAACATGCAAAAACATGCAAAAACACCTGTAGTCATCTTTTTTTGCTTTTTTACTGAACTTGTCTTGAAAATGAAAATCTGCATGTGCGTGTGTATGTGTATGTGTGTAAAGAGCAAGATCAGTAAAAAAGGAAACGGACAGAAACAGTAAGATATGATGGGTGATGTTGTGACAGAAAGCAAATATGTATTTCAATAAAATTACATAATCATAAAATGTGTCCTTGCCAAACTATTATGAATTCACATTTATGCAATGCAATCAATGCGGAGCTGCACACAGAAAAGACAGGACACTATAAATACATTCAAATACTTAAAGTGATGCTCTTACTCCCCCGCAAGACTTGAATCCTCTTAATGAACGTAGACTTTAGTGTTCTAAACAATACTGCAACAGTAATATTGGAGATCAGATGCAAACTGGTAGATTAGAAGCAATTTATCATCACCAACGCACACTGTAGACCCGTCTAAACGCGTAACAACCTGTTACGTCACCATGTGTACGGCAAGCGTCAAATGATCAACGTGGGCATAAAGAGCAGGATTAAAAACTTGGTTATGAGATCATACCTATAAATAGACAGTAACCCGCAGCTCTGTACTTTTGATCTGTTTCATAATCTAAAATGCGGCATGACTCACCAAAAGAGGGCAAAACAAAATCCTGAACTGGGTGGACGGAAAAAGCACCTTGAATCAACCTCAATGGAACACCAATTTAAGCAGATTTCCCACAAATAGGCAAATAAACTGCTAAAAACATGGAAAGTCTTCATAAAATTCAGGATGTTTAACTTAATTTCCCTGACAACCACTGTGTGAGCAAGTGACAGTAACAATGAATGTAACATTAAATACTAGAAGGCAGCATTATGATAGCACAGATTGACTTTAGTTAATGTTAGCTGACATTAGCCACCATAAAACTACTGGTCATATCAGTCAAAGCCTCATAAAGGTTTAACATTATGCAAAGTCCCAGTGTCTCAAGGGTCAAGGATGGCTCATCTTTGCTAAAACTATAAAACAAAGCAACTTGATTTCAACTTCAACCAAAACCCAGGAACAAAAAAAAATATCTAAAATTCACTTCATAGTGAGGAAAAGCTTGTTTTGAACCAGAGTGCAGCATTCCTTTTCGTTAGAACATTTCTGCCGCAATCCTTTTTTTCGCTGAGGTGTGGGTTCGTCATCCTGATGATGGTGGGAAAAAAAAGAAATAGAAATATTAGTAGACTGTGAGAAAAAGTGTGAATACTATACCTATTAATTTATAGTTGCTGGAGCATTTTGCACAAATGCTGTAAGGCTTCACAGGTTAATGTCTTGTGTTTAATCTGTCATACCTGGAAGCCTTTCTGTGGGATGTTCTGTGATGTTGTCACTTCGTGATGGCAGCGATGACAGTTCAGTTTGCACTTTCCCTCCAGTAGACTGACACACTGGCCTGCTGAAAGCGGCCATGGCCGGCAGATGTAGAGGGCTGAGACAGCCTTTAGTCACCTCCTGTTACTGTATGGGGTCGGGAGAGTCAGCTGACCTCTCATACCCCCAACAGTTACGCGTATGTCACGCACAAGTACAATACTGTGCAGAATAACACTCATGTAATGTGACACATCGTTATGCAGATGAGAAGGGTGATTTAAAAAGTGAAAAATCTAAATCTTTTGTAATTAACTTGATTCCTAAATAGTGCCCTAATAATAACAGGTGCCTCAAGTTCTTTCTTTTTTAATTTTTTTGACGATTGATAGTATATCTGCTTATTTTTTAGATCAATACATAAGGTATATTGTTGTCTATTCAAATTTAAAGTACTGTCCAGATGTTATTTGACAAGTTTTGTTTTGTTCAAGGCAACGTACAGGATATGTGGAATATTACTGCATTATGTCATGAGTTTTAATATTGATTTAATTCAGTTAAAATATGATATTACTTCAAATAGTCATTGAAATCATTAGGTATTGCTATATTGGACACCAAGTATGTCATGACCATCACACATACTCTCTCTATATATATATATAGTAAATGCATAAAAGTTGTGTAATACTAACCATTAAACATTTATAATAATTACAGTAATTCTATGATGTCATAGCAAAATTCAAAATATTTTAGGTGGAGTTTGTTTTTAAAGAGGAATTTAATTTCTGATTTACGACAGTGACACATCTAAGACTTTGTTCAGTTTTCCCTCTTTTAATATGAATGAATGCCACACATCAATGTGAACATCCACGATAGTAGGTCACAACATTTGGTTATATAACCACTCCTCATGTTCTCCCCCTGAAAATGATCACATCGTTGGACATGGAATTAAAGGAAATTACAGGCTATATGAAGATCCTGAGGCGACACAGGGGATGGGAGCTAAATAATGAGGAGCAAACGGAATCGTCCGTCAGGGTCATCAGAGTTGGACCCGCTTCCCTGTCTCATCCCATGGCTGCTCAGCTGCTCCTGTCATTCATATGTGCAGCCTCAGTGGACAATTTCCTCGGCTGCAGGCCCTTTCGGTCCTCACAACTCATAGATCAAGTGAATTAATTCTGCTATTGTGGCAGTATGCTGGAGATCTAGGTCATGCAGTCATGGCTGTGTTTGTTTTTTTGTTTTTTTATGTGGCCACCTAAAGTCATATCAACATCCTCCATCCCATCCTCCTCTAAACCTGACCTTGACGTTCTCAGGTGATTTTCCACAGACTAGCGTGTGCGTGTGCGTCTGTGAGCCACCTCCTGTGACAAATGTGTGTGGGCATGTGTGCCAAAATATTTATGGATATATATGTATGTGTGTGTGTGTGTGTGTGTCTACATGTGTGTGAACGTTCATCTGAAGGTAAGCGTAGGTATGATAAGATGTGTGATGAAAAAGAATGAGCCTGTCTATACTTAGGGCCTGCCTGCGGGTATGTGTGCATGGAAGAGAGCAGGAGAAGATAGAGAGCACAGGAGTGGATGATGGAGGGGGCAGAGGAGGAAGTAGGGTTGGAGGAAGAGGAGAGAGGAGGGGAGGGGAGGGTGCAGTGAGGGGACTGTGACGCACGCCGATCGGTTCTGCTTGCAGCCGATTGGTCACGGCCGCTGTCAGTCAGAGGAGCTGGGAGTCAGGGACTGCTAGGAGAGCAGATTATGAAGCAAAGCTCAACCAGCGGCAGTCTCCTTTCATTGTCTCAATGGCTGCACACGCATTCCTCCTCTGCTCCCTCGTCTTGCTGTCCTCTCTCAGCCGGCCTGGGCTCTCCTTTGAGGAAGAGCTGCAGCCCGGACTCATCTATGAAGAAGTGCCTGAAATCCTGGACAGAAGGTAAATCCATCCTTTCTAGGGCTGTTAACAGAGCAGGAGCGTAGGGGAGGTGGTGGTGGTGGTGGTGGTGGTGGGGGGAGGGGCACGAGGGGATTCATGCAGGGATGCTGGGATGCTTGGGATGCTGATGTGGTTGTCTAAGGGTCTTCCTTTCTCTCAATCGTCTCCCTTTCTTTCTTCCCTTCTCACCTTGGATTCATGTTCGAGCAGCGAATGCGAGCGCTTTTGATGTATTGGGAAGAGCTGAGCTGCAAGGCTTTGTTTGTCTGAGTCTTGAGGACTGCATCAGACACTGCTCATCGATCACAGATGGGGCTGTTGTCTCTGTAGGATAGTGTTGGTCTGGCAGAAGGGAGCTAAATAAGGCTGGGGGTAATGAGAGTACAGGGGGGGTATTCAGAGATGGAAGGAAAGGAGAGAAGAAGCATGCAAGGTAAGTAAACAAGGTTGGGACAGGGAGAAGAGGAGGATGCACCAGGGATGGTCTGTTGGGGTCTCTACTGATGCAGTTTTTGAGACGGAGTGGGAGAGGGAGCGAGTGAGCGAGAGAGGAAGAGTGGGGGACGTGAATTCTAGCCGGCCATGTCTGCATAATGCACATGCAGTACTGCAGGTCAAATCTGGATAAAATATTCAACGCTCAATTCTGTGGGCACTCACAACAGTGTCAGTGGGTCCGGACTGAGTGGGTAGCCCGGGGCCTTTGCTCGGACCAGGACAGAGACATCAAGCCAATAATATTATACCAAAGCCAAGTAAGGCTCTTGAAACTATGCCATGCTTGGTGGCTCCTACAATCTCTACCGTGCAAAAGCCTCAAAGCCACAATATGCTACACTTTACGACCAACTGCTCTTTAATTACTACACTTTCATGTCACCGACACATTGGAGAAAGGAATATTATCCTTATCGTGGCTTCGTGTACGAGTCAAACAATATTATCCACACACATATTTGCAGCACAGACAAGACAGGATTAGAAATTCAATCAAAAATGTCTCATGTGATTTCTCTTATTTCAACTCAATCTAGTGTTTGTGAAGGCACGACAGATCTCTATCGTCACTCTTTGTGGCGGTTGCTCCTACAGAGAATTGCTGCATTTATTTCTCATGGGGTTTTGAGCTTATTGTCCTGATCAAACTTTTGTAGGCAACTCTGTAAGGCAACAGTTGCTGTTTTCTGTTCTCAGCTTCGACTGTTGTTATATAAGACAAGCCTGTCTTATTATTTTGGAAGGTTTGATGACACTGGTTCAAAATGAAGAATGAACGGTACGATGAGTTAGAGGCCTTTTACACTGAATAACTTGTGAGAAGATGGTATACTGAAAATTATTTTCTGTGGTATTGGTAGACAATGTGTGATACTGCAGCCAAACTTGAGTTTGGCTATGATTAAAGAAAAGAGAGATAAAAAAATATTTTTAAAAATTCTCGGCAGAAGGATCCTACTGAGGGTTAGATGTTTTTTCTGTATGTCCTGTTTGAGATCATAAAAACACTTCTAGGAAATGATTTTGACATATAATTTAGTGCTAAAAAAATAATGGAAAATTCAAGATATTCAGTATATTTTCTGATTTTTATGCTTCTCCTATAATCTGGTGACAAGACTTACAAAACAAATCAAGCACCGATTTGTAAATACATTTCTGATGAAAATATACTTGATTCAAATATATTCACAGACGAGGGTTTAGATTAAGATTAATCTAAACAGATTAAATTGTCATTGTGGAAACAACCTCTTTACGTATGCAATTCAGTTGACAGCACTGGAAAACAGAAAATGTTCTAGAAAGAAAACTTCTGCAAGAAGAAATTTTCCACATATTGTTTTCAGATGCTTGGAAATGAAAATATTGAGTTGCAGAAAATGAGGAAGGAACAACATTGACAATGCAGAAGGAGATGTCACATCTAAATGTGTTATGCACACAAAGATAAATCTAATGTTTTATTTATGATATAAATGCCGGTCAATCACCGCTGTTCAATTAAACTGTCTCTGTAAATTTCTCCATTACACAAGTCAATAAAATACAACCGATTTTCCGGAGCCAATATGTTTGCAACAACATTAACACCATCCAATAAAAACTGGCCAATGACATCTTTGCGAAGGCTAAATTGGGTCTGGACAATTTGCGTAATAGTTTTTATGACAGGTAAGAAGTAGAAATATAAGGCACAAATTCTATTACAGGACTTCAGCAGAGTAGCATTGTTAAAGATTTGACATAATATTTATTTTAACGCGTTTCCAGTTGTTATTCTGAAGGATTAGCGTGTGGTAAACATGTGCTTAAAAAAATCTAACAAATGTTTAACACTGACAAACTCAACCGAGTATAGAACAGATTAGAGGTAGTATTAAGTAGTATTAAGTGGAAAACTGATCAGAGATCCGCTCTAAAAAAAGATTAAAGGTTTAACAAAAAGGCAAAATGCTAATTTTAGCATTATTATTAAACGGTGTTATTTTACTACATAGGTGTGTGTACCCTGTTTTTGGCAGATAGATAGATTCTGAAGCCTGAAAGAGAATAGATTTGCAGTATATGATCAAGAGCCTTGTGTAAATCGCCGTATAAATGCAGTCATGATGTAACAGCGCTCACATTTAAACTAAGGCTGGGGGATGATTTAGACAACTTAAACACTCGGCCTGACGTAATATTTGGAACGGCAATCATGACCGCATTGAAACGGTAGCAGGACATCTAGGTCAAAACCTAAAGCTTAATCTACAATGATAAATCTGATTGGCTCACATCCCAACAGCGGAAAGGGTTGTGTTTTTCTCTTCAAGACATAATAATTTACCCAAACTGACTTGAGTTCACCTTGCAAGCTGAAATGCTTTTATAGCTGGGTTGGATACTTCAGAGAATAAATCATGCTTCTCTGATACACTATTGATATTCAGGGCAATAATGATGTTGAAAATTGTAGTTGCTTTCCATTCAGCAACAACAGAAACAACAAAAAGTTATCACTCCAAATATGACATTCCTGAAGCAAAATGTTGGATGTGACTTGAATGGATTGATCCTGGTTCACATAGGCTGTGTTCAAACTGCAGGCAAATCAGATTCCAATCAGATTCCCTATTATATTGTCCAAATGAGATCTTGCTCTGCTCAGACTGGGCCACATTACTGGCCAATTTGACAGGTTGTCGTAGCAACGATGTCGGAGAGGAGGCGTCGTCCACGCCCTGTAAAGCGCATTGGCTCTTGCGTCACGTCGAGTGACGTCACGGATTGTCAAAACCGATCGGTGTGTTTGGAGCGGTTCAGACCTTGACGCATCTGTCCAAATGCTTTGAAATTATCTCCCGAAAGCAGTTTCAATCCATCTTGCAAAAATTGGATTTTATGTGCTACGTGACTGTTCAGACTACTAGAGGCATCCGCTTTCAACCTGGATGGACTAAAAATCAGATTTTGGCTGTCAGTGTGAACACAGCCGTAGTCTCCAAGTGGCTCGGCTCTCCACCGAGTCCTTGTTTCTAAGTTCTTCTCTGTGCTAAGCAGCAGGTGCACAAAGAAGGGATGTTTATTAGACATCCATCTATGTACTTGAATAAGGATACCCACTAAATATAGACGGTGAAAATGATCAAGATGTGATTAGACCCGCTGTGTCGATATTTTTTTATGCCAGACAATTCATAGACAGACATTGATAATAAATTCAGGTTCATCTTGTTTCTTGTCACACATTCTACGTGTCGCAGCATACTGAGACACTTGCACATGTTTTTTTTTAAGGACTGAGGTGAGCCAATGGGTGACTCCCACATGGGTCTGATTATATAAAGGGCCTGTTCAGCACCCAGGCACCGTGTTACCGGCTGAGCCAATGATTGGGCCGCAGCAGTTCTGGGTTGCTGACCTCCGCGAAACTGGCACAGGAACAAACAACTGGGCTTTACTTTAGTTAGCGTTCACACACACTCATGCTGGAACAGACTCGTCCGGCTCCTGTCAGCCAGCTGAGGCTGGGGTAGGTGCAGAGGAATGAACGTGTATTCGCCAGGCTGGGGGAGGGGTCGAAGATGCATCTTGTTTGCAGTGACACAAGCTGCTGTAAATCACTGTTTACATGGATTCATAAGCATGTTAATCAGATTTGAACCTTAGATGTCTGCGGAGGATTTTAACCTTTATGCCGTTATGCGACTTGCATTTTACATTTCAGCTCAGATCCAAAACCGTGCAGCTTCCAAGTATCTACAATGCTGCTGAGGTTTCAGTCACAGGTGCCAGCTCGCCGATGGCTCAGTGCTTTTTGGCAGTGCTTTCATACACACTCATGCTTATCCAGCAATCACCTGAGCGAATGCAAATATTTGGATTTACCGTAAGATGAAACAGTCGATGCAAACATCGCTCAGCCACCATTATCTCTTAACTGCACTGACGCTTAATTCAGCTTCATTTGATTTAGTGAAAAAAACTCACACAATAACTCTCTGTCTGTATGGCAGCCGACACAAATTCAGAACCGGTTTCTTTAGATTGAACGGATGGTCTGCACACTGGTTTCATGCTGTGAGTTTGAAAATGTCATTCTATGAACAATATCATCTATTTTCTCTTTTAGTTTCAAACATTGATTGGAAAGCGACCGGAAATCCTTTTTAATTCATTTTTTTAATTGCAATACACTATTATATTGTGACCATAATACTGATTGAAGTCAGATAACAGAAATTCACTGTATACACTGTAGGTCCAAGTACATTTTTGTGAGGATAACAAGAGGAAACTCATGCTTGTGTTTGAATCCAAAGTGGTTTCCAGTTATACAGATGTGACAAAAATAACCTTTTCCTCCTCCTCTCCAGCCAGTGATATTTAACTTAAGTGTAGTGTTTATAGTTGAGGTTCAATTTGACTGGTTTGGGGTGCAGTACACCGTGGAGGTCAGTTTAGCAACATAAATTAACTCTTGAACTCTCCAGAATGCCGTCAGAATGCCGTCAGGCCTTAATCTCTTCATCTTGTTCAGTGCCTACATCTCTCCACATTTGGGCTGCAGAGGACCTGGGCTGTGCTTACCACTAATCCTAATCCATCTGGCACTAAACTACACAATATTGCCCAGGTGGAAACTGCACCAGATGGGTAGATAACTGCTCCAGGCTGCTTGAACTGATATGTCTGGCTTTCTGGCCAAAAGCTATCAGGCAGAAGACCTGTAAACAGGTCAAGTAAAAACAAAGGTGGGGCGTGTTCCTCAAAGGCGTTACGGTATATTTTATAGTGGCATCTGTGCTTGACAACAGTAATCACCATTATTGACCAGCTTTCATGTGTTAAATTGGAGTATAAAGATTCAGGGCACTCTCAGTTTGCCTTTGTGGATCTTCTGAAGAGGATTTTCCTAGAAGATCAGAGAATTACTACTCCACTAAAGATAAGACAGTATCACAAATGAGTGTCTTTACACACTTTGCTTTTGTTATGCCGCGATTCATAAAATAGTTTTGAATACCTGTGACCACAAACTGAAATAACGCTTGATGGAATCAAATAACAAAAAATAAGAAATACTACCTGTCGTGCTCGCTCTCACAGGTTTTAGGGTTTACCTTTTAAAAGCCCATTATAACTGGCTATTGTATGGAGATTAGCAAACCTGCTGAGAAGATTACTGTAGGGAGGCAAGGACAGACCACAGCGACGCAACATTAGGTGGACCATCCCAGTAAGCAAACCGGGCCATGTCAGCACCGCTCAGTAAGCCGTTTGCTGGTGTATTATGTCTTTGATTAGACAGTTAAAAGGATCAGACTAAGCTTCGAGAAGTCCAGGCTATGCAGGGTTCAGTTATGCCGAGAGCACGAATGCTAGAGAAGGCACGTGAGGGCAAAGGAAGTGCTTTGTCCCCTGTCCCTTGTGCACTATGTAGGTCAGTCCAACACAACACACAGATTCTGAAATCCTGACGTAGGCGAGAGCAAAATGTTATACGATTTATAACAAGTGACTTATACTGAGTAGTCTGCAGCTGTTCATAAAGGTCTTCACGGGTCACACAGGTCACAAAGTCATTCATTTATTGAATCTGGAAATCATATAAAATGTGCACACATTTTCATGCTTGGTGCACATGCTATTATTATTGTTATTATTGTGGTTGCTATTTAATTAATATTAGTTAATTAGTTAATGTTTTTAATGCTGCTACATCATTAGACAATAGACATTTCTTATCAAGGGAAAATACCAAATGCATTATACACAATGTCAATCTAACGTTATTCAAAAAAAGGGAAAAGAACAAGAAAAAAAACATGAATGTTTCCTCCAATACCTTACAGTGTCTTCTCTTCTTTTCTGCAGCAAAGAGAACCCCAAGCAAGCGACAAGAGTCACATCAAGTAAGTCACAAATCCGCCTTGACATGAGGCCTGATTCAATCAGACCTGCCATGGTAATTTTGATCTTGACGTGTTGGATAGATTGTCCTGACAAAAGCATTTAATTCTTAATGTGGACACATTTTGTTCTACATCGTAAGGCAGACAGATTGGAAAATGTGGAGCGAGTGTGAGCAAGTGTGGCTATATTTAGGCTCTTTGGCAAAAGTGCAGAGCAGAATATATAGCCGTTCCTTTAAATTACATTGTCTCAAAACCTATGTTTCTGGAACAACATGAACACTGTGTCTAAACATTGAACAACACGACCTTCACTGTGAAACAGACTACTGATGAGTCACTGTGATGACGCAAAACAACTGGAAATAGATAGTAGCCTGAGCGCAGATGTACGTGAGGGATCTGATCGGTATGCATGTGTGCATTTTTTGCCTCTGTAGCATGGGTAATCGTTTGAAATTTTATGATTATGCTGCAATCTGCAATGCAGCATTTCAATCAGCTTAATACGTATGCTGACATAATCTGTCATGATGCAGTAATGTGTGGACATGCCCACAGGTCGAGATGGTGGGTACGGCTTAGAGAGTGAAGAGATCATTTTGACACCTGAAGATGAAAACCCACTCAGGAGAATACTGCAGGTATGCACCCCGTATATCCTTCATTTTTTTCAACCAACAATCTCACCCACCAAATAAAACCGAGCAAACTCTCTCAGCCACACAGTATGACCTTGGATGTGGGAAAATTGTTGGTCTCACATTCACCAGCATGAAAACATCCCCGACACTCACGCTGACTCACAGTCAGTAAAACTATATGCTGCATCACCTGCATCACCATTTCATATAGATGACCTGGCTTCTTATTATTGGCTTCTTAAAAAGTGATTCTAATAAATATTGTTAGGTTAGCTGACAGTGGGAGGTGTCAGCTCACCTCCAGAGCACTGCCGAGGCGCCCTTGAGCAAGGCGCCGTCCCCCTTACAAGTTGATTATTTGGGGCGCACCACAAAGGAGCTGCCCGCCACTCTACCTCCTCTGCATGCATACAGGCCCCCTGTGTGTGTTTGTTTGTTCAGGGCCTGTACACACTAACATATGCATGTGATTTGATTGGACTAACTAAAGTGTGCTCTAAATTTACCTTTGGGGATTATTAAACTATATTAAATTAAAATTAAAATTCAATTTAAAGAAATTAAATTAATAAATATTGAAGATTTTTTACGTTTTTTTGCAAGTTGTCATTTCAGTTGTAATGGATGAACAGCCCCCAACCGTCAACTATTGTGACTGCCACATTACATGTTTTCTAAAACAGTTCTGGATTAGCCTGAATTCCCTCCACTGAGATGTGGCCTCTGAGTAAAGAGATTAAACCGCTATGGAGGGCACTTTCTGTCTACCCATGCAGCGATGCGCTCTAACAGCTGCCACACTGTTACCTACAAATATTGGACATTGCATAAAAATTTCATCGCCCTCTAGAGGACAGTCAAAGAATTTAACCTGCCATTGCTGCTGCCCACACTTAGGTTGCCAATTTGCTATAGTTTATTTATTCATCCATTGCTTAATTCCTTCTTTCATATGTTTACAGCCTTTCAACTGGCATCAGCCAGGGATGTCTCACAGCAAGAGAAAGCTGCTCCAGTCTCTGATGGGGCCTTATGGTCCACTAAGTGTGTCTTACAATGGGAAGACCTGCATTTTGTTCAAGGCAAAGCGCTTGGCAATCCGCTACAGGAATCATACTTTTATTGACCTGACTGAGAGGGTCTTCAACCCCAACTCACCTGTAGACACTAAGGGCTCCATCTGTACCAAGGAGAAAGCGACGTAAGTAACGCCATTGCACAAGCATGGTTAAAAACACAAAATTGCATGCATTTAATCACAGCCAAGACCTTAGGATGGGTTTGATACTATTTATTATGAGATAGAGAAAATCTAGTGTATTCATACATCCTGAAGAGAGTTACTGTAATATAATGTAGTGTAATGGTTTAATATTTGCTCAGGTGCTGCATCAAGAATGATATTTTAATATTGATGTTCTTGTGTTGCTACAGACTTTCATTAAGGTTTGGAGATGTGGAGGACTTGCGAGGTCTAGTCATCAGGTAAAGTGCTCGTTTTTTTTACATCAGACACATGAGTATCTAGTTAGATTGTGTTTGTAACTGACTGCATAATCTTTCCTGCCAGGCTTCAGATGTCAAACACGTTTTATGAGGCAGCTGGTCAAAACTGGTTCACACTAGACAGTGTTCACATCCATTACAACTGGACCCAGGAGGCTACATTCAACGCTAGTGAGGTCTACGCTCCTGCCACCTCATCCTACCATTGCCAGCACGTCAGCAGCCTGCACAAATACGACACCCTGCTAGTGCCCAGCTCCCACACTGACACATCTGCCAACTGGCACATCACGTTTACTGATTTCCAGGTACACTGTTGCACCAGTGGCACAACTGTCATTGTGAAATTCTTGTAGTAATGCCTGCACATTCATTCTTATATCACAGTCTTCCCTCCATGTTTCCCTTGTGTGAGCATATGTTTGAAATTTTGCCAGCGGTTCCTTTTTTGTATTTTGCATATTTGGCTGCCATTCAGTTTGTTTGTTTAGCATTTGGAAATGTGTCAATCAGTCTATACAATGACTGCTCAACCATCTGCTACAAATCCATCTGACCAGTGTCTGTGGGACTGGTAATCCAGTTGTCTTCTTTGGTTTAGCCTAATCTCGCCTTTCTGACGTCTCACTGTGTTCCTCCAGATCCAGGCCTTCAATGTACAGTCAGACAAGTTTGCCTCAGCCAGCGACTGCGCCACTTTTCTGACGCCGGCCATCCTGATGGGTTTGGTGACATCTTTGATCCTGCTCCTTGTCCTAGCCTATGCTCTGCACATGGTGGTACACCTCAAGCACATCGATCGCTATGAGGAGCACAAAGCCACCGTCTACTTCCCCCGTAGTCCAGAGGCTGAATTGCCAGACAAAAACAGCCTGTGAAGGATAAAAGAGGAGCTGGAGGACGACGAAGCGCAGTAATAAGAGGGAGACGCCTTAGAAGCGAGGCTGAGGGGAGTACAAGAGCGAAAAAGTATCCTCCACAGAATAAATGTTCAACAAAATGACTAGCAACTTTGCCTGTTTATATGAAAACCTTTCAAGTCTTAACTACTTAAATGCAGCCTGTGGTTTGATACTTTTTCTTCTTTCCTCATTGACCTGCATCTTGGTGTTCATAATTTGCATAAGGCGTTTGGATGTTCAAGCCTCTCCCCAAGAGATGGTTCAGAAACTTAATGTCAAAGGTTAAGGACAGTCCCAGGGCCGTGAAGAGTAACAGTATATACAGGCCTTTACCCCAGTCAGTCACAAAAGTCTAGCAGCTGTAGCTAATACAGCTAACATCAGATGCTCCTGATTATACATATGTACTACATGGATCATAAGTGTCATGTTAGAAGCTTCTATTACACAAATTGTCTTTCCAGCATTCATGACAGTTTTCTTTGTGTAATACAGCTGCAAGAAATATATACTTCAAAACAGCCAGTTTTATAGCTGAAATAGCCGTATTAGCTGCATGCCATAAAAGGCTGGTCTATCTGGACTAGCAACAGTGTTTCCTAATAATAGGGAGAGCCGTGCATGAGTTGCAGCTTAGAAAAAAATAATATGTCACAACTTCTAAGGAGCTTGAAAAGATTTCAATGACACACAAAGGGAAATATTAGGAAGCACTGGTCTAGCACCTGGCTGGAGTGAATGGACCAGTACTACTGGCCCTTCCAAGCCTCTGGCATCTCTAAGGCCAACCCTGAACAAGACTGCTGCTTGGAACTTAACTGTGAAACAACTTTTTACAGACCAGCAAGACAAGAGGGGTTCTACAAACTAGCACAACACTGGTTAGTTGTGAAAGCACTAACTGCAAACTATCAAAGACTATACAAGGAACTATGCTGCACAAGACTGCCCATCTGAGGGCATGGCAGGAATGCGGGTCTTGCAATGACTTGACTTCCTGAGAGTCAAGCATTTGGACAAGGGAGGCCGTGTGTCCTTTACACACACCACTGGGTTTGACTGCCAAAGTGAAGCTACAAAGGTGTTGCCATAAGATATGGTTCGAGAGAGTGAGACAATGTGCAAATGAAAGCTAATTGTTGTCATTATGTACAAAACAACAACACATAAATGTACAGAAGTGTCACTCTACAAAGGTCTTTTTTTTATATACAATGTAATCATGAACTACTATTAGATACAGGATGACTATGCTAATCCTCATAACTAAAAGGATATACAAAGCTGTAGATAATTTAAGACCTCTATAGAATCATAGCTGTTTACTATCTTCAACTATTGCACAACTAATAAGCATAGATACTACAGCATTGTGCTATGAGGATTGGTGAAATCTCGATACATATGATTTTTCTACAAAGTATTAACACATTACATTGTCTGTCTATTAGTTTTAAACTGAGCCAAACAATGTAAGGTCCAGTCTCATCCAACTGTAAATTACAGTACGACTCCCTACCATAGAAGGACGATACTATGGAATGCCGTCCACCCACTGGAACTTATAGATACCATTATTATGCCAGACACCACACTAGCAGCAGCAACAGCATCAGTAAGTCATTACTTCTGATTAAAACACAGCATGACAGTAAATAGACATCATAACATTCGATACAGTTCTGTCAATCTGTAGCAGTGTGAAATGTGTTCTTTGGTCATAAATGTAACTTACAAAATTATGAAATGAGTGGATGGGATTTATCCACAGACCACCTGATGTAAGATGAACAATAAATGATATTCAGATGAAAAGCTGTGTAGTGTTCATGGTTATAGTCATTGAGGATCACACTGTTTGTTAAATCTTTTTGGTTTTTACCAAACCCATTTTGACTGCAAATCTTTTAATCGTGCCGTTACTGTTAAGTTTGTCTTTCATGTGGCTCCTCAGTGCACCGGCATCGTGCTTGGAGTGTCCCCTGCCTTTCACCCATAAGTCAGCTGGGATAGGCTCCATCAAAGCCGTGACCCAAAAAAGCGGAAGAAGCAGATAAGAAGATAAATGAATGAATTAATGAGTGATGAATGGATGAATGAATGGGTGGATGAATGGATGAATGAATGTTACTTGCAAATTTCCAACCGAGTCTCCTAGTATACTGCCAGCTCTTTCTCCGCTCCTTACGGCCTCTGACTATTTCCTGTCACCTCTCTGACCTCAGATGCTGGCACAGTTCACTCCCCAACTGCCATCCAATCAGGTACATTCACATATACTCTCATGCAATCATAACCTGATCCATGAACACTGATTGCATTGAACCTGCTGGTTCCTTTGAAGCAGCAGGTAAGGTCTTACATAACAACATGTGAAAGCACCCCACAGCCACTACAATAAAAGTATTACTGCCAGTCATTTTTTCTTTCTGCATCAAAACAAAACAAAACAAAAAAGCAAAAAAATAAGTAGCTAGAATGGGTTCAATTAAAAATGCTTCAGTGCCATTCAAAATAGGGCAAAACTCACAATGGATTTTCATCTCTTGTTTTCCGGTAAGCTTTTGTTCAACGCTGACACCTAGTGAGATGAAGTGGTTCTTGAATGTTGGCCTTTAACTGAAAAAAGTGGGTGGCATTTTTAATTACAGACCTATGGCAGCGACTCCACACAAATGCAAATGGAGGGAAAACACTTTAGCAAACCAGTAAATTAATCACTTTTTAGAATAAAAAGGAGTTGTACATCCAAATCAATGTGACTTCAGAAAAAGTAAATCTTCTGCAAATGAAGCTTTACCAATTTGCAATGGCACAAAGACTATATTTTTATGTCATTATTGTAGATAGTTTACATTATCTAGATTAGTTATAAATACAAGGAAAAAAGGAATTGACTCACCAAGAATAAAAAAAAAAAAAATTATTTGTTGATGCAGAAGGAGGCTGGGACTTGGTTGTGATTTCTGTAAAATCAGTGTTAAAAAGCACATTAGTCGTTTTACATGTCTACATTTCATGATTCCATTGGAAATTATTATGGGTTAGGGTCAGGGTTGGAGATTGACTTGTTTGCTATTTTAGCAGGAGCTGGATTGACAGTTGGATGACATCTGACATCAGGTTTAATCTTTCTCTCTTTGTGGGTCAAGGGTGTGTGTAGGCCTACAGCCTACAAGTGACCTCAGACTTGTCTCACAGTATGTGCCCTTGTTATGAGTCGCATGTACTGTATTACTTTTTTTCCACATGCTTTTAACTGTTATTTGTCATTAAGTGTTCAGTTAAATGTTCTGAAGTGAACTTTGAGAGTTGATCACTCAGAGATTTCTTGTTTTCCTTAGACAGGGAGTCAAAATAGTTTTAACTGCTGCTTCTGTTGAATCCTTAGTTCAACCACCAGTGCACATCTCATAGTCATAAAACTCACCAGTATTGTCTGTGTGATTCTGGAGATGTTTCCTTCGATCAACTCTGTGCAGTTTCTTACTGTATTTAACAATAAATTTAAAATGCACCAACAAAATGACTACATGATTGTTCAATACTTATACACAGTATGTATCTCAAGTTTAAATCATCATAAAATCCCTTTCATAGTATTATAGCAAGGCAACACCGGTCACTATCAAAGCTAAATATATTACAATATTATGCCATGGGTGACAGCATTTGATGGCACACAAAACTACCTTTAGTGAGTGGTTTTGACTATGTATGAGATATGAAAAGCTATCCTGTCACCTTTCTGACAACTTACTAATTCGTGGTTAACATAAAATGAAACTTGTTTACATTGCTGCACAAAATTACAAGATTAGGTTGAGAGTATTCTCCAAAGTATTTAGTTTTCAACCTGATGTGACCTGGTCTCCTCTTTGACCTGTATTTGTGACTCAACATTCAAACCAGATAAACTGCTTTGCACTGAATTGTACTCTTTACGTCGTACACTAAAATTTGTTTTAGTGATTCTGTGGGTGTAATTATACAACAGCTGACTAATGAGAAATGCTGTGGTAGAGGTATGCACTTTGAGTTCTTTTTAGTTTTATAATACATCAGCAATGGCCAGAGAAGGTCATGTGTGCTGCAGTGAACAACTGCAGTCCGTATAAGAAGACACTCTTATAATGAAGAATTTATCGCTTAAAACTGGTCAAGCGCGATGACGTTCTCCTTATCAGACAGACCAGACACAGCTATAATATTTAAATAGAGATAGTCCTGAACTTATGAATATTCGTCTTACAGACATTTGGAGATACGAACACGTGCGCTCCACCATATCTGACTACTGTCCTGCAGTTCCGCTTTCTGCCACAACTTCAGCGGGGGGCAGCACCGCTATTTTCATGCATCTCCAATACTCATCTCCCCCTCTTGTTTTCTGTTGTTGTCTGTGAGCATCTCAGGGCGTCAGGCTTCATACCTTGGATACTTTACAATTTATCATGGATGAAAAAACAAAGGTGATTGAAGATAATGCTGATGACAACTCTGCCTCTGACCAATAATAACCCCTCCTTTCTCTTCCTTCACTCTAAAGGTAAGCTCCATGCTACATGATAAAGGTCCTTATGTAGCTGTACTCTGAAGAGGTAAAAAGTGGGGACTATAGATTGAAAAGTTAATAAATAACGACTTACAAACAATTCAATTTACGATCAACCTCTTGGAGTCAGTTATGTTCATATGTTGAGGAATACCCGTACAGAAAAGTCACAATAAGACTACTTTAATAAGATAACTAAAAGACAAGCTATGCAATACAGTATATAAAGACAAATTTACCAATAATAAAGCAATTACGTAAATAATTTCATTACAATAGCAAATAAGGGATTTACTTGTTATTTACCAGATTTTTGACACACTTTGATTGAATGGTTTAATGAAGAAAACAATATTTTTGGTTGTGATTGTTTCCCAGTTAAGACAAAAATGATCTTTATGTTCCTTACATGTATACAGGAACATACCATCTGTCCGTGCTCAAAAAGGTGTAGCTTCATAGAAAATCCTCTAGATGTCAGTGTTTGCTTGTCTTTCCCCTCGACGACCTCTTTTTTTGTGCACTCCGATTAAATTCATTATCATGCAATTGAGATTTGCTGCTGCTGCCATCATTTATGAATGGCATAATAAAGATAGAATTCAAATCTTCCTTTTTTTGGTGAAAAAGCATTAATATTGTCAAATGAATCAATGAGTGGCAACATAAATTACATCGAAAACATTTTGTAAAACAACTTTTCCAGAGAAATGAAGCAAACTCAGGGTTGGACAGCTTTGAATGACACTGACAAAGATCCTTTGTGCTGACAGTGAAGCTGGAGATTTTTATTTGACCAAACTCCCCCTCAGAGATTCCCCAGTTCTTATCTGACACGTGGACAGAAGAGTTGTGTTTAGTGTTTGTTAATCTCTCCCTGTGCAGAAAACCAGAGTGAAGATCCTCAGAGTGTTCCAAGCTGGGTATTCAACTTTGTGGCCACAGCCTGTGCAGAGACAGATAGGCCTGCCTGTTTTATATGTAAAGCTTCCAGCCAGAAAGCACAGGCCCAGAGGGTACTGCACACAACTGCTTTGTTGCAGTTAAACTGTGATAGGGTCCCACTGACTAAGCTGCTTTGCATTCTGGGAGCACAAAAGATGGAAAAGGACACTAAGAATGGTAGGTGGGTAAAGTGGGACCTTTTCGAGAACTCATATTTACACACATTTTGGGCATCAATCTGGGGCCTGGATGGCACGGTCCTGTGAAAATCACATCAACATCAGACAAAATAGCCTTTTTGCTCTTTAATGCTTAACTCCCTCTTCCCTTAACTGTCTCGAAACTGTTGCAGTAAACAAAGGAATCTGGGTTTTCCCTAACCAGATACCCTGGATGACCGGTGAAGTCCAGGTACTCCTCAAATCCTGAAACACCTCCTTCAGGTCCGGCAACAGCTCCCTACACCCGGAGCTAACCTGAAGAGAAGTATTAAAGAGACCTACAAAAAGAAAAGTGTGGAACACTTCACAGAAAATAACCCAAGGAAGATGTGGTTTACCAACTACCACATTGACAACCAGGTGGCGGTAAATGATAGCGCCTCAATGGTAGAGGAACTGAACTGCATTTTTGCCCGCTTTGAGGCTGTAAGTACAAATACAATCACAATACATCCACCCACCTCCCGGAATGGCTTGTAACTGTTTCCTGTTACAGACCATCATCACCTACTGCCCGTCATCTGTTGCCATAACCCCCATCCCCAAGAAGTCAGCCATCAGTATCCTGAAAGGTTACAGACCTTGTGATCTTGAAGTGCTTTGAGAGGCCGATCACACACCACTTCAGGAACACACGTCCACCTACTTTGGACCAACATCAATTCATTTACTGAGCAAACCGCTCTAATGAAGACACCATCTCAGTAGCTCTCCATATAAGGCTGAGCAACCTGAAACACAAGGGAAGCTACTGTACCTGAGGATGCTATTCATAGACTATAGCTCAGCCTTCAGTACCCTAATCCTGGACATGTTAGCTGACAAGTTCTCCCACCTTGGACTCTCCACTTCCATCTGCAGATGGATAAGACTTCCTGTCAAATTGCCCACAAACCATCAGAGTTGGCCCCCACCTCCCCTCCATCGTCACACTCAACACTGGCTCTACACAAGGTTGCGTGCAGAGCACACTCTTGTACTCTCTGTATACATACAACTGCACAACAACCTATCTCTCCAACTATTTATTCAAATTATATCTCATTTGCCAATGAATTTGTAAAACTATCAACCTCACACTGAACACTACAGCAACCAAAGAATTCACCGCTGACATCTGGAAACATGGCGACAAATACCCAGCTCCGCTGATCATCAATAGGTTTTGCACATTCTGGGCTTTCACATCACAGACAACCTCTCCTGTGCTGCTGACACCACGAACAAATAAACTCAGACAGACCTCTTCCCCAGAACACTCAGCACCCTAAACTCTCACCGCCTCAAAACACAATGACACTCATACCTCCTGCAGCACAACAATAAAAACAATGTGCAATACCTCCCACACTTGCAATATTGCTATTGTTGTTTGGTCTTGGTTGCTTGAAAGCTGGTTGGCACGGCACACAGCAAGAAGGTTCTGAGTTTGATTCCTTTCTGTGTGGAGTTTGTAAGTTCTCCAAGTACCGAACGGAGCAGCATTTTTAATTTTGCTGTATGTTATGTAATGACAATAGAGGCTTCTATTCTATTCTATTCTATTCTATTTTATTCTATTCTATTCTATTCTATTCTATTCTATTCTATTGTTTGCTGTGTCCACTGCAGTAAAAACAGTGTTTCTTCATCCTTCAATAGCTTGGATTATTTTGTACCGGTAAATCACTGATTTTGTGTAATGGAGCACTTTTTGTATGCGTTATGACTCGGTGAGTTGACTATTAATTCAATATCGCAGTGAAACACAGCTTCCTCATCCTCTATCAGCACAGTCACAGTGAATGGCCTCATTTTAGCCTCTTGGGCATGTTATCATTGCAAATGAGTTTGTTATCAACGAGACAGTCTAGGCTAAACAAATAAACAGTGAAATAGGGGTTCAGTGGAGTTCTCACATGTTTCTGCTCCGCCGTTGCTCAGCACCTCATTTTATTTATTATAATGTGCACTTGGTTGTTGACTGAAAATGTTTGTTTTCTTTTGGGTTTTGCCTACAAATTGAGTTTTGTAGAGATAAATATTTGTTATTATGAAAGGTGTTACAGTCATGCCAAGTGCTTGAGCTGCATCTCAGAATGAGGTGAAACAAAGATCAACACAAATAATCCGTGTACAGTGTTTTGTCACTTGATTTGCACCTGTTTAGCAAAGCATTGCCAAAACCAACACAGGAAAACAAGACTGCAAGGCAGAGGTGTGCTATCTGGTTCTGCTCAGTTTCGTTGTAATTTCCTGTAACACAGGGCATGGCTCTGGTTCTCTAAGCAAACAGTTAGTCTTTGAAGAATAATTTGAAAATATACATTTTAATAAGGTGCACTGAGGCACCGCCAACAAGACCTACGATAAAAAAAAAGATAAAAAGGAGATTGCATATCTGAAATAAGCTGTTGACGGGAGGGAGGGGGAAATAACGGAGAGACAGAGAATAATGGGGTAAGGAGAGGACTTGTAATAGCAAGGTGTTTTTTTTTTCCTTTAATTGAAGTGGCTGGCGAATGTAAAATGGAATGGCATGCTTTGGGCAAATCAGCGGTGAACATGTTGTGAATGTCGACCACTTTAGCGCCATTTTTAATCTTCTTCACAAAATAATGCAAATATTGCAGGCGTCTTCATCTGCTGCCCATTATTTCTCCGTATAATGAAGCCACCTCTCCTATCAAGTCTTTGCTTTCAGGCAACCACTTGCTTGAGTCATTTTACGTTTTGTTTGATGATAGAAAAAGAAAATTAACAAGTTCACTCACTAATACAAAAGTCCCACCATACACACAAATTATGCATTGGATTTTTCCACTTTGTTATTGCCATAGATTCTTATTTGGGAATTACTTTTCTTTCTTTATTTTTTTTATCATTTCCCTTTCATATCTCATTTCTTTCTCTCTTTCTGATTCCTCTATTTCTTGTCATTGGTACTTTTATAATTACTGAAGTGTGTGGTTGTGTAACACAAAGCACAATTCCTGCTTCCCTTCTCAAAACAACCCCAGTGTGAGGACATGGTGAAATGTAAGCTTTGACATGCATTGACCTTTAGAAGACCAGCTCTGCAGAAATGACAATTTAAATGAGGGTTTCACCACCTTTTTTCAGTTTTTACAAAGTGAAAAATACAACCAGTCTCACAGTACCCCTTTGTAAGTTGGATTTAAAAAGTATACACCCTACAACCTTCTAGAGGGCCACATATGCATGTAAGCATTGATGTAAACACATTTCACATTGACACAATTTTTTTTTAATCATAATTATAATAAAATAGAAATTCAGAAAATGTTTGCTCATGTTTGAGGTGGATAAAAATCTTTATAGTCTTAATAATTAAAAAAAAAAAAAAATCCAGTGAATTCTATAAATGCAGGACATAAATTTTGTGCAACACCCCTGACAAAAGTTTCTTTTATAGTCCTGGCTCTACTCAACCCAAGTCTGCTTGAGTTTTTGGTTTTGCATGAGGGAAAAAGAACCTGTTACTTTCTTTAGTACCGTCTCTGCTTGGAACCGTGTTGCAGTTCCAAGCAGCTGAGTAGGTCCTAAAAGATCAGGTGAGACATTACAACCCACTGGTTTAGTTAATGCCAGGCATGCTCACATCGCAAATCAACGGCCACCCTGTTCGAACATCCAATCTGTTTAAGTTCTTTAAACCTTTCTTTTCTTTGCTTGTTTATGTGACTGCTATTTTGCAGATGTGCTGACATTCCTGTCTTTGATAGATGATGAGAAGATGATGAGAGGTTGGAGTCACATTGCTCTACTTTGCCACAACATTTTTGTGCAGCTTCTATTAACACTGAGGAGGAACTATCCTATAACGCAAAGGAACCTGTAGAAAAATGCCAAATACCACGCAGGCTGAGTTAAGCTGAGTAGAGGCAATGATACACACTGGAAATGCGGATAAAGGCATGTGGCACCCCAGAGAATGGTTGAATTTCAAAAAGAGAATTTATGTACATCCCATTGTTTCCTGATGTAATGCTCTTTGGGGTATCCTTTTTCCTTTGCTTATTATGGTTATGCAGTGATTTGCAGAGGTCACTGAATTTCTCTCAAATGGTCTGAAATACATTTTCATTAATTCCTAATTTCACAAGAGCAGTGAGATGAACAGCTCTACAAAAAAATGTGCAAAATAATCCAATGTGGTTATTAGTGAACACTGTGACATAGCTGATAAGTAAACCTGGCTTTTGAAATTGCTCACAGTGTGGAAAGCCATGCTGATTTGAAACCAGGGGGACGTTCAGGATTTCCAACATGACACATTCTGAACACCAGCTTAAACGGCCTGACAAATCCCGTTCCTTCCCTACCTTTGTCACACTGTGCTCCAGTTGCTTTTAATTTTCGACCCTGTCTTTTCTTATTACCTCGCTGAATCTTTAAAAGCATATGGATTCCTCTTGTCACTTGTGGTCTCTGTGTCTTACTTTGACGTGGGCCTTCCAGTTCATTTGGTTTCTTCATATACTGTATTAATATTAAACCTTATCCTCCTTCTTTTGCTCATTGCATCTCCTGTTTGTCTCTTCTTACCCAGGGGCTTCGTTGTGCGGCTATATTGTGTAACCTAATTACTTGGCTAATGGAGGCTTTTTGTGATGTGGAACTATATCAGAGTACAATCTACTTGAAGGTCACGATCAGTTGTTTATCTAGCGTCCTCTCACTTTAGCACGCTGAACAGTGAAAAGTGCACAGGCTGTATAAACATACAAGCAGCTAGTTTTGAAACACAAGATAACCTGATTGTGTTTCTTGGTTTCAAGATGGGTTTTTTTGGTTGGTAGTTGGTCCCTATGGATACAGTTCTCTTAACCATTATGGATATTGCAGTCATCATCCAACAGCTCATTTCTCCCTCATAAATGGCTCAGTGTTCTTATTTTTACACTCTAAAACTTTTCACAGTAAATTTTCATGAATTGGCAACTGCTTCACAAGCAAAAGTGCATTTTAGAATCACAGTATGACACCAGAAATAAATATAGTTCACAACTGTATTGTGTTAAATTTTAAGCAGTCACACACTCAGTTTTGTCAGTAAAATACTGTATATTAAAGTATGTTACACTAGATTATACATCCTGTATTCAGTGCGAAGAATGTTAACTGCAATACGACTCAGTGGAAAATGCATTGTCCACTTATGGTACCTGTCTTGCCTGACTGACCTCTCACCTTAGCGCCCATTCACACTACCACTCACACTACCACTCACACTACCAGGTCTACCATGAAGGTCCGGTAAAACCATTTACACAATCACCCGCAATGGAGCAATAGCGTGCAGGAGCCAGAGATACAGGCAGCCTAAAGGTTTTATATAATTTTTTTTTTTTAAAAGAAGCATCTTTGAAACTGATTCGTTACCTTAGGGATTAACCTATGTCACTTTTTCTAAATGTCCATCCATCCATTGTCTAGACCCGCTTCTACCACTGTCACGAGTCGCGGGTGCTCGAGGCTATCCCAGCTGACTGGGGGCGTGATGCAGTGTACACTCTGAGCGTGACGCCAGTGCACCACTGAGCCACACGTAAACAGACGGCACTACCCGCTGCGCCACAATGCCGCCTTTTTCTAAATGTGATAAATGGAATCTAAACATCCAAGACCAACTTTCTAAAAACGAGAAGATAACAGTCTACTGTTCACCAGCGCCAGGGATATTTTCAAGTAACTCTTCAAGCATAAGCATTTTAATCATCTAATCGACCTAGTGTAATGTAGTCTGACAGTCTCTCTGAAGGTGGAAAGGCCTCAATTTACTTTCTACCTTTACCACAAAACTCCACAAGCACGAACTTTTTCAAAATCGCAGATTAAATATGTTACTTGAGAACGTTAATTTTACGTTTAGGGAAGGAAGCCTGCTAACCATCAATTTCTATTGTTCCAATCTGTGACACATGAGTCATGAGGTTTCTACCTTCACACAGGGGAAACCATCGCCCCCTGTTGTTCATCACAGAAAAAGCTTGGTGCAGTCTGTTTTTTTTTTTTTTTTAAGAATTATGAATCTTTCATGCAGTGGACACTTTGATCCATGATTGTATATTCCACAGACAGATATATGCCACCTCATCAGATAGAGTTGTGCCTACCAGTGCAGACAAATGAGAGAAAGTGGCATCTCATTATGAATTGAATCAAGAGAGATATTTCCAAGGGAAGGTGAGCTCTGATCCTGATAAGAAATAACTATTTATAGTGTAGTGAAAAGCAGTAATGGGACAGAGTCCATCATTGTTTATGAGAAAAAATATCACAGTAGGTTATACTGTAACCTTTGTTCTCTGAGTGAAGCGACAACTCCTCAACAACACACATGTGTGTTTGCATGATGGAAGGTGTAGATACATGTATACAGCCATCTTCTGTGGGAAGGAGACTCCTACCCTTTTTCTGCTTTTTCATTTTATGTGATCAGGTTAAAATCAACATGTGCAAAAGTGAGCTTTCACCACTTGTCAACACAGTGCTCCACTTTTACCATGCTGTGATTTTCCTTTCTATGACTAGTGAGTGAACAGAGAGATTACTTCCTCAACATGAAAGCTACAGTTCTCAATCCCAAGCATTGTGATCAACAATGCCAAATTTCAAAAGAATTCTTGTCTTTTCATGACTTTCTTTGTGGACTCTGGCCCAGAAGACAATCTAATCCCGCAATTCAGATTAGAATTCTCCATCCCACTGAAACCAGTTGTTCCTCAAATATGTCGATTTTGAAATTGTATTACAACGACGTGCCAAAAGATTCGTATGAGTTCTCTACTTTTGCGTCGTTACC
This sequence comes from Antennarius maculatus, assembly GCA_013358685.1. NCBI lineage: Eukaryota > Metazoa > Chordata > Actinopteri > Lophiiformes > Antennariidae > Antennarius > Antennarius maculatus. The sequence goes on from CM023607.1 coordinate 25,438,702, forward strand.
TAATTAACCCTGTGGCAGTGGGGGTTTGGTGTGAGAGAGAATGAGAGACCAAGGGGTGGTTTGGGGAAAGGTGCCAGGGAGAGCAAGCTAATTATTTCAGGGGGGTTTTAGTGTAGAAATGTTTGTTCTCTTTCCCCGAAACTGGAGCATGCTGAACCTGGACAGTTTGGCTGGAAACCTGAGAGACACGTCTTAACTGACAATAGAAAGCAAAGTCCATCAACTACCGTCATGCTGTCACTGAGGAAACACATGATAGCAAGACAGCCTTTTCTAATAAAGGCTTAATATCATCAATCATATAAAGTCTTTGCGATATGGCTTCAAGCAATTATTATAACAATGGATTGGAACTCCTGTCGGACTGTGGCTGGTGCATGGGTGAGTGGTGTCATATATTACTGTCTTCAGAGTAGATAAGAGAAAGGAAGAATTTATGTTCAATAACATAAATTATCGTCAATGTCTTTTTTTTTTTCAACATCTGCAAGAGTTTGCTCATCTTAAATTCAGAATGATCTGGTATGTAAAGCCTTATTATCCCTTATTTTCAAAGAATATGGAAAATAACTACCATGGCATTCATTCTGAAGATTTCCTTAAACTGAACAGCAAAGGTATTTTATGTTGGTTTTTACTGGCAATTCATACAAGTGAAGTGATCCTGCTTCTCTCGCTGATATAATACATCTCTCAAAGAGGTCTTTGGCCTTCTGTATAAAAACTATAAAAAGCTCATTTCTTTTGTTTTATTTTTCCAGGTTTCCATTTTACCCCGGGGGGAGATGACAATATCGTGCAGCTGCCACCAGGTAACACCTGAAAAAGTAAGAACATACTGAAACAGAAAAGGGAAAGGTGATGATTGGCAGTGAGAAGGCAAAAACCATGAAATTTTTTTAATTTAACTTCAAGGTTTCTCACTTATTACAAAAACAGACATATTTGTTTCTGCCGGCAATCAAAGCAACATCACTGTTTCAATTTGTCACTGTACTTTAGTGCAGCTTTTAAAATATTACGTGAATATTTGAAACTTAAAATTATTAAAGTATTGGAAAGACAAATCCTGTGTAGAGAAAAATAAAGGCGAGAGGTGGGGTACACACGGGACATGTCTCCAGCGTAATGCGGGACCACATGAAAGACGAACAACCACTCACACACATTCATGCCTACAGACAATTTGGAATAATCTATTCAACACAACTATGTTTTTTTTTTTTAATTAAGATTATTAGAAACATTAGACAAAATGTCAAAACATGCCATAACTTGTAATATTAGAATAAAATAAAAAAACAACAACAACCTTTTGGCCCTTTCATCCAAATCTTGGCCCAAGTCCCATACTCACACCAGCTTTCATGGAAATTTCTCCAGTAGTTTTTGTGAAATCCAGCAAACAAAGCAACCAACCAGAAGACACTGGTGAAATCATCATGATGGTTTGATGAAAGATTGGCGTGCCAGTGTGTTTTTCAGACCGCGACCCCGTGCTCGCTAAGAATAGCTATGTCGAGAATGCCCCATACCATTTATTTTGTTGCAAAATTTAAGGCAATTTGCCACATGTGGAGTGATCATCAGGATATTTTTCATACTACCAGAGATATTAAGAAAAATTCTCACTGCTAAACAAAAAGCTTGAAATAATCTATTAAAATCAGTTTAGAAATGTCTGTTTGGATGTCATGTATACAGATTTTTATTTTTAGCAGCAACTGCTGTACATGTTTGACGTGTTTGTAAGTCTTCTGGGATATTTTGTTTATTGTCTCTCTCAGTAGCTTCTTTAATGTAGTTTATTCTAATGTCAGATCTTTTAAAAGCATTTGATTCAGCACATTTACATCTTCATTGCAGTCTTAGATGGTTGGTGTGAAAACCAGGGAGCTTTTTCAGTCACGTCAAGACATGTGCTCTGGGTAGAGTTAATGGTGAATGCAGTGATTTGCATGCGGAGATCATCGCATGTTTCAGTTTCTGAGCGCCATGGTGTCTGTTAATTTTCATATCAAGATGATCAATCAAATGCTCCCTGGGGCCTTACTTAGTTGAGTATGCCCAAGGTTTTGTGTTTTCATCAAATTAAGGGAGCTATGTCAAATAGCTTGATAGCCCTTGTATCAAAGATTAGTCTGTAAGTGGTGTGTCACAGAGCATCTCGATAAGCCTCCGAAGTTTTGGAATACTGTTCAGTGGAGCGATAAAATAAAGCTGTAACTTTTTGACCCAATGGATCCGCAGTGTGTCTGACGGAGACCGACTACGACATCTGCTGAAGAAAACACTCGGCTTTCAGTGAATCGTGACTTGGGCCTACTTCGTTTCCTCCATCGATGGAATTCTGCAGCAGCATTTAGAAGATAATGTGCCTTGTTCTGCATCGTTTGCAGCAGGTTATAGCTGTTAAATGTAGCTTTACAAAATGCTGTCTATATAAAAACCTTGAAATATCTTTTGTATGTTGCTATCTGAGCTGCTCTATTTTGATTTTGGTTGTTGCAAACAGCAGATTAATGGCATATTTTGCCAATAAACCTAATACTCAGTGGTGGTTGAATCATTCTGCTTTCAACCATAGGCTGATCAGCCTGTGCTGATCCCCTTCCAGTGTTTTGTTAGAATCCATCAGCTATGTGAAACACGATCCTTTGCATTGGGTCTGTCGCCTGGGGGCTCTCATCCACTCTCACAACCCATATGACTACGCTGCCAGTTCGCACAGTGCAGTCTATTGACATGCTTCTATGCAAAATAACTGACTTACTGTCTAACAGGAGGCCTGACACTCCTGTTTTTATCTCTCGTGCACAGAAACACACACACACACACACACACACACACTCCCCTTTTTTGGTCTGTCTTTACACAGCACTTTGGAAGTAATTGTCACCTCACTAAACTGCCCATACGGGATGCTTTGAAATGAAAGCTTAAGGCTAGTTATTATAGCTCCATGTTAGAGCCGATGATGATGATGATGATGATGGTGGTTGGCGTAATTCAACAGCATCCTCAGCCTGTCCTCAGATCCTGAGTAAAGGAGGAGAGAAAGTGTGTGTGAGAGAGAAAGGGAGTGAGAGAGGAGGCTAAAGGCATCACTCAAAAGGAGTAGGCGTGCTCTTTCGCATACAGCATCGTTTGATGATCCCCCCCCCCCCCCCCACACACACACACACACACCCACCCCACCCCTGAACCTCCTCTCTCATTGCGCGTCAGGTCGGCCGAACGGAGCGACAGAGCGGACTTTTACCTGCCGGAGGAGTCGAGCCCGACTTGCTGCCGAGCGGCGGAGCCGCGCGCACCGCACCGATCTGCGGGGCCACTTTGGAGAAGTCACACCGCTGAGGAACCCGCAGTTTACCATCGGCGCATCGCTCATCCGCGTCCCGTCACAAAAGGAAGTGCTTGAACACGTCGGTATGAATTATTTCACCAGTCACCATGGATGACTTTTGATCCGGTATATATATATATATATATATATTTTTTTTTTTTTTCTTTCAATAATTTTTTTTTTTTTTTTCGTTTTGTTTTTTGATTCTCGAATGGGAAAAATCCATCGTGAACACGCAAAGCCCAAAAGTCGCACTGTTTGTGTAAGGAGGGTATTTCTGATCAGGATGCCGGTGGATCGGTGCTGTGTGATTCCCAGAGCATGGGTTGCATACCTGTTCTTACTTTTGTCAACTCTCAGTATGAGGGTCACTGATGTTGGAGGAACCCACCAAAGCATCCCTCCATCCGTGTAAGTGGTCATTTAAATAATTGTGTATGTGTTTGTGTACGTGTGTGTGTTTGTTTTGATTGTTTTTTTCATCTCTCTGTGTGTGTGTGTGTGTGTGTCTTCATTCTGCAGAGTGAAGCTTTGGGCTTCAGCATTCGGTGGGGAGATGAAGTCCATCTCTGCAAAGTACTCCGGCTCCCAGCTGCTGCAGAAGGTGAGTATTCTGTTACCAAAGCACAACTTTGGGTGTCAGACTGAAAGTATCAAGTGGAACTCAATTTTGGAAGTTCATCAGATTTTTATTGTATAGACTTTGTCTTTTTTTTTTTTTTTTTTTAAAGTGGAAAAAAAATCTGAGATTTTTTGAAAAATAACTTCAGTATCCTTGAAACATGACTTTAACCAATGAGAATATTTTTTACACCTTCCCAGCAAACTCATAATCACACTGTGAATCTGTGCGTGATGTAACTCTTTATAGAAAGGCTTAACGCTGCCCTTTTCTTTATACAGATCTTAAAATTGTTATCTGAGAGAAAATGACCGCTGCTGAGTAATTCTTGAGTCAAGAGATATTTCTCTCTTCATCTCTTAAACAGCAGGACCTGTGCATTTTAGCCACTTTAGACTAGCTTATTCTGAATACGTGCCTTTTAAATGAAAGTTCATGTTTCAAGCACTTTTGTATACACGTGTGCACACACACACACACACACACACACACACACACACACCAACCCTTTGCGTGTTTTTATACCTCTCTGAGGTCCGTTCCTATCCTTCTTCTACTCTGCTTTGTGGCATTATTGTGCGATAGAGTGGGATGGAATGCAAATTTTCATAATGGAGGGTCAGTTGCTGAAGCATGAGTCAAACCTGGCTAATGGACAGCCGGCGAATAAAGGGCCATGATGAAGCTAACCTCTTAGCGGGAGCCCATACACAGTGCTCTGCCTGAGGCCAGCAATTCAGGGTCCTCATGAAGACCTTTTGCAGTGTGTGTGTGTGTGTGTGTGTGTGTGTGTGTGTCTGGCTGGCTGAGATGTAATGTTACGCTCACCCAGGACCCATGTCTGTCACTTACACGTGTACTGTATATGAGAACATACACGGAATCACACACCCACAAGCACAAAAGTGCGTGCATGACCACACACTGCATATTCACACGCACGGTTGCATAGACACATATGGAGCTTATGCCATGGATTTCATCAGCCGCTGAGAAGGCAGAGGAGTGGTGTTATCTTTTTGACAGGATAAAAAATGTTCCCGCTTCTCATCTTTTTTTCTGCCTCCAAAAAGGAGATAACCCTCCCACAGAGTGACGACCTCTTTATGAAATGCAAATGAAGGCCACAGGGTTAATTGAGCAAAGAAAAGACTGGTGACCTATTTGTGGAAAAAGTGCGTTTTTCGTCCCAAACCGGCATGTTGCTGGAATGCATTTTGCTATCAGATGGCTGGGATGTATCAGTAAACATGCATCTCCTCATAAACTCTGGCAGTGAGTTCTGTATGTTGTGTCTTATTGAGCTCTTGTCCACAAAACCCGAGGAGGAGCACAGTTCACCCACGGGCACACATCCTTTTAAATAGGCAGAAAGAATGATGGATGTACACTGTTGCACATAGAGAGGAGAATGGTGCTGAAAAGAATAGACCAAGTGTGTGTATGTGCGTGTGTGTGTGTGTGTGTGTTTGTTTCCTCTGGGCAGGGGACAGATGGATTGAGTCTCCAGTTATCTCTCTGACCCATACGTAACAAAACTCCCTTGGAAATAACCACACCTCTGCATAAGACTCTCTCTCTCTCTCCCCTTTTCATTTACACACACACACACACACACACACACACAGACACACATACACAAACAAATACACACATGCAAAATGTACGCAGACACACACACACACACACACACATGCACACATGGCTTACACTATACCACAGGCAAGGTATTAGTGAATACCGTTCATTTCAGTTTATCATATTTTTTGTTTTTGTTGTTAATTTTTGTTAGATTTAAGAAGGCGTGACCTAAAATTTTCATATATCTAATCCATATATACATAACTATTTGTTAAACAGCAAGACAGTGCTTGTTAGTTTTTATTCTTTTTTTTCCTGGTCTTGTATCTTTTGTTTATTCATTCATCCTCAGTACCTGCTGTCGTGGGTCACGGGGGTTGCCGGCGGATTTTAGGCGTGAGTCAGGGTACACTCCAGGCGTGATGCCGGTGCATCACGCCTGGCTATCTCTTGTGGCTATTGGAAATTATGCTCCAAGTTATGTCTACAATTTGTATTTGAGACTACATTTGCAATAAATGATTTAATTTTTCTAAATGAGTGACAGCCAGAAGTATCTTCATTTCATATTTCAATAGATAATTCATTAAGATGAAAAACAGGATGTAAATAGGTTTGATAGATCAAATGGAAACCAGTTTATGATCTCAAATATACAAGGGTGCAACACTTAAGCAGAATATTATAAATATGAATATTATAACCATTGACTGAATTTATCAGATTTTCTTTCTGTTGCCTTCAGTGAGATCATTTTAAATCTTTTTAAAAGAAATACAGTTGGTTAACATTTGGCCTTTCTTCTCCACCTTCTTTCCACCTCCTTCTATCTCTCCCCTCCCACACCAAAGCCCACTTCCTGTGTCCATTGGAAAAAGCTCTTGTTTCAAGGTTATACCAGTCACAGTGTGTGTGTGTGTGTGTGTGTGTGTGTGTGTGTGTGTGTCTGTTTGTGTGTGTGTGTTTTGTACAAGCATGCAAAAGTGATTGTGTGTGCACTTTTGTGTATATGTCCCTGAAAAGAAGACATGATCAATAATTCCTTTAATTTGTTGCACAAATCAGAAGTTAATATCGGCAGTATTCTCATCGCTGTATGTGAAAATGAAAAACTGTGGACACACACTCACACCCACAAAGACAGGAGAGTTCTGCTTGAGACACATTAAACATCTCCCACTGATAGTTAGAATCAGCTCTCTGTGTTTTACCCTCTTCACTGCTATTCTGTTGAAATCTTTAATTTCATGTATCATTGAGCAACCTGTCTATATGAGCCAGTCTGGCTGGGATGACTGCGTGTGTGTGTGTGTGTGCGTGCATGCGTGTGTGTGTAGGTGTGTGTGTGTTTGTGTGAGAAAGAGAGATAGAGAGAGACAATGTGTGTCTCTGTGTTGTTGGTTGGACTAGTTTTCAACTCACTGATGTTATGACTTTCTGAAATCAAAGTAGTGGGACATTATGCAAACCGGAAATAACTCAAAGGTTTTTGATATTGGAAGATACAAGATAAATGATCACCGTGAGGGATCGCCACTGCAGCTGTCTGGAGAGTTATCCTCGAGTGTTTTCTTTCTTATTGTGAGCAGTGAGGATGAGGAGGAGGCTGAAGACGCATGTGGTTGCATCGTGTTTTTGTGAAGTTTGCATATCGGCTTTAAACACACACACACAAACACACACACACACATGCACACACCTCACACTCAGAGGCACATATGCACAGCAAAAGAGCAGTGGAAGATTGGAAGGTTTAATGATGTGTGACAAGAGTATGCTGGAATCGATTTGCCTGGGTTGGGAAGAGTGTGTGTGTGTCTGGGTGCGTGTGCATGCATGATATAGAGTGGTGCTATATGATGCTCCTTAACTGCGGCAAGCCACTTGGGTCTGCAGACAGTATTCCGAAAGAATGAGTCAAGGAAGACAAAGTGGAGTGGTTCTTCAGGAAGACGTTGTGGATGAAAAACATAGAATAAATGCACTAACAGTCCTCCATTGAAGTGGAAAAAAGGTTTACACAAAATCACACAACACATTCAAGCTGGTGTATGGAGAACAGAGAGGACAAATTACAGAGACAAATGTGCAAATGGTTTACATCAAAATGAATTTATACACTAAATTTAGTGTAGTTTTGAAATCTTACATAAACAGTATATGTGTATAGAAAAAATTACACATTTATTATCTGTAATTACCACCCATAAATAAATTTCTTACACACACACACACACACAATCACACCTAAATATGTGTATATGCATATACTGTACAGTATATGTACTGTGATTCCAAACTTTTTTTGCTTAATGCATGTTCATTTACTCAATATCAGAGTATATATCAGAGTATTTGGAAATTTGTAACATTCATTCATCTTCTTTTTCGCTTCTTCCACTTTTACGGGTCACAGGGGTTGCTAGAGCCTATCTCAATGGACTTACAGGTGAGAGGCGGGAGACACTCCAGATGCGACGCCGGTGCACCGAGAAACCATGATTTGTAACAGATTTTCATAAAATCAAGAGACAGATGACTTTTTGAAAAGTGATTTCTACACAAGAGTGAAATATTTACTTTAATGCAGACATTTGTACAAGAATACAGGCTTTTGTTTTTAGGAATGTTTCTGCTGAAAGCATTTTCATGTTCTTTTTGTAAAAGACACCTTTTTTTCTTGTCATTATGTATTTTAGTAATACTTACCAAATTTAAGAATATAATTATTCATATGATTTATGAAGTGGAAATGACAAAGCATTTCAATGTTCCCACATTCAGTTAAAATTAAGCACAAATTTGTATGACAAAAGTATGAGATTGACTGCTATTGTGGGTTTTATTGTAATTTGATTTTGGAAAAAAATATTTCACTCCAATCAGAGTACAAGGCAGTATAAAATATAGCTGAACTTTCAGCTTGATCTGGCAACACTTTTTCCACAAATATTATGTATGTGTCTGTCAACAGGATTCCAAATAATTTGTGAAGAAAATGGTTGATTCATAACTAATTAAAGTTATCAATTGAAGTGACTTTAAAATACACAAAACTCAATATGGCCAGTTATTCATTTATATTTATATCAAAATTTATTGAGGACTACTCGCTCTCTCAACCTGTTATTGTTATGTTTTTTGATGGAAAACATTTCTTAGAGGTTTTGGATTGTTCTGCAGGATATATAATACAAAGAAATAATAACCTTCACCATCGAAACGAAATTTTCAGGCCAAAAAAGTATCACAAAAATTGAATTGAAATTGTATGGTTAAACTCCAGCAACAGTTTTACATACTACTCTTTTTGCCCTCTATTTCCCTTTCTGCCCTAGGGATGACATATGTGTGAGTGTGTGGAAGCGGGGGGGGGGGGGGGGCGCTATGTGTGATGGTGCCAGTCCTGCTGCCAACGGTTGGTGATGACGGAGGCGTTCCAGTGTAACAGTGTGTCAGTGATGGGGAGATGGCGGCAGATTAGATTTAGCTTTGGGAAAATTGAATAGCTGTCAAGTTTGGTTCAGCATGGCTTGAGATGAGGTGAGGGAAAGGGTGGGTGGGGGGGTGTTTGGGTGTGTACTGATGACTGTCCATCTTTTGTTAACCTCCCTTAACCCTCACATCTTTTCCTCCGTCTCTCTCTCTCTCTCTCTCTCTCTCTCTCTCGTTGTCATTGACCTAAGTTTGGTTTTGCTAAATTTGATTCCTCCACAGTTTATAGAGCGACGGAAGTGAAAGAGGTGTGTGTACTTTTGTGTGTTTTTGCATGTATGCTCAAGGAAAAGAGGAATGTCATGTCACCGAGTTAATTACAGCGTGAGCTGGCGGTAATGCAGCCTATGCTGCTAACCCGTCCCATTGTGTCGTAGTGGGCCAGCTTTAGCCAACACAGCCACTTGCTCACACTGTAATTAGTGCTTTGTTGGTGAGAACAGCATTAGAAAAGCCGCTGTGAATCAAACGCCCTGCCTCGACTGTGGAGAGCTCAGGAGCAGGGAGTGAGGCTCTTTGCTACCAGATTAAAGAACTTAAATTCTTTAAGAGCACAACTGTTAATGCCGTGCTTCTGGGCATAGAAAATCAAGTGTCTTTTGTTGACTTGGGTGATTCATCTCTTAGAATTACCTTCAAAATCCCTGAATAAGTTCATTTCCCAGTGTGAAAACAGTTTGATTAAGTGTAAAATCTTTGTAAAGAAGTTGATTTTCTCTTGTTAGTTGCTAAACTTTGCAGACGATACACACATGCACGTACATTCATACACCTTGTGCGTCTGTGTTGCTAGGATGATGAATGTGAACATTGAAGATAAACATCCACCGTCATTTGTCATCAGCTCCTGGTCTGGCCCTACCTCAGTTGGCCTGCAGACACAACGCGTCTCACTGTGGTTTAACACCGGACTCCAGCAGACATGCATAAATCTACAACAATGTGCGCACACACACACACACACACACACACACACACACACACACACACACACACACACATTCTCACACGGTTCGGTAATCATGACAGATTGTTCACTTGGTGTGCTCTGGACCCATTTGCATGCAGAGAATAAAACATTAGCCAAGTTCGTAAAGGGGTGGGTCTAGTAGTAGTAAGTACGTTAATGTGTGCAGCATTGTGTGAAGGACTGTCTGTGACTCGCTGCTGTCTACATCAATCATCTGTGCCAGTTGTTCAGTTGTTTTGGTCCATGCGGTGTGCTGTAGGTAAAGATGGCGGGCATAAAACAATACACTGAAAAGGAGAAAGGACATCAGACCCATTACGGCTGCTCCATCAATCACAAATACCTCCCTGCATGTCGTACATGTAGAAGCTCAGCCAATTCTGGTTTATATGCTATGCTCAGAACTCACATCCCAGATCTTTCTTATGTCTCTCACTTTTTCTCTTTAATACCTTTTAAACTCTCTGTCAGCTCTTCCCTCTATCAGCGTTTCACCCATGTGTTTCTGCACCCTCGAGCATTCCCTGATTTTTTTCCTTCTTTCTCTCCATCCGCCCTCCTCTCCCTCCATCCCTACACTTTAATAATGGATAAGTTGCAGCTACGGCACTAAAGAATACATGGGAGGGGATCTCGGGACATGGCGGTGTTTAGAGCAAGTGTTGGCACCCATATCTACAAAATATAGCAATGCAAGTCGCACCCTCGCTGCACCCTTGGGTGGCCTCAACGGCTTTCCCGTCACCTTTCTCTGCTTTTGCGTCAACTGTGTCATTCAACATACACACATTTACACAAACACACACTTAATTTGACTGCACATTGTGGATCTTTCTCTCCATTTGCGCTACACTGGTAATAAACCATTAGGTTCTGTGGGACCAGTTGACGCTCATTCTAAAGACATTCGCCAGCACTTACTATTATCTCAAACACAAAGACTGAGGAATACACTAAAAAACAGTGAGACCACATCATTCAGGCATTCATGAATTTTAGCTAGCCTTCCCTCGTTAATCTTTGAATGACCCATTACATCACTTAAACGTGTCTCAATATAGTATATGAGGCAATATGTATGATTTTTATTTTGTGGTTCCTTTACATGTCCCGTGTGTATCTATAGACCCGTGCTGTCTAATGTGTAGCTGACACTTTGGTAATGCTGACAACTAAGTGACAAACAGTTACTTAGACACAGAGGATATGGATCTATCTTCAACTGTATTGATTACATGGTGTTGATACTGAGTGGAAAGTAAAATGTCCACATTTTGATTCTCGGTAAAGTATAAAGAAGCCTTTCAGTCTCCACTTATTTAGCATGTTCAATCAGCAATATCTTATTTAAGTGCACTTAGTAAAAATTTATTTAGCCATTCATGTTAGCCCCCTCAAAAATATACTCCCCTTCAAAAATAACACAAAAAAAAAAGAAGAAGAAAAACAGGAAAAACCAGTTGTGCACTGCAATATTCAGAAGCAGGTTTTTTTCAGGTGGGTTTCTTCATGAGGGTCTGCAGCAGAGAAATTGATGTAGGCAGGTGGTCTAGCTGCAAAATGTTGGTTGTCAATTGCATGTTTGTTGCTAATGTTTTAACAGAAACTTTTCAATAATAATTTAACATGATTCATTAGCCCATTCATACCATCAGGAAGTGGAGATCATTTGAAAATCACTTAACTTTGAGTTACTGAGTTGAACTTGATTCTTGTGTATGTGTGTGTAGTGCTTGAACAATTGCATCCATGCACATATGTATACTTTATTTAAGATATTTTAATAGTGTTTATATCAAAATAGAAAGTAAGTATGTTAAAGTGTACTTTGAGATCACGTTAACATATTACATACTGTACATTTTACATTTAAAAAAAACACACACACAAAGCATTCACACAGAGCAGTGCATTAAACTGGGAAAACGGTGGATGCATGCTTGGAAATGAATCTGATCTCTGCTGAATTCTATCTTGATCATCGTCAACTCTTGTTACTTAGCATCACTGTCCAAAATATAGCATAGTACAAGATTTATTTAAGCAAATGTTGAAGTCAATGATTTTAAAAGTAAGAATACACATCAAAAACACTTACTGTGAGCGCATATAGTGTGTTACCGACAACTTAGAGTTACAGTAGCACTAATGGTGACCAATGCTAGTATTCACAAGTCATTCACTAACTCAGAATTGTTTCAGAAAGCAAATTAAATTACAGTTTACTCATTTGACAACATCTATTCATAATGTCATCTCTGTATGCTCCTGGGAGATGATGCAGATAAAGATGTTCACAGTATAAAATGAACACCAGATGATCATTTTCTCTCACCAGCTTTCTCTGGTGACACTGTTCCTGCTGTATGGGATGTTATTAACTTATCATGATTGTCTGTTAATGAATAAACAAGTCTGTTTTCCTCAAATGTTTTCCTATCCAGTGTAGACTATATGTATGTAAACTGTATGTCTATGACCTCCCCCAACACATTTTTAGGAGGAGGCCTTCATAACAACAACTCAGATGGTATTGCAGTTGAAAAAGTCTAATCTACCATTATAGATCTCCACTTCCAAGGACGAATAACCTCTGCACGTCCAACTCAATGTTTTGCTGTTGCCTTATACTTTAGAGCCTGCTGCTGCTAGAATCAATTTTCAGTTGTGAGAATGCATGGAGCAGAATAGGGAAGTTGCAAGTCACATCATACCTGCAGTCAACCATGAAAAATGTCCTGCAAAAACCTGAAAGCAGGCAGCTGCAAGATACACCAAGGACTATTAGTAAGTTTCATATAAAGACATCAAACCTACTCCAGGTGCTGATATTATTATTGGTTCACCAAATTATTGTTGTGAATTAAAATATACCATGGGGATTATAGAGAGTGTGAGAAAAGATGCCTTTTATTCCTAAGATAATTATTTTAGGGAAACTATATGCTCAAACTGGCATCTGTGGTGTCATCTTCAGCTCTGTAGGAGTGTTGTACAATATGTGTGTGTATGTGTGTGTGTGTGTGTGTGTGTGTGTGTGTGTGTGTGTGTGTGTGTGTGTGTGTGTGTGTTTGTAGGGTGGGGGGCACACCATTAATGGCAAGGCATGTGAGGACATTGAAAGATGATGGTCATTAGAGTTAACAGGGATTTGGCACCCACTCTGAGGGGCAATGGTGCATACCCAAAAAACGCCACGCACCCCAGGACAAACTCTTGAGCGTCGCTTTCAGCGATGCCATGAGGAGTTGTGTCTACGCTGGTATTCATGTACAGCTGTTACTCTACTGTTCTTTTCTGTAGCCCTCAGGCAGCTGTTAAACACCCTGTCATTTCAGAAGCACTTACACACACACACACACACATGCACACGCACACACACGTATACAGACACGCACGCAGGGGTTGTGAGTCTATGACTTGTGTAAAGAACCAGAATGTGTATAAGTGGTTTAAGTTATGCTGAAATAAAAAGGAGTAACATGGATTATATGGAGTAAAATATCTGTTGTAAACAGAGTTCCTAAATAAGGGATGAAAACTTGCTGCATCACAAACCTCTTTTCATTTTTTCAGAGACAACATGAGAGCAACAGTTTATCGGCTCAGTAGAAGAAAAGTGCAAGGAAAACTATTACGCAAAATGCCGAATGATCTGAAGAGAAGCAATGCATGTGCTCTTTTTCTGACAAACACACACATATGGTTTAAACACACACACACACACACACACACACACACACACACACACAAAACCATGTGATGAAGAAACGTTCTGCCATTTCTAATGAGTGTGGCCATTCTCTCCAACCAGGCTGTTTGCAGGCTGGTTAAAGGCTTAATGGCAGCAGTGTCCCCTGGGTGTGATTTAGTTGAATTACCCAAATCATGATCATCAGAAAGAGATAATTATTGTCTTGTTTCAAACACTTTGTACTTATGAGGAGGCTGATCACACACATAGATTGTCTGGACCGCTCCCCAATTTGCTGCAGGAAAGCGATTTTCATTTCATGAGCGTGCAGCAGATATTCACATATGATGCAGATAGCTGAAATTGGAAAGCAACATTTTCCAATATCCTAAATAGACACATAGTCACACAACGCAGACAGAAAAGATGAGCTGAACAGCTGATGTGATTCGATTAGAGAACAATGGTTAACCTGCGCTTGCAGCTCACTCTCACTTGTTTCTTCTTTCATGAGTAACTGGATAGTCATGCTTCAATCTGCCGATCCAGTCTTTTCATCACCGAGCAGTTTGGGACATCTGACTTTGCTCCTTGTTTAAGACGGGTGTCTGAGTGAAAGGAGGAGACTCAGAATTAAATGTGCGCCGTGATCTGTCTCTTTTATGCTGCTTTTATTTAACCACTGCTCAATTTGATTGATGGATTGAACAAATCTGCCACAAATTAAAAACAAAATACACATCTGGTTGATAGCAGGTGCTAATTTCCAACCCTGTTCGTCATTAACAAATAATATGTCTGAATTCTCACCATTAAATATACCGAATATAACCGAAAACTTTTTTCCATTCTCAGTCTTAAATTCAGCTTTACACTGTACCTTTCTGATCTGTTTCTGCTCAGGTTTACCTCTTTTGCTTGTTCTTCAAAGGCATGCATTTTAGTTTTTAGTGTTATATTTACTGATGCGGTCACTATTGCCAACAGGCCCCAGTGTGTTAAGGTGTTGACAGTTCGTCAGCATATACGAACAGTGATATTGCTTCAGAGTTTTCAGTGTCCGACCTTGGCTCTAAATCTACGGGAGATGTGGCCACAATGGTTCTTACCTTTAACTGCATGATTGAGTGGTCTGTCAAATATGTGTGTGCGCGTGCTCATGCACACACATGTTCCCACAGTCGTCCCCATTCCTTCACTGTGCATTGATCTAACTTTCAGACATCTTTATGTTATGATCAATACTATATTCAGCCCCACTTATAGATTGCATTATGGTGAATGAAGTAGGTGTGGCCAGCGAGGCAAGAAGAGTTTTATTCGTGTTTGAGGATGTCTTGTTTTTATGTCTGTGTGATTAGCATTTACAATATTTGATTTACATTTTGCCGCTCCGTGTACGTGTGAATGTCTGTGTTACGATCCTGGGGGAGTGTTGCTGCGCCACCAGATACAGGACTGAGACCCACATGCTTTTTGAGGCAGGGAGGACAAGCGTGAAATTAATTGTTCCACTTCATCTCCATCCAGCACTCATCTTTTGTGGGAACAATTTGTCGGCTGGCATGCAAGAAAGAGTATGAAGGCAGGAGGGTGCAACAGCGATTTGGCGTTCCTAGGAGATCCCGTGATCCAGCAGTGATTCCCTGCTTTGGATTTGGGTTGACACTCATGTCCCTAAAATACAACATCACTCAAAAGTGCAATTGTTTCAGTCTCTCCACCTCACTCTTTTTTTTTTTTTTCTCTTGCCTCTGCACACGCCGACACACACAGTAGTGGTCCAGTGACATTATCGCGGAAAACAGAATTAAACCACATGATGCCTGTCTCTGCTTTTTCTCTCCCTCCACCTCCTGTCTTGCCCTTTCTCTCATCCCTCCCACTCCCCGAGCCATGTTGGATGTAATTACAAACATGGCTTTCGGGAATCAGTGGCCCTTTTTATATGAAATGATGACACTGCAAGACATTTGTCCTGCTGAACATGTTTTAGCACCTGAAATCACACAAAAACACATGGCTAAAGAGCACTTCATCCAGAGATGAAGTGCACTTGTATTTAGTGGCTTTTTGTTCTAGGATTTTTAGTTGAATAATTCAGCGAGATTCACGTCAGGCAGAATTAACATTTTTCCCACTTTTTGTATTTTGTATTTTTACAAATTTTACAAATACAATACTCTCCACATATTGTGAAAAGATGAAACTAATTTGTAGATCAGGTACAAATATTCATACAGCTGCATGCCCAACAATTCATGTGGTTTAATATGGTGGTAAACATGTAAAATTATATCTATACCCTCCTTCTCCTCTCTCCCCCTCTCTCTCTGTATCTATCTCTCTTTTACTCAGTGATATATGCTAATCCTTCCTACCATAGATTCTAAATGCCTTTTTTAGTTAACCATGGTTTAATATATCCATTTGTGGATATATTAACAAATAGAAGACAGAGAGGAGTAGACATTTTAGAGAAAGTAGTGAAAGTCAGATAAGGGTTTTCATCTCCACACACTAATTTTTCTCTCAGTAGTTTTTCTGTTCTTGTGTTCTGATCTTCTGTTTCAAAAAGATACATAGAGTTTCGATTTCCCATGTTTCACTAGAAAGCCTATCATGCTCATTCAAGGGATCAGTACATCAGAGAGTTTACTAAGTGGACTTATTGGTTTCTGGTACCCCCCCCCCCCCCCACACACACACACACGTATACGCATACACATTTTCAGGCTTTTCAAGTTTTTTTTTTTTTTTTAATCTAATCAGACTCATCTATCTGTATTCAGGCAAGAAGGCACACAAACAAACAAGCTAACTAGTCTGAAATTTGTGAATGAAAAACAAATAAGACATCTTGAATGAGACAGGATACTATGGCACACATGATTCAGGGTTATATTCGTTGCATCTTTGCACATTCTTCCTTTCTCTCAATGAATGCTTCATTTAGTCAGCCGGAGAGACAGGAAACATCCCAGCAGCTAATGAACGAAATCAATGGCACTGTTTAAATGTTACCCTTTCGCCAGTTTATCAATGTTATTCAGAAATATGCTGAAAGCCATAATTAATAAGCAAATTTTATAAGTTTTAATAATAAGTCGGTTTTTAATAAGTCGGTGCCACTGCAGAGATGAGGAAAGCGTATACTGTATTTCATATTTGGTGACTGTGACTGTGTGTGTGTGCATGTGTGCATGCGTGCGTGTGTGTTTATTGCGTGCTGATGGATCGGGATTCAGTTTTTGTGGGTGCCCCAGAAGTGCCCTCTTTGATACCTTCATGGTGTATGATTAAGTGTCCTCTAGCATGCTCTTGCTATGGACAAAACTTTGCGAGCTGCCCTTGAGGGTACCCTTTCGGGGCACAACATGATAAAGCACCCCATGAGATCCTCTTCCAGCGCACAAAAATGGGATGAACAGTTTCAGCTTAAATGTATCACAAGTTTTGGTTTAGCCTCCATAGATCTAGAGATATTTTAGCAGCAAACATGCCATTTTTAAAAAATGTTTGTAAAACAGGAACAAAGAAGGTATTGCACAAAATAAAATACTTGTGATTTCAGCTGAAGTCCAGTTAATACTGTATATTGTTAGAACTCTGCTTGATGAAATGACCAGCACATGTGTGGCTGGATGAACGCGGTAATATCCAAATATATTAAACCAAACCACTTCCCGCAAATGGTATAAATCCATGAAATAGAGAAGGGATTAAGGAAACTTTATTTTGTGCTCAGCCCAGCAGAAGTTGAGTATCCAGGTCAGTGTTAAATTCTTTTTAAAATATTTGTAATACTATTTTGACCTTAACACCTGCAGTATTTCAAGACTGGGCATAATTTTACCACCCACAGCAGCAACATTGTAGATGTCAGGGTGTCTCTACAGCTTGACAGCACAATAACAGATAACACACCAGTTTGAATCTGACTCATTTCTTTGTGCACATATTCAATTTTACTGATATTCTGCTGTCATGTCAGCCATTGAAGCTGGTAATTCAAAAAAAAATCCCTCCCCTCGTATGAGAAATTGCGGTTTTGGATGTATGCCAGTTTGCTTTTTTGAGAAGATGATGTGATGTGAACAGGACAGCTTTAGGCTAATTAGGCCTGGTCTGCACTGGCCTGCTCTGGTCAGCCTGATTGAACACAACGCTGACAGCCTGTGGTCAGCTGGACCCATTTAGCTTCTTACTGACCACACAAATATGATCATGAACACATTAACACTTCGGCTAAGGCTGTGGGCACTTTGCACTTTCCTTATTCGTTGGTGAAGAGTAATATTTATTTGTTCCGTGCCAGCTTCATGGGCAAAGACTTAATGGAGCTGTGGACACATTTGTTTCACCAGAAAAGAGAGCAATGCTTAGCTATGACTGCATCCGTGAAGCAACCTATTAATATTTATTATTAGCATAGGAAGTGGGTGCAGTAGAGAAGAGATCTGAAAGAGGAAAGCAGGAGATACATAACGTAGAGAGTGAAGAAGTAACCAGTCAAGCCAGTTCAGCCCCCCATGGCTTTAATAGCCTACCACCATAAGTCAGAAACCAGGACAGGCCGAAAAACTGATTTTTCTGTTGTTCTAATATGCTGCATTTGCCAATCAGCCAGAGGGGGGGTTGTTGCTTATATATACAGTTGCTGTGATTTGGTTTCCGAGTCATCAGCCAGTCAATTTGATTGGCGACAGACGATGTGGTGCAATTAATTTGTGGTGCTGCTGATGAGGGGCAGGATTGTAAGAAAAAATATAAAGTGATTTTGGTAGTTGTCATCTTTCTTTCTTTCTGTCTTTCTTCCTTCCTTTTCCTTACCATATGTGTAACAGAAGCATTTCTGGATTGCTGAACCATGGCTTTGAAGGGAATTTTGATACTCCAAACTGTTTTGTCATGACTTGCAAATGAAGTTGGCAGGAAATGCGCCACTTCGGCTGCTTTTCAAAGATGCACAGGCTGTTCAGTGTTATGGCTGTGAACAGACTGTTGATGCTATAATACGGAGATAAATGTGAAACACTGAATGTCTCCTTTTATGAACCTCAGTTTATTCATCTTTCCATAGCTGCTTACTGTCAGCTGCTATTTGTGCTTTCTGCTGCCCTCCTTTTAGATTCAAGATTATGGTGTTATCATTATAATTGTCCAGAATTCTCTTAATTCTTCTTCAAATTATTATTCAAGGACTCCCTTCTTACATGATTACATAATTATCTGGGCATCAATAATATTTTACCTTTAAGCTCTCTGGCCAGTATAGTCTTTCCAATTAGTTTACAACACTAATGGCTGTTATCAATTGTTTGACTTTTTTTTGGTTAAAATACAGAAAATCACCTTTCTACTATTTGTGTGGTTGAAAAAGTGAAGTGAAATCAAACTCACCTATTTGAACCTCATTCCATCCACTTGTGCCCACTTACAGTTCTGTAAATCTGGATTGAATTCCACACAACCCTCTGATCTCCCACTTAAATATTATCTCTCCGTGTTCTTTCAGTTCATCTATCATCCTGTTCTACTACTCATCTCTACGTCTTCCCCTTAATATCTCTATACGCTTTCTGTCCTCCTCAACTTACCTGTATTTACTGTACATCTTTTGGATGTCTTTGCACCCACACAGCATTTTCTCTCCCATCACTCCCTTGTCTTCTTTTTTTGTATTTTTTTCTTACCATTTATGTCATCTCTCCTTTCCTTTTCGTGTCTGTTAGGTGGTGGGCTTTGTTTTTCTGTAATGGTATTTCACAATAAGCCAACATCTCCCAATTAACTTAAGGGTCTTTATTTTAAGAAGAAAAAAAAAAAAAAAAAAAAAAAAAATATATATATATATATATATATATATATATATATATAAATGTGTATATGCGAGCCTGTGTATGTGCCTGTGTATGTGTCTGTGTATGTGCCTGTGGGTGCGTGCATGCGTGGCATGTATGGGAAGGGAATTAGTGAGACTTAATGTCACTGTCCTCGTTTAAGCGCTGGTTAAGTTAAGCACCCTACTATTGGTTTCAGAGTAATGTGATTTAGTGCAGCACAGATATGGAGGGCAGCAGTGTGACACTGATTCTAAGAGGCTGCTAAAATTTAAAGGTAGGGGATCATTTTCTTGGCTCAGCTGATTGGTTTCCTTTATTTGTAGATTAGTTTGGGGAAGCGACTTTTACTGACTTGTAATTCACGTTTTTGAAACCGATAATGTATTCTTAGTACTTGGTAAAAACGTTACTAGGCCATGTTGCATATTATAATTAGATTATTACAGTACTTTTACCACCGCAGCTTCTGGTTAGTCTATTCACAGGTTTGAACGTCTGTTCATCCTGAAATAGAAAAGACATGCTTCTTCCACTGGAGTTTTTTTTTTTTTTTTTAACTCTTGTTGAGATATACAGTATATACAATATATAGAATGATTCACTGAAAGGAGTAATCTGGGACTAATTTATGATTTTAGTTGTTCTAAGAGCAGATTATATAAATTTACATACGTTTAAAAGTAAATTTAAATTGTTAAATGTGTGGAGTCTACTTTTTTTTTTTTTTATCTTACACACCTCCAAAAATACCTTCAAAAATAATTTTGTTACTGATGCGGAGGTCTGTTTTTCTGTTTTTAATGTTATGATTTCAAGTACTTCCAACCTTGCATTTTCTAAGACAAGAAAATTTTGTCTACAATTAATGTTGGTGTGAGCTCACGTTGGTACATCCATGCATTTGATCATTATGTGTACAGTAATAGAAAATGTTCCAGAACTGAAAAGAAACTTGAAGCCCTAGTGTGTGCATTTTTATTTTACTTTTCAGAAATATAAAGAGCTTGAGCGGGCAGTGCGGGTGGAGGAGATTGATGGACTGCGGCTGGTAAAGAGGTTGGCAGAGGACATGGAGGAGATGTTTCACAAGAAAGCCCAGGCAATGAAGGTACTGTGCATCATCCATCACACTAAATTTATACCACTCTGAAATTCAAAGCAACTCCTTTAAATGTAAATGTAAAATGATTAAAATTCATATGCTTAATTATATTTGTACCCTACAAGTTGTGTGTATTGGAGTACATTAAAAACAACGACTACTTAAAAACAAGGACTGTTACTGCCTTGTTATATTAAAGTGCTGGTCGGATCACAGTGAAAGAAATCCAGTTGAAGACATATTTCTGACAACTCTGCTGACCTTACTGGATGTCTGAAGAGGTGCTGTAGTGTCAAGTTCTGAATATGACACCAAACACATCTTGCTTTTTGCTGTGTGCTTGTGTGAGAGATATGTGAAAATGTGGGTGCTATAGTTGAGGTGACAGATGGAACAGAGCTGTGATGCGTCCATCAGCCTCTGTGTCACTTTATATATCTGCTCAGATCAAACATCAGTAGCTACTTTAATAGGTCACTTTAGGTCTGAGCTGTTTCAATAAATCAAAAATAAAGTTCTAAGTCATGAAAAGTAATACATAATACTTTTTTGTAACGCTTGTACTTTATGCTTTGCGACTCAAATTACTTCCAGCAATGAAATTATAGCACCTTTTAAAAAGACATCATGCAACTGCTCCCTCTATGTAAGCAAATGGATATGTTCATCCATACATATGTCCATTAAATCTGCATGCTTCAGTACATTTACATCAATGTTAATGCAACTGCAAGAGGGCAGTCTTCTTCTTCTTCTTCATTCGGCTTTTCCCTTCAGGCGTCGCCACGGCGAATCAGTTGCCTCCATCTAACCCTGTCTTCTGCATCCTCTTCTCTCACACCAACTACCTTCATGTCCTCTTTCACTACATCCATAAACCTCCTCTTTGGTCTTCCTCTAGGCCTCCTGCCTGGCAGTTCAAAACTCAGCATCCTTCTACCAATATATTCACTATCTCTCCTCTGGACATGTCCAAACCATCTCAGTCTGGCCTCTCTGACTTTATCTCCAAAACCTCTAACATGTGCTGTCCCTCTGATGTACTCATTCCTGATCCTATCCTTCCTGGTCACTCCCAGAGAGAACCTCAGCATCTTCATCTCTGCTAACTCCAGCTCTGCCTCCTGTCTTTTCCTCAGTGACACTGTCTCTAGACCAAACAACATCGCTGGTCTCACCACAGTTTTGTACACCTTTCCTTTTATTTTAGCTGAAACTCTTCTGTCACACATCACACCTGACACTTTTCTCCACCCGTTCCATCCTACCTGTACACGGTTGGAGAAAAGTGTCAGGTGTGATGTGTAGGCTCTGATAATGTTCTTGGTAAATACGAAACCACAGAAACTGATAACTATGTACTCTGCAGTTGTATGTGAGATCAGTTGGTGCACTCAGATTTGAGGACAGAGTTTTCCCAGTTTTTTACTCTTTGTTGTATAAGCATTTGTTGCATCTTGCGAGAATTGAAGTTCCACTGCTCCCAGTCATGTTTGGTGATATTTCGCCATGTCATCAATTTTATCCATATATGTGTATACTCTCTGAAAATATGCCCTGTGTATAAAATTAAGGAAGACAGTTTACGGAAAGTTCCGTCTGAATCCATGTCAGCCTTTAACACAGAGTATAAATGTAGGATGGGATAAAGTCCCAGTGGTCTGTGTGAAAGGGTCTTATTTGTCCACCTGTTTATTAACAAAATAGTTGAAAAATAAATGCAAATAAAATTTTTCAGAGAGAGGCCCTTGGAATGGGGAAAGGATATTTACATTTTTTTGGATTAAAATGTGTACCCATGATTTTTTTTAGACCTTCTGAAATACTTTGAAATATTTTTTGTCATCCGTCTTAACAACTATAAGATATTAAATAGGAGAAATTATAATAATTATGCAATGTTTTGTGGATTTGCCAGCATTGGGGGAAGTGTGGGTAGCGCTCTTGCCTCACAGCAAGAAGTTTCCGGTTTTGATTTCTTTCTCTGTGGAGTTTGTATATTCTCACTGTGTCTGCGTAGGTTCTCTCCTGACTTCCTCCCACCTCCAAAACATACAGCCTTGGTCACACCAAAATTGTTAGTAGGTGTCATTCTGAGCGTGTATGGAGTATTCGAGCTGGCATCCAGGATGTACCCCGCCTCTCGCTCGTAGCCGGCTGGGATAAGCTCCAGCAGACCCGTGACCCGCAAGGAAGATAAGGGGCTGAAGATGAGATGATTGCAATCATCTAATTTACAAGAAGCTGGTTGGATAGATGGATTATTTTTGACTTAATTTTTTAGTAACATTTGCATTTAACTTTGAAAGTCTGCTGAACACGTCTGTCGTTATCATACAGAATTTCCAGATTTTGTCTTCACGTATGACGTTGTGTAAAAGTGGCTTTCAGCAAAAACACAAGATACACAGTAATTGCATGCACTGCCTAATGGTAAATCATAAAAAGTTTGTAGTCATTAATCATTTTATTTAAGATTCGCTGGTTAAATAAATGATTAGGGCAATGAAGTTTAGGACTAAAATTTAATTTACATGTATAATTTTCCTCATAAATTATGCTGAAGAAGAAAGGGCTAACTATAATTAAAGGGTCACAAAACTGAGTGATATGAATCATAAAAAGTGGTCAGTATTCATTCCCTTCTT
Organism: Antennarius maculatus; assembly: GCA_013358685.1. Taxonomy (NCBI): domain Eukaryota; kingdom Metazoa; phylum Chordata; class Actinopteri; order Lophiiformes; family Antennariidae; genus Antennarius; species Antennarius maculatus. The sequence continues at coordinate 25,462,006 of CM023607.1, forward strand.
TGAGGACACACATACAAAAAGAGAGCTTGAACGCACTCTTCCAACGTCTGTATGTAAACATGTCTGTAAATGCTGTAAGAATGAACACATTCTGAACACAAGAACACATTTCATGATGTGTCCATGATGTGCATGGATTCTTCAGCTGCATCCCTAGCTCCAGGTGATGGATCGTATCAGGACAACATGGTGTTGTTGACAGAAATTGGATTTCTCTCTGAGAGTCTGGTCCAAGAGGAAAAGGAAAGTGAGGGAGGACCACATATATTGACAAATCATCTCCATGTTTCAGCTTTCAGATTATTATTCTTAACTGTGATGCATTTAAATGCTCAGATTGAGTGACTAAGACTGTTTCAAAGTGTTACATTCGCTGTGGAAGCATTCACATATCCACCTGTCCTCACAACAGTTTTCACTGAGCTTGATAGAAAAAAAAAATGTTTCATGCTAATATGAGTCATCTGGCATTTTGAAAATATGACTCCTAGTCAATGATTCCTTGCATGAAAAGAAGATTCCAATCGATTTTGTTGTTACGCAAATAGCTCCTGTATTAAAAGATGAAGGATTTAATCAATTCTCTAATATAAGGAACATAGTGCTTGGTTTAAACACTGTAAAAAAATGTATGTAACTTTTCTTTTTCATTACATGAGGCATGTTGGGTCAAACCATGTCATCTGTCAGATTATTTTACATGTTGGCAAACATACACACATTTTTATTGGGAATAGACATATGGCATTTGAAGCATTTACCATTTCTGTCATAGTATGTTAAGCCCTGGAGATATGAGGATGTCTTAAGCCACCTGCCCAGATGCCGGATGCCTGATTACTGTAAATCTCTGGGGGTTGTGTATGCTAGTGTTTGTTCACAGTGTATCTGTGTGTATTAAACTTATGGGGGTTGATGAAAGGATTACAGAAAACTGGTCACAGGGATGATGGAATTTGCTCGATTGCAAAATATTCTAAATGGAAGAGAAGAGAAAAAAAACACACACAAATGTTATGGGAAAGGAATTAGAGGAAAGTGGAAGACTTACTTAAAATGTTTACATCCACGGGGTATTTGACTCTTATCTCCTGTCACGATGATTCCATTCTACCTCCACATCATTTTCAAACCTTCCAGTTGGCCTTACGATGAGCAAACATAACAGAAGTGTCAAACAGTTCTTTTCCTCCATCCTCTCAATCTTTCTAAAGTTTCTCTGTTCATCCTGTCTGTAGCCCTGCAGTTGACCCATCACTCATCACTTTATCTACCTTTTCCCCTCTCAACTCCACCTTTTTCCCCTCTGTGCTTTTAGCTAAAGTATATTTGCTGCTCCAGTGCTTGAATTTCAGAGCAGGCCCTTGTCCATCAACATGGTTTTATCCAGCCATCTCTATTTCTTTTCCCCCTTTTTATCACTCGCCACCACCTGCTGGGAGACAGCATCCTCTGTAAAATGTGTCACCTGTAAATACCCGTGCATATGATGTTATTCTTTTTTGAATGGATTCTTGGAGGGATATGGTTAAGGTTTTATATCCAGAGAGAGAAAGGTAATGTGTAGAGACACAAATAAGGTTAATTTAAAGCGTTTCAGCTTCATGCAGATTTTAGATGTGGTTTTGTGTGTGCGTAATACACAGTGACAGAGTGTTTGTAATTGCGTTTAGAATTGGTTGTGCTTGTCTCTCTCCTCTCTCCCATATTATCTCCACATTGTTGTGGCAAGCACAGCCTCTTCTCTGTCTGAGAGACAATGAAACCTCAGACAAGTGTAGTTCTTTTAGTGGCTTCTGACATTTTAAATGCAGAAGCAACTCCATCATTATGGATCAGATTGAAAAAGGCACCTGAAAAAATGCTTAAACTAAAAGTCTGGCAAAGGATATTGTGTATATATCCGTTTGCACGTCTATGCTGTTTGTTCAGCGAGAATATATGCCAACAATTTTTTTTTCAATCAGTTTTGACTTTGTGGAATATTATCATCATGTAGCAGAAATAAAAAAAAAAAAAAGGCCTGTCTGCCGGCTCAAACTGGTGGCAACAAAAACACCCAGTGAAGGAAGCAGCGAACGTGTTTTTATCGAAGTTTAAAGGCACGGTCCTATTGTAATGCTTTCTTTGAAGTCAAGCATGGCTGTGTTTGATGTAACAAATACTCTTCAAAGAAGAGTGGCTGCCTCGCTGCTAGGGCTATTTCTCCTATAATGGCATTGGTCTCTGCATGCTCTGAACCTGCTGATAACATTTACCTGTAGCAACTGTGCCTCTGTAGTCCTCAATATTATTACCAGTGTAGAATAAGGCAAGTCTGCATGGGTGTATGTAAAAAAAAAAAAAAGGTACAGGAGGGGCATTAAATGAAATTTTCCACAAGGAAACTTAAAATTTAATTTGCTGACATACAAGGTGAATTTCAAACTTAAAGAGCTGTTTTATGCACATCTCTAAACATTTCCTATCATTTTCCATCAGTTTCTCATGATATTTTATTTCTAAGAGCTGTACTAAGCAGCAACAAATGTCACGATTACCTGATACTGCAGACACATTTGAGAACTGAAATCCATAAATGGTTCATTTGTAGTTCTGTTCGGGATTATAATGATGTAGTCCAGCTCTGCAATCTAGTCTTGCTCATTTCTCCCTGCCTGCCCCTTCACCGACACACCCCGCTGTCGCACTGCTCTCCTCATTTCCCTCATTTCATCAGCTATCCTCAAACTCAAATCATTTCCAAGTGTCTCTTTCCGTCTGTCTGTCTCCCTGTCTGTGTGTGAATGTCAGTATAACAAGCCAGAGCCAGCCCTAAAATGTCAGTAAAGAGACAGCCTCGTCCATCTCCTTCACCCTTTTTTCGGTCCCATGCATAGAAATCAAAGCGATTTCTTTTTTTTTCCCAGAATAATGAAATGGGGATGTAGAAAGGATGCATGAGAAATGGAAAGCAAATTGTCAAAAAAAACCCCAAAAAAATATTAGTCCAAAGTTTAGCCTAAGCTGAAAATGAAAATGAAATGGTTGTGAAAACATTAACAATATAAAGAGTTGAGGGATGGTGGGTTCGGCTTAAGAAATACATATTTCCTTCATATTCCCTGTCAGTCTTCAATACTGCTAAGAGCTTGTAAAGTATCAATAACTGTCTTTCCCACTTCCCTTCACTTTCCCTGTGTAACACCCTCCCCATCACGCTCCCTCAACTTGGCTTGTACCCAATGTGAATGCGCAAAATTGAAGAGCCAAAGTGTTACCACACACTTTTCCCTTTTGTCGATTCTGCAACTCTTCCAAGTCTTCTTTGACACGATTAATTGCTGTCCTCGCTACTATCGATGGCCTGATTCGAGCCAATCCTGCTCAGATCCATCCTGGGTCTCGATGAATGAGGCCTGTCACAGGACTAAGACCCTCTGGATCTGTCCTGATCCAGTAGGACAAAAAGCTTAGGTCACACTTTTTTTTTTTTTTTTTACAGATGAGAACAGAAACAAGTCATTCAACTTCACTGATGCACTAAATGTGTGCTTTATTTATTAATTATTGCTTGACAACGATATTATAGGATGAAATGCTCAAGTGTGTACAACATTTAGAATGTCTTTTGTGAGTCTGTTCAGAACTGTTATTAACTGTAGTCTTGTTTTGGGCAACCTTTTGCAGAACTTTCAGATTCAGATCGCTACTCTCTCACGGTAGGTTGGAGAGAATTTACAGAAAGTCTAAATGCACTGCTTAAAAAAAAAAAAAAAAAAGAAAAAATTCAAGACTTCCCACATAAGTCAAAAACAGCCACCAGCCCCTGTACTTTGCTGACAGCACTTGTTTTTGAAGCTCAGCTATATATGACAGGTTTCTCTGACTTTCACAGCTTTAGTGTTGCATTCATAATGGATACACATTTGTTAAGGTCAGCGGCTTCAAACACCAGGAAACCTACCGCAAAGCACATTCAGCACAAGACCAACAAGCCAATCAAGCTGACGGCTAAATGAAGGGAATCATTCTTGAACTTTTCAATGTGTAAACAAGCTGAGTCCTCTGTCGGGCAAATCGTAATCACAGATACCAGATAATAAAAGGGTTTAGATCCCTGCAAATGTCAGAGGAATGGTTGAGGAGGGGGGAAAAGGAAAAGGTAGAAAGATAATTAAATGGAGAAGTATATTGTGTTCAGTTCAGTTGAGACCTTTTACTTATACAAAGGAAATCAGGAAGTATGCTTTTGTTCCAATGAAACAACGTTCACTAGAAACTATTCAAACTCTTGGCAGGGATCCTCTTTATGGGGATGTACTCAAATCTAGCAAAACACTGATATATTTTATTAATCCTAAATTTTATTAATTTGTTCCATACCTTAGATCTTTCGCAAAAGTATCACACAAAAAGCCCTAGCAATGCAGCTTACATGGTGCATTGGTTCCTGTGATTGGATTTAACTGCTGTAGATAAAACGGAATTAAGAGGAAATGGAATCACACATGAAGTGCACCACTTCGGTCAGACTGAAGAATCAAACAAACTGTAACAAAGAAAGATACTGACAGAGATCCATCAGGCATAGGTTGGCGTTTTGTCATTCATCCAGTTCATATTAATTCTTGGACAGGTTGAATCCAAAGCAACTGGATTTCTGTTTCAGGTTTGAAATATCACTCTCATCCAAAAAGTTTCTTCATCCAACTGTTGGTAAATGCAGACACTTAAACTCTTCTGAGGTTGTTAAAACATCCTCGATGACCCCAACAACCCATAATTGTGTTCTTCAGACAACTGTAAACATGGGAGCTTAATGAGTGTCAATGTATTAACACCCTCGGAAGAATTAAATGACTGTAAGAATGATCTTGGATGAGAGGTGAAACAGAAGACCGTTCAAAGATTTATCAGGGATCTGTACTCAAATACTGATGTCAGAATCTGTTTTTTTTAGCCTGATTAAATCTAATTCAGACATAACGGTAAGTCTTGTTAGCCTCGGAAATTCCACTTTTACTCTGTCAACTACCATAGAGGATTGTGAATGTGTATGCACTGTGTGTGTGTGTGTGTGTGTGTGTGTGTGTCTGTGTGTTTTTGGGTTTGTGTGTATGCTTTTTTGGGGACACAACGGGGCCATCGCCTGTGACTGTGTCAGTTTAATTATTGCTGTCACCTCATGTTGAGCCTGAGTCGTGGTAGGATGACTTGAGGAAAAAAGTCATTTTCTCTTTATTAACTGCATCTTACACCTTGGCAGCTACACCTATTGATAAAAAAAAAAAAGACATTTTAATATACACAAACACAGGCAGCTCATACATTTGTCTACAATCATAGCAACACAACAAAGACAAAAACACCACCTGGAGTGTTCAGGCGATCCGGCAGAATTTAAATACCCATGCATTGTTCTTGTGTCTCTAATTTGAAGAAGAAGAAAAAAAAAACAAGACAAGATTTCAAGACCATGCAAGTAATTTTTCACACTTGAACTTGAGCTCACAACTTTTCACTGAGGTAAAAAAAAAACCAAAACACTGCAAAAAAAAAAAAAAGAACTTCAAGATTTTCTGAAGGTGAGAATCAAGTGCTTAACAGTTCAATAATGTGCAGTCGAGAGTAAATGCTTGTTACATCCCCCGAGGGGGTGATGTATTGTAATTGTCAGTGTTTGTGTGTTCGTCCGTCCGTCTGTCAGTCCACCAAATATCTTCACAACAGTTGCAGATAGAAAGATGAAAGAAAAAGCACATTACTCGGGCAGCAAAGGGGATGAAAATGAGACGATGACCTTGACCTAGTTTTCTCAAGGCTTTTGTACATTTTTTTTTGCACATATCTCAAGAACCGGATAGAAAGACGAAACAAACGGCGTTATATTCAGGGAGGCAAGGGAGAATGAAAAGATCACAACCTTGACCTTGAAAATCGCAGTCGAATTTTCACTTTTATACCTTTTTAGGGACACATCTCTGAAACCTAATGAGATACAATCACAAAACAAAAAGCAACATTTTCAGGAAGCCAGAGACACAAAAATGTGTAGGTCAGGGTAAAATTTTTAATTTGGTTGTGTCGCGGGATGTTGCAGTCTCTGACTGCCTTGTTGAACATGTCTATGTTAGGCTGTATGAAAAGCAGAAATTTAAATACAATGCCTATACATTCATACATACTACACATGCATACAATAGAGTTTCATTTCAGTGCCAGCCTGCTCACATACCCTCATATTATCTTCACATATACCTGCTGAGAAAACATTCACACTCGCACACTCCAAGGCGCAGCGTCAGCCACTCATAAATGCTGAAATGTCTGTTACTATCGACGTCGACTTCACAGGCACCGTCTGACATTTCGCTGGGAGCATCAGGCCAAGTGTTGAGACATTCAGAGAATATTGTTTTCCCATTCCTCTCTCATCCTCATTTTATTCCACTTATCTTATCTTGGTTTGCACCTACACAATGCTTTATTGTGGATTTCTAGCAGATTCACCTGATGGGTTTTTGTGCCTTTAAAAGGGAAAAGACAGCACAAAGGCATCCACTGTGTCCAGGAAGGAAACACAACAACCACACATCTGATATCAGTGACTAAAGGGAGCCAACCAAGCAAAGAATATACAGTGGCCAGGTGTGTTGCTATGGTGCAGGCTTCAGATTTCCATGTTTGCTTCCCAATTCAGCCTGTCTGCACACACAACAGCAGCAGTGTGACACACACAGACACACACAGACACAAAAACACACACACTCACACATGCACAACCTCGCACATGGCACAGCTGAAATAAGCTTGCTGATTGCAGTAGTTTTATGAGTTAGGCTATTTGAATGGAAATGTGGAATGGAAGTACATTACCAAAACTCATAGACAACCAGGACCAGCTGTGAATGAGAAAACCGACTCAGTATGAGAACATACCACGCGCATCACATTTGTGAATTGAAAGAATTGATTGTAGGCGTGTGAGAGATAGGCTATGCTTGAGAGTTGAGGTGTTAATCAGGAACCGGAATCCTTCCATCTGATCCTTCTCCTCTAGCCTGCTTGAAAGGCTGCTGCGTGCCAGACATTATTACTTTCACAATCCATGATTGAGTTGGCATCAGACAGCACACAGACATATATACACATATTGCTACATGTATCATGTGTCCTCTCCTCTGCTGCTTATCCACAACCACTATGCCCAGTTGGATATTAGCTTTGTTGTTCCATCCGCTCTTGGTGGAGGAATTCTCTCAGTCGTTCAGTATGTAGAGTTCTTGATGTGTCTGGATGTTCCTTGCTTTACTTGAAATGCAGTAATCTTGCCCTCCGTCCTCTTGTTGCTTTTACGATCTTGGGTGCAGGACTTTGGGTGGAACCCTGTTTGAGCTGTGATAAATCTTTACATCAGTGGCGTCTGTTTCCTCTGGCATCCAACTTTTTTTCCCTAGCTAGAACTTTATATAATTTGGGTCTAGGCAACTTATATTTCACCATGAATGAGGAGGATACTGAAAATAACAGAACTAAAACACATGCACAGGCTCATGGATACCTGCATCCCTCAACAGGCACGTGAAGCAAGGGCGGCAGTAGCTCAGTCTAATAGGTCTTGGCTTGGGGACTAGAGGGGTGGTCAGATCAAGACCAGCCTGAACCAAAAGTATTGTAGTTGGAGAGAGGCCAGTTCACCTCCTGAGCACTGCCGAGGTGCCCTTGAGCAAGTCACCGACCCCCACAAGTTGCTTGTTGGGTGCTTTGTTCTACCTGCCTTTCTACCTTCCTCTCATGCCTCGAGGCATGAGAGGAAGGAAGTGTGTGTGTGTGTGTGTGTGTGTGTGTGTGTGTGTGTGTGTGTGTGTGTGTGTGTGTGTGTGTGTGTGTGTGTGCTCAGGCCTGTATATATGTGTGTGATATATAAGAGGGGGAAAATAATTTCCCTGTGGGGATCTGTATACAGCAGTATATCATATATAAAAACGATAACAGTTAGAGGGTGATGACCGTGTATCTATGTTCTGTATGCATTTGTATTTTTTGTAGAGTATGAGACGCATGTTGATCCATTTAGGAAAATAGCCTGTTTCAACAAGATAGACGAATGTCCCTCTGGTATCTATGTCAGTATGTCTGCTGTGAAGAGCTGGAGTGTTGCTCTAGCATTGAAGGATGTACACATAAAGCCAGAAGTAAAGCATGAATGTTTCTACTGTTTTTCGACCCATGTATATCCTTACTTTAATATTAAAACTAATGTATTTATTCTTTCATCTTCTTCCTCTCCCTATCCTTTTCCAGAAACTGGTAGAGGCAGCAGAAGAAGCTCATCTACAACACGAGGATGATCCAAACTTACAGGTATGTATAAACAAGGATAAAGGCATCACAGTGTATTCTGACCACACAAAAATTATTACAGTCAACGCAGTTAATCCCTGTGTTTGTAAGCTTATTAATTAAAATCCCTCTAAAAATAATTTATCCTTCTGAAGTCAGTGCTTTAGAGATTCGTGAGAGAATGCGCCCAGTGAATGACAAAGACCTCTGTAAACACAACAGTGGAGAGACACTGAGAAAAGGCAATCCCGTTCAGTAGTCTGATTCACTTGACACATCTTAACAGTCTTTTGTCTTCTAAATCTCATTACAATTATATTGTCAGCATATGTCTTAGGCTTCTACCATTGCAATTCACTCACAGACTCAGAGGAGCAGATGTGCTCGCAAATATGTGCACTAAAATGTGTTATAAAAATAAAAAGTTTTTTTTTTTCTGTAATGTAATGTTCGTTGGGCACAATTAATCCCAAGGTAATAAAAAGCAACAATTTCCCTTTAACATCTGTTTGCAACTGCATACTGTGCATTAATGGGTCTATTGTATTTATTGATATTGCAATCCGTGAACTACTGACATCACATTGAGACAGTTGTTGTCATTGTTGTGTGATGTCATTCACATATGCCTGATGAGTACGTATACTTCCGGGTGGATCAGGAATATCAGCCGATCATGAGGAATTCTCAACGTCATTCTTTACTTTTAATTCAGAATCTAGAATGAGCTTTCCGAATCTAATGAACTTGACAGAGAACTGGATTTTAAATGGTACAAAGAGCGTCAGAGGTAGTTTTTTTTCCCTTCTATGAGAACGTTGATACACATGGGCAATTGACAGAAAATATGTTTGATCATCACAGTACAAAAACAATTTTTTGGCTTCCGACAAGTTTCTTTTTTCATTAATACTGAAAATGCTGATGTATCTTCTATTTAGTTATCAAAAGACATGCTCCCTATATAACCTTAATGTTTTATTTCTGCCATCTCTCAATTATAACTACGCTGTACTAATTTCTAACAATTAAAATGCATAAGAAAACATCATATATTTTGTTACAGGTAAAAGCAATTTATCTTTCATATTTTTATTCCACAATTTACTTTTTTGAGCCTGAAAACTAATTTGGCATTATTTATATTTTTATATCATTTCCACATTTTATTCAAATTTGAAATCATTCCCTAGGAGTTCCATCCTCAGTTCTGCAGACTTGGGCAAATACATTCAGCTAATCATATCTGCATGCACACCCCCAAACCCAGCCTCTGCTCTCATGGTTCTGCCTCAAATCCATTTGAGCAGCTTTAATTTTTAGAGTGCAGCTTTCTATTGTGCGTGTGTGTGTGCGTGTGTGTGTGTGTGTGTCGTTGAGAGAGAGAAAGAGAGAGAAAGAGAGAGGTTGGAGAAATGCACTTGTGATGTTTCTGAGTTTGCTGCAGATCTCAGGACAGAGTTTATTAAAGTAGGAGGAGCGACAGCAGAAACTTGGGTTTAAAGGAGGAAATATGATGCTAAGCTGACTGGGTTAGAATTTTTTGTTAAACTACTTATGAAGTCTGTAGAGTGTATGTTATACGTGCCTTTGGCAGCAACTGTGTGTTTACTCTGTCAGCTCTTAAAGGCATTACAGTGAATGCCCACAGGGTCCTGCTGTCACGCGCCATTAAAAAGGATCAATCACTAAATTCAACCACTGACTGCTGTCCAGCTCTGCCCCCCCCCCCCCATTGCACCCGTTCCCTTTCCTTTACGGTCACACTTTGATTCTCCACATTCCCTCTACGAATGTTGAAGGGATGTTCTCAGTCACACGTTCACGGAGCTTCAAAGTGGAGCACATTTTACTTTACTGTTTTGTGTCCTTTTGGATTTGCATACAGTTTAATATTCAAGATAGATAACTAGAGCTGTTTATCGGCAAATAAATAATTCTCGATAGACGGGGATTTGAATACTTATTTCTTTATGTAATGATGGTTGCATAAACAAAGGTGGCAGCTAACTTCCTACAATTTAGTAGCCTTGAAATAGTTCTGATCCTATCCTGGTCACTCCTAGAGAGAACCTCAACATCTTCATTTCCACCACCTCCAGCTGGGCTTCCTGTCTTCTTTTCAGTGGCACTGCCTCTAATCCGTCCATCATAGCTGGTCTCACCACTGTCGTATAAACTTTGCCCTTTATTCTATGAGAGACTCTTCTGTCCCATAAGACACCTGACACTATCCTCCACCCATTCAAGCCTTCTTGGATCTGTTTCTTCAACTTCTTACCACACTCACCATTGCTCTGGTGAGTGTGGTAATTGCTCTAATTCCAAGTTTTTAAAGTCCTCCACTATCTGTATTTCGTCTCCCTGTAGTCTCACTCTTCCTTCTCCACTACTCTCACGAATGCACAAAACTTTATCTTATAAATAATAACAGCGTTATGTTTTGAAAAATAGGATTTCTTTTAAATTGGAAAAAAGTCTGTTTTTTTTTTTTTTCTGCTCTCTGAAAATCCTATTTACTCCCCCTGCAGAAGCACCCACATCTGATTGCAGCAGTTCACTCTGTGCTTGAACACCTTTCTGGAAAATCTATCTATCACCAGTTGAAGCAACAAGTACACCAGGAGATCAGCCAGTAGAGAAAATTGTGGCATTTCATTGCAGAATTACCCTGTGTGTGTCTGTGAATCTGTGAATGTAGGTTGTATCTACTCATTTTCTGCTGACATCAGAGACATTTGCAAGAGACCAGACTTCAGCGATACTAAAACACACCTTCACATGTCAGACAAACTATAACAAAACAGTTGGTTCGCAGCTGCAGAGTAATTGCAGTATGTGCTAAATGTGTGCATACATACTGAAAACACACAAACACACACACACACACACACACACACACACACACACAAACACATCATGGTGATGCTTGCCTGTCACGGTGAGTGTCACATGTTGCTTGGGGGGCAGTAACATTGTGTGGGCTCACAGCGGTGCTTCATGCCAGTAATTCCTTGGAGCCGATGAGATGAGTCCATCTAAGCAAGTGTTGCTTTTTTCAGCATTAATGACACAGCCACAGAACAGATACTGATAGATGAAGAGCCTATATTCTAATGTAATGTTTTACCATGCTAGGACGGAGTGAGATACCATTATCCAAATATGTTCTCTCATCTCAAGAGGACATATTTTCACCAATAATGTGAAGCATTTCAAATATATAGAAATGAAATAAACAAAATACAGTTAAGGGAAAGAAATGGACCTGTGTGTTTCCATGAGTCACAGTCATTTCAGCCCAACTGTGTAACATATTACTGTCAGTCAATAATTGTATATTTCTACACTACAGGAAAAAATGTACTTCTTGCCAAAGGATAAAAAACAATTGTCATAAACTTTGACATTAATCGTTTATCAATAATTAATGTAATGATCATCTTCGCCGCAAGATATTAAACCTATTTTAAATATAGTGACTCACTTGTCAGCAATATGATCCCTGGAACACATAATATAATAACTCTACCCCCATCCCCCCCTTCTCTTGCCACCCAAAAGGCGTAGGGGTCAGAACGTCCAACCACATGTGGGGAATTTCGCTAATTTCACATTTAGCATTGTTAGAGCATGAGAAAAAAATTGCTGTAGTTTTTTTTTTTTTTTTAATTGTTTTTGTTTACATGCTGGACTATTAAGACATGTGTGCAATTTTGTGAGCCCTTTATGGAGACACCTGTGTGTGTTTGCGTGCGTGTGTGTTTTTGAATGGCTCTGATGGTGGCATTTATAATATTTATAATAGGGGTTTTTACTGCTGAACGTGGTAAATAGATAGTAATTATCACCAGCTGTGCTAAAAATTCCCCATGTACGCTGTAGGGTGAAACCTCCTCCATCACTATGCGGGTGTTTATTATAAAATATTTGTGAGTTGTTGTTTTTTTTTTCCTTGCTATTGGATACATATTTGGCTGGCAGCGGTTTGATAGGAATTTCCTTATCTATCCTTTCCAGAGCTCTTCTGCTTCCATGTGAAATTGGCACGGTAATCTGCTGCGATTTTCCTCCCTTGCTCCTTTACCCGCAGTGCTTACATTCTGAAAATAGGAAAGCAGAGAGCAGTCTCCTATGCCCTACGCAGCCAATGAAATCCTTCCTTGGAGGTTGGTAACAAGCAGTCAATTGCCAAACCTGATGTTGACTGAACATATAGACCCCGTCTAGAGGGTACAGTATGAGAGAAGTGCTTCTTCCACCTCTACTCTCACAGACCCCTGTCGGGGGTATTACCATAGATAGCAGAGAGGTGGGCACCGTCTTGTTGATTTGACACTTTGCTTTTATTATTGCCGGCAAACGCTGTTTAATCTAAGGCGTTTAATGAAGAGATGACTGTGTATGTCAGTCCGTTGAACACACACATGCACGCACGCACCCACACACTCACGCATGCACATGCACACACACACACACACACACACACACACACACACACACACACACACACACACATGCACACTTTCTGTAATGGGCATTTTAGACTCAAGTGGTAGCTTGGTTACTTTTTTGTCTGAGTAGGTGAGCATGACGTATAAGATTCACGAATCAGGACTTTTGCACGAGTATGAATCCCCGCTTGGTCTTAGAAGTTTTTTTTTTTTTTTTTTTTTTTTATCAATCTTTTGTCTTGTTTGTTCATTGATTTCTCCTATGCATGCCCAAGGCTGTTTTTTAGTCACCTTATTCCACACTCCGTTAGTGGTGTCTTCCTCTTTCTCACCCGTGAGGAAGGAGAGTAGGGCGGTGGTTGATGAGAAGAGGTGAGTCAAGTGGAAAAGAGAGTTTAAAGACCAGAGGGTGGAGCAGCATGGTCAGAGCTGCTCACACATGTGCTTCACAGCCTCTTTTCTTGAGGCCACTGACTCACTGTTGTACTCTGCAGTAAAACTGTTTATCAAAAGCCATTTCCTGCATTTGGTTAATGCCGTAGGAGGAGGAATGTCTTCGTGCCTCACACACTTTGATTCTGGAAATCATTATTCTGACCATCATAATGAAGACTTTAATTTTGAAAATTACACAAATGCTTAAGTAGAAGCAATAGGCGAGTTACACTGCAACAGTTTAACTTAATAACTCTGCCACCAAGGCAGACACTCATTTTAATAATTACAGTGATTTAATAGTATTTAAAGTTAAAAATAAGTATATCTTGTTACAAATGTAATACAAGCCCCACTTGTTAGCAATATATGATAAATTTTCTTTCATTTAATTGAATTTCATTTAATTCACTCGGTTGAATTGCTTCATTACTACTGTCTCTGAACCCATTAATTAATTTCATATTAATTCTGAATTTATTTTTGTACTTTGCATGAAGACAACTGAAGAAAAAGAGGCATCACAGTGCTAGACAGAAGTACCGTATTATGTACATACATAGTGTCTTAATAGTCATCAGTTGTTTATCTGGTCATCAGTTGTATAATCAGCCATTTTCAGCTCAAAAAATTAGTTTATATTTTCAGAAATTGAACATATACAGTATACAGTATGCCTTTGCGCATTTGTGCATCAACGCTCGCGACTTCACCTCCTCGCTGATTTTTTGGTCGGCAGTCACGTGGTACCGTACACGCATTCTATTGGCTGACGGCATCCGGAAGTGCGCTATGTTTCGTGAATCTCAGACTTCCGTGAGACACAAAAATTGCTTTAACCAGTTGATAAGAGTGTGGGAAAAGATAATACAGACAGAAGGTGGTTTGATATCAGTATGGGGAGGGTTCATAAACGTTTGATTTACAGTAAATAATAAGATAAATAGTTTGTCGCTATATTGCAGATTTTGTTATTCGCTGGTGGTTCCTGGAACACATTAACTGTGAGTAACGACGGCGCACTGTAGATCCAAGTGGTGCGTGGCTGATTCTCAATATTTAAATTTATTTTGATATAGTCAATATAAATATTTAAAGTCTAAAAAATATTTATGTTTCAGCTTTCAAAAATTAAAGGTGAGTCTCTTCTGAACTCTATTGTTGTCAACATGGTTATTTACTACTGTTCTAAATATCCAATCTTATTGCACTTTTGTTGAACTTTTTGATTTCTTTTTTATAAAATACTGATTGTGTCATGTAAAGCATTTTGTAGATTATTATTGGCTACATTGGTGAATTTGACATTTGAGAAATATTTACTGTGTAAATTGCGGTATGGTTTATTAGTTGGTAGAGGTCATGAGTCAACTTGACTGTAAGAGTTATGTCTTTTATTCTACACTTTAATTCAGTAACAGAAAGGGTTATTATGACAATATTTCACACAGAATTAGAATTGTATAGAGTTTACTGCTTGCAATGTAGCCGCAAGAGGGCACAAGCCAGTGTCTTATTGTGCCGGTCCCAAGCCCGGATAAATACAGAGGGTTGCGTCAGGAAGGGCATCCGGCGTAAAACTTTTGCCAAATCAAAGATGCGAATCAAACATATGACTTCCATACCGGATCGGTCGAGGCCCGGGTTAACAACGACCGCCATCGGCGCTGTTGACCTACAGGGCGCCGGTGGAAATTGGATTACTGTTGGTCGAAGAAGGAGAGGAGGAAAGTGCGTTCGCACGAAGAAAGAGAAGAGGAGCACCAAGAGTATAGGACTAAGAGTAGGGACGTTGAATGTTGGAACTATGACAGGAAAAGGTAGAGAGTTGGTCGACATGATGCAGAGGAGGAAGGTAGACATACTGTGTGTCCAGGAGACCAGGTGGAAAGGTAGCAAGGCTAGAAGTTTAGGAGCAGGGTTCAAGTTGTTCTATCATGGTGTAGATAGAAAGAGAAATGGAGTAGGAGTTATCTTGAAGGAGGAGTTTGTTAGGAATGTCCTGGAGGTAAAAAGAGTGTCGGATAGAGTGATGAGTCTGAAGCTAGAAATAGAAGGTGTGATGTTCAATGTTGTTAGTGGGTATGCTCCACAGGTAGGATGTGAGCTGGAGGAGAAGGAGAAATTCTGGTTGGACTTTGATGAAGTGATGCAGAGCATACCTAGAAGTGAGAGAGTTGTCATCGGTGCAGACTTCAATGGACATGTTGGTGCAGGTAACAGAGGTGATGAGGAAGTGATGGGCAGGTTTGGTATCCAGGAGAGGAATGCAGAAGGACAGATGGTGGTTGACTTTGCAAAAAGGATGGAAATGGCTGTAGTGAATACTTTCTTCCAGAAGAGGCAGGAACATAGGGTGACCTATAAGAGTGGTGGTAGGAGCACACAGGTAGACTACATCTTGTGTAGACGATGTAACCTGAAGGAGATCAGTGACTGCAAAGTAGTGGTAGGCGAGAGTGTAGCCAAACAGCATAGGATGGTGGTGTGTAGGATGACTCTGGTGGTGAGGAAGATGAAGAGGACAAAGACAGAGCAGAAGACGAAATGGTGGAAGCTAAAAAAGGAAGACTGTTGCATGACCTTTAGGAAGGAGTTAAGACAGGCTCTGGGTGGTCAGGAGGTGCTTCCAGATGACTGGACAACTACAGCTGATGTGATCAGGGAGACAGGTAGGAGAGTATTTGGTGTGTCATCTGGAAGGAAAGTAGACAAGGAGACTTGGTGGTGGAATGAGGAGGTACAGGAGTGTATACAAAGAAAGAGGTTAGCTAAGAAGAAGTGGGACACTGAGAGGACTGAGGAGAGTAGACAGGAGTACAGGGAGATGCAGCGTAAGGTGAAGGTAGAGGTAGCAAAGGCCAAACAAGAAGCTTATGATGACTTGTATGCTAGGTTGGACAGTAAGGAGGGAGAGACTGATCTATACAGGCTGGCAAGACAGAGAGATAGAGATGGCAAGGACGTGCAGCAGGTTAGGGTGATTAAGGATAGGGATGGAAGTCTATTGACAGGTGCCAGCAGTGTGATGGGAAGATGGAAAGAGTACTTTGAAGAGTTGATGAACGTGGAAAATGAGAGAGAACAAAGACTAGAAGAGGTGACTGTTGTGGACCAGGATGTAGCAAAGATTAGCCAGGATGAAGTGAGGAGAGCACTGAAGAGGATGAAGAGTGGAAAGGCAGTCGGTCCTGATGATATACCTGTAGAGGTTTGGAAGTGTCTAGGAGAGGTGGCAGTAGAGTTTCTGACTGGGTTGTTCAACGGGATCTTAGATAGTGAGAAGATGCCTGAGGAGTGGAGGAGAAGTGTGCTGGTGCCCATTTTTAAGAACAAGGGAGATGTGCAGAGTTGTGGCAACTACAGAGGAATAAAACTGATGAGCCATACAATGAAGTTATGGGAAAGAGTAGTGGAAGCTAGACTAAGGGCAGAAGTGAGCATTTGTGAGCAGCAGTATGGTTTCATGCCAAAAAAGAGTACTACAGATGCAGTATTTGCTTTGAGGATGTTGATAGAGAAGTACAGAGAAGGCCAGAGGGAGCTGCATTGTGTTTTTGTAGATCTGGAGAAAGCTTATGACAGGGTGCCCAGAGAGGAACTGTGGTATTGTATGAGGAAGTCTGGAGTGTCAGAGAAGTATGTTAGAACGGTGCAGGACATGTATGAGGACTGTAAGACAGTGGTGAGGTGTGCTGTAGGTGTGACAGAGGAGTTCAAGGTGGAGGTGGGACTGCATCAGGGATCAGCTCTGAGCCCCTTCTTGTTTGCTATGGTGATGGACAGGCTGACAGACGAGGTTAGACAGGAATCTCCATGGACTATGATGTTTGCAGATGACATTGTGATCTGCAGTGAGAGTAGGGACGAGGTGGAGGAGAAGCTAGAGAGGTGGAGGTTTGTCCTGGAAAGGAGAGGGATGAAGGTTAGCCGCAGTAAGACAGAGTACATGTGTGTGAATGAGAGGGACCCAAGTGGAAGAGTGAGGTTACAGGGAGAAGAGATCAAGAAGGTGGAGGATTTTAAGTACTTGGGGTCAACAGTCCAGAGCAATGGAGAGTGGGGAAAAGAGGTGAAGAAGCGTGTCCAGGCAGGATGGAATGGGTGGAGAAAAGTGTCAGGTGTGATGTGTGATAGAAGAGTTTCAGCTAAAATGAAAGGAAAGGTGTACAAAACTGTGGTGAGACCAGCGATGTTGTTTGGTCTAGAGACAGTGTCACTGAGGAAAAGACAGGAGGCAGAGCTGGAGGTAGCAGAGATGAAGATGCTGAGGTTCTCTCTGGGAGTGACCAGGAAGGATAGGATCAGGAATGAGTACATCAGAGGGACAGCACATGTTAGAGGTTTTGGAGATAAAGTCAGAGAGGCCAGACTGAGATGGTTTGGACATGTCCAGAGGAGAGATAGTGAATATATTGGTAGAAGGATGCTGAGTTTTGAACTGCCAGGCAGGAGGCCTAGAGGAAGACCAAAGAGGAGGTTTATGGATGTAGTGAAAGAGGACATGAAGGTAGTTGGTGTGAGAGAAGAGGATGCAAAGGACAGGGTTAGATGGAGGCGGTTGATTCGCTGTGGCGACCCCTGAAGGGAAAAGCCAAAAAGGAAAAGAAGAAGAAGATAGAGTTTACTGCTTGCCCTTCAGTAATAATGCAGCTGAGAAGACGCAAACATATGGAATCAATAATAAATACAAACAACTTATCCTCTCCTCTGTCTGTGCCACACTAAGTGAGTGGGTTCTGAACATTTGCAATCTCTCAGCATAATGCACTGCAGCATTAAAGATCAGGTTGTTAACACTATGATCAGGGACTGCATTAGTGGCACTGGGAACTCCTTCACTCTAATGCTTGGATTCCATAATTGACTTACTCAACACATACACCCACACTCAGACTCATCCACAAACATTCCCACAGGCAGCGTGCACGCGCGCGCGTGCACGCACACACGCGCGCACACACACACGCACACACACACGCACAGAGCTGATGCAGATGCACTCAAATTCATATACTCGACGGTTTGCCCCTGACTCCATTCACACTCCCACACTCCCTCCCACATTTTTGCAACTTAAAAAGCCGATCGGTGCGATTTTAATTAAAATTAAAACCCACATGCTGTGAATTTAAAAAAGACTCAGTAAACTCAAAAACTCTCACCTTTTTTTAAACTTTATATTCTCCATAATTTCAACTACAAATACTTCTGGTGATGTTTTCTGATACTATCCCTTTTCTCTCATTGCCTTTAAAGACATTTACTAAAAAGTATAGAGCAGTAAGATCTTTAAAATTTTAGTCACTTTTCTCTGAGTCAAATTACTGGCAGATGGTTTTTGGGTCCTGAAGTGATTACTGCCAATGTAGATCTCTGTGTGGATTAAAGTCAACTGGACTTGTAGGTAAAGTCCAGCTGACTTTCTTCAACCATTACCTGGGCATTAGAGAATCTTCACAGACACTGCCGTTATAAAACTTACTGTGTGTCCATGTGTGAATTCAATCAACTAACATGTATGTTGACTTTTTTTTTTTTAAATGTTGAGAAACAAACAATATCTTTCAAACAATTAAGTGCTGAAGTTACTGGTATCTTTATAAGGAAACCAACATTTATCTAATTTCCTCATTCCACTAATCTCACAGAAAGGGAGGAAAGATTAGGCACAAAGGCAGCAAGATGGGAGGTAGAAACAGTCGAAAGGGTCAACCACACAAGAACTATGAGCATAATAGTGAACAAATGGAAAAAGGAGGCAGACTAAAGTGGAAAAGGAAAGAGACGATTCAGGACACAAGGGAGAGACAAAGGAAGCGAATACAAATGACAGAACAGGTTCTCCTGAGAATGTGGCAGAAAGAGAACAGCAGGAGGGTTCAATGAGGCCTGCAGGTGCATTGAATCCAAACACTATGCGTGAGTATGTGTGTTTGGTTGTCTCTTTTTCATTTTTTTTTAAAGCATCCTAATAATACAGTTTTTTGAGACCCTCTTTATTGACAATCAGTGTTTTAATACAATGGTAGCATTGAGCTGATTACCCTTTTTATTTATTTTTACATTAAAAATGAGTTAATATATTTCTGGTCAAACTTTCCACTGAAGTAAAACTGACCTGAAAAGGTTGTAAAGAAGATTATCGGTTTTAATTAAGGCTTTCTCCAGACACCATGCCCATCTTTGGCAGGAAATAAATATACAGTTGCCAGAAGGATAGAGGTCAGGTACAGAAAAAAAATCAGATTGGAAAAAGCTTCCAGTATTTCTTTTAATTTATTTTTACAGCCCAAATTCACAAATGAAAGTTTACCTGTGAGGGCTTCACAGTCTGTAAGTAACCACATCTAACACCGAGTTTCCTCTCTGATCAGGTTTGCAAGTTTGTCCCTTAAAATGACACCACATAACTTTAGGTAAATAAAATGCCCTTCTCAAAAGTAGACTAATTAGAATTCTGTTCATCCTGTCCACTGAAAAAAATAGATACCGCGCTGAATAGAGAAAATGGCTCATATCCAAAGAATCGTAAAGGTCAATGTCAATCACATTTCCTCAATTTCTGGGGTCAAGACCCACAAGTGAGTTGCATACTGATGGTTTGTACTGACACAGCCAAATATTGACTGAAGAACCATTGTCTGCTATTGCATGTGTGTGATTATTGAATCTTACTATGAGCTTGTGCATTTTTAAAACTAATAGGAGTTTTTATAACCCTTCATAATAAAAGTACAGAGGATTTTCCTTTGGAAACACATTTTAAGTTTTTGGGACCCACACAAATGTTGAGAAAGACAGGTGTATAGAAAAAAGGGGACATAATTGGCAGAAATTTGCAACACGGTGCTCACTCACCTTGAAATGGCAATGTTCCCCTTGATAAAAAGCTAATAAGCTTAATCAGGAATGATTAATTACAACGATAGGCACTGCCTTTGCTTGCCTAATTGATGACTTTATCTGTGTTCTGCACCAGGCTGAAGGGATGATGGTGCTCCTCAGGAGGTACTGGGAAAATTTTTACCTCGATGAATGAAGGTTAATGGTTGCTCAAATGAAGAGAGCTGGGTAGTATGGTTCGTGAGATATGTAGAAAAAAGGAGTGTTGAAGTGTAAATATGACTGGTGATTGATAAACTTTAAATATCTACTATATGTTTTTCCCTGTTCCAGTTCATACTTTATTGGACCTGCAATATCTAAAAGTCCAGAGTGTATGTCCCCTCTGAATGAACACATGTTCTAAGGATTTGTATTGGACTCTTGAGAAAAGCAATCCAGTCTCCTCAGAGGCCCTTTTTCAGCTGCTGTCTTCTTTGTCATTATAAAAGGGATCAATGTGGCCTCAAGCCATGCATTCACCTCCTGAGCTGTTGCTGCTGCCTTTGTGACTGACATCAAGAGCAGTAAAATATATTTAAGTGAGGACATAAAGGTTGTTCTACATCAGCCGTCATTTGACAGCACACTATCCCAGCTGAAAACGTGTCAAAGATAACAATAGATTATCTTTAAATGCCAAACTCAGTAAGGCGAACTGTAATCAGGTTTGGATTTCAAACTTACTGAAATTGGTTTGAAATGAGAAAATAGTATTAACAAATAAGAGGAAAGTGCACAATCTTACAAGTAGGCCATGTTAATAAAAATGACTGCATTGCACCTGTGCTTCTGCAGTGAAGCACTCACAACATGATTCACGAGTCCTTTTAACACTGAACTGCAGATAATGAATTTATAAAGGTGGGTGACCCCTTAAAAACGTGATGCTGTACGTGTTAACCTGAAGTTTCAAGTTAGTATTAAGTCTTACTGTTTTTATATGTCGTCCGTTTACGTGTAAACATTCAAAGATATAATAAATTGTATGTATATGTTATTATTTTCATTATGTTGAATCTCAGTTTTTCCCACCTGAGTAACTTTTTCTGTTTTGATGTGACGGGTTCTTTATGGACACCAGTGCTTTCAGGTTGCGCTCCTGTGAGATATCACAGACTTCAAGGCCTTTTGGATGCCGGCAACCACATGCTCTATATTTATACAGCTCTATGATTTATTAATAGTCTCCCCAGTATGCGCAATGCTAAAAATAAGGTGGTGGCAGAGCAGTGCATGCAGCATCTGATGAGGAGGGGAGTCTTGGTGCTGAGGAGAAATTTGTTGAGGAAGCACTTTTCCAATGTAATAACATGAATGTCTGGGAAGATCCAAGGCTTCAGTTTATCTCAGTGGGAAAACTATTGTCTGACTCTCAGTGTGTTCACAGATTCACTGCATACGGGATCACATCACTGTCTCTCCTTTTATCTCCTCTGATCTCCAGTATGAATACTTCAATGCAGTGTTGATCAATGAGGTGGATGAAGTGGGAAACAGTGTGGAGCTGGGAGGGGAATTCATCCTGCAGCCCAACGACCACTTTAACAACCTTTCAGTCAATCTCAGTCTGAGCGTGGTACAGGTGCCCACCAACATGTACAACAAAGGTATGTTTACTGACACTCATTTTCGATTGAAGTCATAAAAAATGTGTGTAAAGATATTAATGCCATCCCTATAAAAACACATGTATCGCAATACCTTTAAAATTGATTTCTTTGAATAATAAAATAATTTGAATATTTGAAGCCCCAATCTGACAATGAAGATCAATGAGTCCATCAGCTAGTGTGTGTGCTGATGCACAATGATTTACATTTGTGTCAGGAGAAGGATTTGAGTTCATTAATTGTAAATCTTTTTATCATCCCCACCACACACTGACTTAATTAAGGGTTAAATAATCAGATATTTGACAAATTAACCATCCATTCAAGTCCGACCAATGAAGTCACAGCCTTGTACAAAGCTCAGCGGACAGAGGAAATGTCATGTCAGCTTAACCCAGCTACCAAAGGAAAAGAAATTATGAAGAGTTAGAGAAAGGATAAAGTAAATGAGAGAGAAAGTAGGTTAAGTCAGACTGATGGGAAGTCAGCACAATGTATTAATTACAGCAAGGTAGAGAGAAAAGAAACATAAATTAGAATGGCAGAGAGAGAGATAGAGATCTTAAGGAGTTTTAATGTGCAGGTTTTGTTCGCTAGCAGTCATAAAGTAAAAGTTCGCTGGGACTGCAGTGAGGTCATCAGTACCCTGCGTGAGCAAAATAAGACTAAGTGAACGGTGAATGAAAAATTTAAAGCTATTTTTTAAACCACACTATATTTCAATTAATTTAGAAATATCTGTGCGTCAGTTCATACTTTTATGTTCAGTTCAAAATGTGGTACTGTACAAGGAAAGGTCAGACACCTGGGGCCAGGTGGAAGGGAAAATAAAGAGGGAAAACTACAAGTGGAACCAACGGGAACACAAAACAAAAAAAAAAGAAAGCATGAAAATGACACATGAATTCTGCTACAAAATAAAACAGGAATTAGCAACCACAATTTAGAACCATGACCAATACAGCATTGTCACTATTGTGAACACTAAATCGCACTGTTTTTGTTGTGTTGTCTGTAGCACTGACCTGATTGGAATATTTTCAGTAATTTACTTTCAGCCAAAAGGCTAGCATTAGCACCGTGTAAAATGACACACAAGAGGTGGGATGACGTAAACGAATCTTAAAGGCAAGAATGAGCAATTCTGTAAAGCATTTCGGATACCGAAAAAGGAATATGCAGTCTGTGTTAAGTATGTCTGATGTACCTGTTACTGGGAAGAGTCGAACAAGGTGCGCTATTGTTTTCTAAAAGAATTACCTCCATGCTTTACCTTTCACATATGCATAGCAGCCAAATTGTTGTCGCCTGATCCACATATTACCCTGCTGAAGAGCCATAAGCCTGTGCTCTTTCAATGGTTTGGTGACGGCAGTGATGGATTAGAGGTTAAGTCCATGATTGCGAAGAGCTGCGTGCCACTGGAGATGAATTGCAGGAAGAATGCACTGTTTCAAACATTGATCTTCTAAACTCACATCGCGACCAAAACAAAACCCAGTCCTTCATATCTCAGTCGGCTGCATGACAGGAACATGTCCAGTGGATCCAATGAAGCGATGAGTACACAATGTATGCTCTAATGTCCACACACTCACCTTTACATTCTTTAACATGTGGTATGCACTAAAGCTCACAATTTTAATTCCCCTCTCCCCACAATTTCTTCTCATGCTTCCTATTAAAACCTTTTTTCCTCATTCAATGAAATTGATTTCAACCTGCATTGTTCTGGCTGATGCTTTTTTCAACTTACATTACACATTTCTCAAAATTTTTATTGTCATAGTGAGTATTATTATTACCATAATTTTAATGTCTTAAGTGCACATTCTTGTGTGAATAGATGGGAATCGCACGAGTTGATCGGACTGAACTGAGGAGTGCATTAGATGAGATGACTTTAAATGACAGCTTAGGGGGAGAATAGAGCTTAGATTGTAATAGACACTCAAACTGCCCCAGAAGTGACTGTATTGTTGTGTAAATGGAGGCTGGATCAGATCCAGTCTCCTCTCTACTCGAGTCTGTCGAGGAGGTTGGATGTTTACTATCAAGAGCTTTTCTGTGCTAGCATCCAGAAGACTAATTCAATCATGGCTTATTGGCATGACTGTTGACAGCAGAACAATATTACCAGCAAAGGAGATGATGGGAAATCTGTTATCTGCTTTTCTTTCTCTCTGTCCATTAGGTGCTTGTCTGTCTGATGGTCTCCCAGTAATTTTCTGCCTGTCTGTCTGTCTGCTTTCCTGGCTTTCTTTTTTTATCCCTCTCTGAAGGCTTTTGTGTATGCGTCCTACTGTATGACTGTGTCTATTGGTGTGTTCATTCTTTTCCGCTACCATTTCCCCAGCCTTGTTACCGGACCAAGCCAAATTGTGGCAGTAAGCAGCAGTGATAACCTTTCCAGTCTGCTTGCTTCTCAGTTACTTTACATTCAGGGCTATTGTCTTTTTAAAAAAGAAGGGTAATATTCCATAAAATTGAGTATAAATTGGTAAATTATTGGGAAAAAACTAACAATATTAGGAAAAAAATTATCTGATTGAAACAGGATAAAAAGAAATTTTGCGATGACCTTGATTCAGCCGTGAGAAATGAAGTGTTATGGCAACCTGTTTTTCAGCTGGGGTTGACTTAATAATTTCTGAGAAAATTCTGTTGCCTGTCTCATGAATTTATGTGTCAAATTTAAAACATTCTGAGCCTGAACGGTCTTACTGTATCCTCTCTACTCACATCTTTTCACGCCATTTTACACTTTTCCTGTATTTCCATAATTAGAAGGTAGGAATACCTGTCTGAAAGAAAATGAATGATTGAACAAGCACAGAAACTTACTGGACTTTCAATGTGACCTTTTATTTATTTTTTTGTTTTATTCTGTTGCTTGTCTTTGAATCTCTTTTTTCTCGCACCCTTTCTTTAGACTCTGCTATTGTGAATGGAGTATACTGGTCTGAAGCCTTGAATAAAGTCTTTGTGGATAACTTTGAGAAAGATCCATCACTCATATGGCAATACTTTGGCAGTGCTAAAGGCTTTTTCAGGCAGTACCCAGGTAAGTGCTTTTATTTATGTGTGATTGTTTATTTGCTGGTAAATCACCTCCCCTTTAAAGTAAAGCTAGGGGGAATTTGAAAAACCAAAGTGACTGACAGACTGTAAGGTGTGAGAGGGTGAGGAGGGTGGGGGTGGGGAGACGATAGAAAAGGAGAGAGGGGGTTAAAGAGAGACGGGTGAGAGAGTCTGTGCCGATTAGATAGTGGAAGAAGACGGTGGGTAAAATTACCATTTTCAGGTGAAGTGGAATGAAAGGGAAGTAGCATAATTAAGGAAAGTGGCCTCTTGAATAAAGTTGGTGAATATATTTTCTATGCAACAAAAAATATAAAAATAACAGTGGAAAGGCTTCTTCTTTCTTATTCAAGTCTTAATTTCTGCTTTTTTGATAGTCAGATGAAATCACACATAGTAATTTATAAAGATGTATTTTTTTGAAATTATTAAAATAAAAATGCCAATGGACCAAGGTAGTTTTTTGAAGCAGATGTTTACTGTTTTACTGCTAAGACAGGAAAAGCAATGCGCTTCACTAGAAAGCCTTGGAGGCTCAAAGAACAGATTTCACAGTCTCATTTTTTCTGTTCCTGCCAAGGTAACTGTTTGATTTCCTTTTCTTTGCTAATTATGCAGCTCCAGACTAGTGCATTATCTTGTTTATCTTTGACCTCTGAAACTCACACTTTATCCTTAAGGCATCAAGTGGAAGCCAGATGAACACGGCGTCATAGCGTTTGACTGCCGTAACCGGAAGTGGTACATTCAGGCCGCGACATCACCGAAAGATGTCATCATCTTGGTGGATGTCAGCGGCAGCATGAAAGGTCTCAGGATGACCATAGCCAGACAGACTGTCTCCTCTATACTGGACACTCTTGGAGATGATGACTTTTTCAACATCATTGCTGTAAGTGTGCACAAATACATGCACAGATAAGAAGGGAATACAAGAACTAATCCTCCAAGGTTTTTATTTAGTCACACAGAAATCCACAGGTCCACATCCTCACCCTCTTCAGATCAGGAAAAATACTTGAACGAATCAGCGTTCTCTGTTGTCACGCTCACAACCAATTAGCAGACAGCTGAATGAAAATTTGAATTGCAAAAGAGACAGTTGTGATCGGATCCCGCCGCAGGCGCCCGAACCATTGTTATCGCATCTATGTCTGATGGAGTGGGTACAGTGTGTGCGTGTGACCATGTGAACACACACGTGTATGCGTCGGGAGATATTCCACATCAAAACAATTTGCCAACCCCATTCTCCTTCTCTTTTGAACAAAGTCCTTCTTATCAGTTGATATCATAATCACGCTATTTTGAAAATCATTCTTTGAAAAATAAAGTAAAGTGGGATTTTGATGATTAGAAGGATTGTGTTTTTCTCTAACAAGCTTTAGAAGATGTGCCTCAAGTTGCTGTTATTTCAACTTGAAAGTCACACTCTAAGGAATAAATCCTTAGGAAATAATAATAATAATAATAATAATAATAATAATAATAATAATAATAATAATAATAATAATAATAATATGACGAATTTAAATTAAGATTTTTTTGTGTGTACATTCTGTATAAATTATTTTTTGTGTTGGGGTTTATTTCTTTCAGTACAATGAAGAGCTGCATTATGTGGAGCCATGCTTAAATGGAACTCTGGTTCAAGCGGATGTCACCAACAAAGATGTAAGTCATTCTTTCTGCTTGTAGGAATTTAAATGGTATCCTTATTTTCAACAGGTTCCTGTCTCTTTACAGGCAATCTAATATTGCGACACATTCCTTGTGTCACAAAGCTATTCTCACTACATCTTTTTTTTTTAAATTGTTCCATTTTTTGCAATGTGAGTAAATGTCTCCCAGTGCAGGACCATGAAATGTGTTCACTTAGCTCAGTTTTGGCGATGCGTGCTTCACAGATGAGGACAAGGGAAAGCCTAATCACCACTATCTCACACTACTTGGGGATGACCTCATTATTAACGTCATTTTGACATCTTCCTCTTCTACTCATCCCAAAAATCATAGGCATGGAACTGTTGTAGAAGTCCTTTTACTTTGCCATGTGCCATTAAGGCCTTGTGTGCATTACATGTTATGCCCACAAAGAAACTGAGCCAAAGGGTGTTAGTTAGATTTCCAGATGGAATGAGAAGCATTGACCCGGGTAACTGGTGTCCTTACAGGGAAACTCTGGGGGAACAGATGATTTTATACCTCAGAGTCTGCTCACATTGGGTGAATACTACTGTTGACATTAACCTTGAAAAAAAATCTTTTGTGGCTCTGGGGGGAATTGTGAAAAATCAGATAAATTTCCATACATGATGCAACTTGGGGAAACTTTCGTTGGGTATGAAGATTACAAGTTTGAAAATGAGTAAAATCTCAGACAGAAAGAGATGAGAGCGTATATAAGATGCTCCTCATCTCCTCTTGAAACTAACGCCATCATTCATAATACAATGACAATTAGAAATGGGTAAACAACTTCATTTAATTATGGTTTGTGTTTTCCAAAGGCAAAGATGACTTGAACATTATCAAATAACATTACATTTTTTAGATTTTGTTTAGGAATACTAAATTGACTTCTCATACAAGATATTTTAAGTAAAATATGTAAGGATCCATGTCTTAATTATGACAACTTCGGAAAAAAATATTGTCTTTGGATTTCTGTTCCTCTACATTTAATCTGTACAGAGTAGTGAAAAGTCCATTTAGAAATTGAGTTTATCAATGGAATTACATTCAGGACCTCCATTACCTCCTGTCCAGGTCAAACACTCGAGATACAGCTGTTAACTTAGAAGGACTACTTTTCGTGCACTATATAATCACTGCACAATTATGCATGTGTTCAAATCTGTGTTTGCGCCTGTTGGTGTTAAAGTTAATTTATGTTTATTTCTAAGTAAACTAATGCATATGGATTAGCATTATGTGATTAATTCCAGATGGTAGTTTAATGCTGTGAGTCAGCCAGCTAAGAGGGGAAGGCATTCTGTGCCAGCAGATAAGGCTAATGTGTTTCACTTTAGCTGGAGGCAGGAAGCGACTGTCATACTGTAGGCTTAAACTTACTGATCCGTCTCTCCAAAATCAGTTATTTCATTCCCAAACTTCAACTAGGTCATGAATACCTGCTTCAAGACACCATGGGACATTCATTCATCTGGCAATGTGATAGTTATTTATCTAATCAGAAAAATAATTCAGAAATCTATACTGCCTTGTTATTGGTCACGTATGGTATAGATCCAGGTATTTAAAGAAAAGCCTTTGTGCTGTTCAGCATTACTGACTCAACAGTTGTTGGGCAGCCTTTAGAAAGATTTGTCCTACAAACATATTTTGAGGCATTGTCAGTGATGTAACCTTGGCACATCAGGTGTTTTGTGTATTCTGACACCTCAGGTGACCAAACCATGATTGATTAAATCCGGTTTGAGCACCGTTCCATTGACATGCCCTCTTGATTAAGTGCCCCCTAGTGGCTCTCTCTGCAGCCTCGATGATGCTTTTGTTGACCTTCCTGTGTTATTCCACATGTTTCTGGTACAGATAGTCCTCAATCTATGAACACAATTTAGGTTGATTGGTCATGTCCTAATTGCCTGTAGGTGGGAGTGTGTGTGTGTGAATGGTTTAGCTTTTGTGTGACTCCAGCATTAATGTCCCCCTGCCTTTCACCCATTGTCCATTGGGAAAAGCTCCTGCAACCTCTGTGACCGGCAAAAAATGGAATAAACTGAAGGAAATAGATGGCTGGATGAATGTATAATTGCCCTTCGAGGTAATTTAAATGCCATTTCTACTCTAAATAAGAAAGCACTAATACTTACCAGAAACAACTACAGGGCATAAGAACAAGACATAAATGAAATAAAGTACTGTAGAAAGATAATTTAACTTACTTTTAGACTGTAGTCCTTGGTTGTGCTTCTCTCAAACTCTAAGCAAGGAGATGGACTTTGGCTGCTGGTGGCCGCTGTTGATATTAAAGGCTGTGGCTCTCTTCCACTTCCCTGAAGCGTCATATAGCCAATGACACTGTCCAATTCCCAGGAATGGGCAGCTGTTAAGGAAGAGTTAGCGGGATCCTCTTCCAGAACACATAAAGTGAAAGAGTCTCTCTTTTTTGCCCCGGACACTTATGTGTTTGTTGGAAAATGTCCTAAACAGCTTGGAACAAGGATTGTATTAGATGATCTTTTTCATTTGATCCGTGTTAATCCAGCATCACCACCAACCTGACTAAAAGTTTGTGACCGTAAATCATTGGCTCTGTAATATATTTCAGGTTTGTAGAATTTTTTTTTTAATTTACATGCTTCCAAATCTAATAGCAAGGCTTGATACACAATATTATTATTTTTTCTTTTACAAAAGCTGCTTATTTAATATTGACGCAAGTCAATCCCATTCACTTAACCTCACAGTTACTCTCCTTTAAACGCGTTTATCAGAATTGTACTTATATAAGCTCCAAGTTAGAGTGAAAGATGTCTTGTTTATTATTTTGTACCAGTGGTCAGTCATCATTAAGATAACTGCTGTGATGTAGAGTATAAAATTAGCCTGCAGTATTTGAATTTTAGAGCCTTGTGGCACAGCACAAATGGTTGAGCACATTTAACAGTCTTTGTGAACACACCATCTCTAGATATGCCACTTAGGTTCACTGCTGAAACAGGGATTGAATATAGCAAGCTCTGTCAAGTCAGTTTACTTCAGCCTTAACTGAAATATATGCACAAACACACACAAAAAAACACACACATAGCAGAAAAACATTTTTATGCTCCAGGGTACAGTAAGTAGTTGGAACTAATTTACCTTTTTAACCACATCAACACAAAGATTTTGTCTTTATGCAAAATGGGGTTGTTGTGAGGGATGCTATTGTGGTTTTTGGTACACATATTTGGTGTTGCGTTGCTC
The DNA here is from genome assembly GCA_013358685.1 of Antennarius maculatus. Lineage (NCBI taxonomy): Eukaryota > Metazoa > Chordata > Actinopteri > Lophiiformes > Antennariidae > Antennarius > Antennarius maculatus. Next base: position 25,491,734 of record CM023607.1, read on the forward strand.
ATGATGTGTGTTTTTTTATGTGTGTGTTTTTTTGTGTGTGTGTGTGTGTGTGTGTGTGTGTGTGTGTGTGTGTGTGTGTGTGTGTGTGTGTGTGTGTGTGTGTGTGTGTGTCTGTACAAGCACAATTCCCCCCAAGTGATAAAACTTTCAAATGGCCTTTCTACCTTACTAGCCCCTACTGTCTTAAATATTTTTCTCCCATCAGTAAGTAGCTAAGAACTGGAGGATGTTATAGTAATGGGAAAGTGTTGCGAAGAGGATGACTGGGAAGAGGACGATGTCGGTAGGAGCTTAGGTTTGCAATACTTCCACATAAGAAAAAGTGAGAGACAAAATAATAGCTTACCTGTATATGCGAGCCCCCTGTTTCAACGGGTTTCAACAGAAATGTCTGAGATATCCAAACTGTGTCTCAGTAGCTAAAAAAGGATGGGTAATGGACTGTGTCCATCTGCATGTGTGTGATTTTCTTCCAGGCTGTTACAAATAATGAGACACGAATAAGACTTGCATGGTATCTGACAGAATTAAACTCACCATTAACTACCACAATAAAAAATGCTCTCTTTAAAAAATAAAAACGTACTCATAAGTGTGTTTCTGTGAACAGACACACACCAGTTGAAATAATTGTCAGCTTAAAGGCTGTGGAGGTAAATCAGATCATTTAGCTATTTCACTCCAAGGTGAAAAAAAACAAAAAACAAACAAACAAAAAAAACCCTTAAGACCCCGTTAAACCCTTGTGGCAATCTGGAGTGTTATCTTTGTTATTTCTTAACCATGAATTAAATCTGTATGTTTCTGTCTTTTTACCATAACCAATCCCCTTATTAAGTTTCTTCTTATATCTTTTACTTCCCAGCATTTCCGGGAGCATCTCGACAAGCTATTCGCTCAAGGCATTGGCATGTTAGACATCGCTCTGACGGAGGCTTTCAATCTTCTCAGTGAGGTAAGTAATATCACCGCGGCGCACTCACATATTCACGAATGTGCACATGAAAGCAACAGTTTAGCTCATAAAATTGATTAGTGCAGCACGGTTAATATTCAAGTCAACAGAATAGTATGAGGAGAAAAAAAAAGAAATATCGCAGTGGATGAGTCAATCTGACAGCTCCTCACTGGGAACAATCACATATGGTCAAACAAATATGTCTTAACTCCCCTTTCTGTCTCTTTATCTCCAGTTCAATGGGACTGGAAGGGGTAGCGAGTGCAGCCAGGCCATCATGTTGGTGACAGATGGAGCGGTGGACACATATGATGCCATCTTTGCCAAATACAACTGGCCAGATAGGAAGGTAATATATGAAACATACAAACAGACACAGGTCATTATTGTGCAATTCTAGTTACAAGACTGATGTAATATGAGGTCAAATGAACTTGTTTCCAATGTGCTTCATTCACAAGTTCAAGAACCTGCGACCTGATATGCTAATGGAGGATGAGCAGTGGACAGCAGCGGATTAATGCTCCCCTGGGATATGAGTGACTTCTTAAACTCCTTGCAAAATGCCCTGTTCAATCATAATGCAGGGAGTTAGATTTATTAGACACAATTTTGATAGGTTACCGAGGGATCTTTTACAGTCTCTGTCAAATCATCAATCAACAGGACAGGGAGGGATGATATGTTTATAAAGATGGCAAATTGATTACAATTTATGCGCACCAGACATGCAGTTTAAAAAAAAAAAAAAAAAAAAAAAACATCCAAGAGGACACAAAATATAAGGAAATCAGGATCACTCTTAAAACAAAGTGTGTCAATGTTTTTTGAATGGATACACTGAATTTTTTTGGCGTATACCAGAGGTTTTTGCCAAGTATTAGCATTTGACTGAGTTGTTAGTGAAATTTTTTGACAAGCAGTATTGAATAGGCCCAGTATGGGGTCCTTTCAGAGGGCTTTGAAACAGATTTAAGTACGGCCCTGTCTCTGAGGATTGAACTGCCTTTCTGTTGTCCTGCAAAGTAATTGTGGAGCTTGTCTGACAGACCATGACATAGAATGAAAGGAGAGAGGATATGGAGGGAGGAAAATGGTTACTTTTAAGTGATTTTCTTCTTCTAAAGAAAGCCCAAATTATAAGGCTAATGACAGGTTTAGGAACATTTTTTTCACATTAATGTAACAATGCCTATTTGTTACCTAAATGAAAAACTAGTTTTGTCATTTTTAGTGTTTGATGGTTCCTTTTTGCATCTACATCTCCTTCTCACTCGTGCCTCAAGGCTGAACAGCAATGAGCAGAGAAAGAACAAGACTGTTAGATAGTGTCATTTAGAAGAAGCCCCACTGATAATGGAAGTGTTCGGTCTCTGTCACTCTCTCCAGCCTCTCTCTCTCTCTCTCTCTCTCTCTCTCTCTGCCTCCACTGCTGCTGGTTTTTAATGGTTTCCTTCAAAACTAGCCTTACAGCGTCACTACTGTACAGCACCACACTGAGAATATAAGCATGCATGAAGCTGAATGCAAATAGGTTCTGGATATCTCCATTTCGATGACATTTATTCCAAAAAGATGTAGAGAAAAGATAATAAAGAAAGCATTTACTGATGAAAGGGCTGGAATACTGGCAAAAAAAAAAAAAAAATACAAACGCTTTCACTAATGACTACTTTTATGTTAAACTAATGATTTTCAGGGAGGTACTTCTGTCATTTTCAGAAAACCTTATTTTGTAGGTAACTAATGCTTTAGAGAAATGTTCTTTTGTCTTGGTCATGGTCCACAATCACAAGTTTTAACTGAAGAGCATTTTGATGGTAAACAGAATAAAGCACACAAAGCTGACCACATTATAGCCTTTTGCAATACTCTACAGACTGTTATTGGGAAGAGAAACTTATAAATTGTCCAAGATGTCTCAGATTTTTTATTCCATGGTGACCAATTGAAGTTTATTACCTGCTTCTTACACTGGAAAAAAAAATGTACAGCAGTACTAGTTTTGTTTTGTCAACTATCCATACTTTATCTATCAGTATAATGTCTCAGCACCTATTCTTTGTTTTCTTTTTTTTGTCCCAATCATTTCCTGGAGTCTACTGTACAGTAAGATCAGAAAACTTTTAATATTATGTTCCCCTGGAAACAAATTGTGGCTTCCAACCTGAATCCTACATACTAACCTCTTCAGTAATATCTGCCTCTTTCATTCGACAATGAAAGTGGGGAATCAAGAAGGTTTTTTTTATCACATAACTTCATAAATTCATAATATTTTCATCTAAGTAGTGTCCATGTGAACATTAACAAAAAAAAAAAAGTAATGTCTACATAGTGATTTAATCATCCCAAGAACATGCTACTCCAACACGGACTTAATCTACTTAACCCTTTGGCCTCTCACAGAAACTTGACATGACGTATTTCATAATACTCAAAGTGATCACTTGTTCAGCTCAATAAAAAGTGATGATTTGATTTAAGACAAAACCTATATAAAAGTTTTGTACTGTATGTAAGAAAACATTTGCAGATTTAGAAAGTTCATTAATGTTAATGTAGTCTTTAAATATTTAAAGCTTTGTGTCCCACTGCTGTGATAATTAAGTCTTATCACTTAAACAAGAGAATATAGTAGCTCAGCAGTAGAGTAGCATGCGTCGCATGTATGCTGCCACAGGTTTTGTCCTTGGCATCTGCAGTCCTATGGGGGCAAAAACCAATGTCAACTGTAGGCCTGAGTAAAATATTACATTAATTTGCCAAGAAACATTTTTGCATTAAATTTCAACTTGGGTTAATAGTCACTTAAACAAATACGTATTTGCATTGTTTTCTTTGTAATGCTGAGAAAAAGAAACTGAACACATGATTGAAACTACATTCTCTGCCTTTATTGTTCTATAAACTGACATATATAGCAAATAGTTGTTTGCCGCTTGATTAATTCTCAGTTAACCTTCGAAAAGACCACATGCACCAGGCTGAGACGTGTACTAGTGTTACGCTTGTACATGAATGTATGCACATTTTTGTTTGCACAGATTCAAATGTGTCTACTTGCACCTTGTCAGTTAGTATTCTTGGATTTAAATTTTTAGTCTTGCCTGTGTAAAATTTGTGCAGTCAAGTAAGGTGAGGTTTGCATGTTCTGGCTCAAGCCCCTACTAGTTTTATAGCTCCGCTGAACTTGACTCAGCTGTTAGCCTCCTCCATATTTCATAACTGGTCCGCTGAAGTTTGAACTCCATCTTGGCTCCTTTGCTTCCCTTTGAGAGCTGCACATACAAGCTGTACATACACTAACGGAAATTCTTTGTACTTAACAATAGAAAAAAAATCCAAAATACTCCACAATTTATAAAGTTCATCTATAATATAACACAATGTGGCCATTCATGTGCAATCTCATTATGACACACGTATCCACGTCTCCGTGGACACATAAATACTAAACACACTCAGACACAGACACATACACACTCGAGAGAGAGACAGAGTGAGAGAGAGAGACAGACAGACACCTGCTGTCAGGACGAATGGAGGCAGTAAAAAATGCAGACATAGGAGCTATGGCAGCTGTGCCCCCAGAGGCTTACATCTGGTCCAATCTGGCAACCTGCTCTTCACACACACATCCAAACACACACCTGCCAAGTATACCTGCTGCTCGATCCAACTGAGTACTGCAGGGCAAAATGGGTTTGGCAGCAGAGAGTTAAGGAGATTCTCTGAATTGAGCACCTGAAGCTTATGTTAGGCTTTTTCAACTCTAAATATTTACTTGATAGTAGGGCTGCACAGTTTATCGTTTTGACGCTGGTTGTGTGCAATAAACATGGGATTGCCGGTAAATCAAGGTAAATAATGATCAACTTTTTAGCTCTTTTGTTTTTTTTATTCTTTAACTGTTTCATAGAGAAGGAAATGAGCATGGGTCTTACTTTCATGAAATGTTACACAACAACAAAAAGTCTTTTATGTGTTTGTGTAGCCTGTTCATCTTTCACCATGTTGATTTCACAGGGATTAATAAAGGGTAGATTATATATTATACAGTGTGATCTAATTCCTTTTGTAATGTTTATCAATTTTTTTTTCTCCCCCAAACACTTCTTTATCAGCTGTCGCTACACTTACACTCACCAAACACCAAAATACAACAGATGGAAAAAATCTGAAAACTATTGTCGTTTTTGAATATTTCGAATTTGTTCGGGAATTGTTTTGTTAGATGTTAGCCGATTTTCATGTTGCAATGAATATTACAAAAAAAAAAAAATCACAGTTTTTGGTAATATCTTGCTGCTCCACTGCACAGTTAATAATATACATTTGTTATAATTGAAGATTCTTGATAAACATATCTTATTTTAAAATATCTGTCTATCACTGCTTTTTTTTTTTTTTAGTTTCTGGAGCTGATAAAAATCCATCCGTCCATGGACTGATAAAAATGAACTAAAAATGCATAATTTAAACTATAAATTTGTTCTCAACGACACAGTTCATACTTTCACCACTCCGTAATCAACTGTATTAAACAAGGAGAGCGGGTCTGCTAATCACTGGCAGATAACGAACGAGCCTTCTGTCTGGCTTTGACAGAATTATCTTCCTCACTATATGGTGACGTTGTGAACTCTTCAAAATGCGATTAAAATGACTGACGGAAGCAATCTGTTTTTGTTTTTTTTTTTTTGCAGGTCCGAATATTCCCTTACCTGATTGGTCGAGAGTCAGCCTTCGCAGATAACCTGAAATGGATGGCATGTGCTAATAAAGGTGGGACATTGCAACACGTGAGGAGATCACTGCAGATTTTTCTCCTCATAATCTGTTTTTGCAGAAGAAAGTTGCTGCTTGCTGCTGTCAGCCTGGCAAAAGCGATTACCTTATGGAACTCATGATTTGTTTTGGGCGTTAAGCATGTGTGTCTGTGTGCATGCATGTCGTTGAATAGATGTGTGTTTGTCAGTGCTCATCAGTTTAAACGTGTGTGAGACAGCATGCAGCTGGTGCCACTTGCACAGACCAGATATGTCACATTACATCATTCTCTAATCCTTAAGTCCAAACTATCTTGGTATGCACCACTTACAGAGCTACATTGTGTGTCGTCATGGTTGTCTCAGTGTCTATAGCACTTTCCTTGAGGTAATATATTTAGCTTGGAGGTAGGTGACAGAAACAGTCCAGCACCATTTCCTCAGGCTGCCATAGACAAGGAGGTCAAGTCTTAGGTCACACAAGGGGTGTAAATGTGTTTCGTCTTGTCTGTGCACATATATGTTTGGGTATATTCAGGGTTTTTCTTGGACGTAACTTCAGAGAACTTGTGTGTCAGCTTGAGTGGTTTAGTAGGTTATGATGACACCTATATGTGAGTGTGTGTCAGTGCTTAGGGTTAGGGTTAGGGTTGCATAGTGATTCGGGCTTGCGAACAAACCGCAGAACAGTTTTCTCTCGGCTCACTTAACTGCAGCTGAAAATATAGTTGTACATCTTCACTTTCAGGAGCGATTTCTGTCTGCCTTATCATTAAAGGCTGTTACATCAAAATTGCCTTTGACTATTTTGTAAATTGTAACAGTCAGAGCACAGATAGTACTGCTAAAATAAATATGTCTATTTGGTTTTATTGCCTTAAAGTCTCAAGGCTCTACTACTCACTGGAATTTTCTAGTCCACAGAAAAGGATGCAGACTGTGATTGAAGTCCTGAATGTGATCGACTAGATCGCTGCCATTGCTATAGCATGCAAAGCATAGATGGGGACAAAAAATAAACCCTAATACATAATGGATGAAGATAAAATTCATTGTCAATCACTGTCTTGGCAAAAAGAGTTGTGCCTTCAGCCACATTCCAACCTCCTCTCTTTTTTCCTCCCTCGACATCTGCTTGGTGTGACCAACGACTAAAGAAATGATTAATGACAACCCGTGACATTAACACATACAATATAGTTTTTAAGTTGATGAAATAATGAAGTATCAGTCGATTTTAACGCTTCTCAAATTTATTTGAATAGAACGAAGGATGAACACTATACGTCCAAATGCATGTGGACACCCCTGTTTGAACATTTGAATGGTCCGTCTGTATAATAACGGAGTAATGCCATTTAATATGAAATGGTAGACATTTCAATATGACATTACATTTTAGACAAATATTCCCCCCAAAAAATTCCAATATAATTCCATTCTTTATAATCCCACAATTTCAAATTTCATTTTGTACAATTGGATACAGGTCAATCTGATGGTCTCAACAAACTTAGCTTCATGCATCGGGGCACCTCATCTCTGATCAAGGTCTTTTAAAAATATATTAATGCCCCCGTTGTGGCCATGCTTCGGCTGTCCTGTCCTGTATGTATGACTGGTGTACCATGTCACAAAAGCAGGGGGTGTTCATTATTCTCTCCCCAGCTCATCTCACTGGCCCCGGTGGCTCAGCCCGAAGGACGCCCTCAGCCTTCCTGAGGGAGTAGTCATTCTTCACTCACCTCTGTGATGAACGATCCATTTAGAATGAGGCAGCTCACTTTGTGCGCATGGCAAAGCCGTATGCACGCTTTGTCATTGCACTGTCTGCTGGAGAAATGGCTGCATCTGAGTGTCTTTGAGGATGAAAAGTCTGATCTGTCAAGGTTCACTTCCAGGTCAATATCAACGGAAAATACGTTCTTGCAGTTATAGTCATTTTAATGTTTCTGGTGTTCAATTTTTTGTGTTTTTTTGCTGTATTTATAGATTGAACACATTCTCAGTTATTTGATGGATTTATAGCATCCCTTATAGATCTATGTCTAGACTGAAACTATTTTCTACCCGTAGAGTAAAGGTTGTTGCCGGGAACAGTAACACCAAAATCTGTTTCCTCCAGCTTTGATTTTCTCCTTGACTGCCTCACTGTAATTGAGGCAGTTTGCTGTTTTTACAGATGGGTGGCAAAGTTCTCCGTCTTTTTCCTTATGTCGCTTCTTGTCCTCTCTCTCCCTGTTTTACCATGTCCTTATTCCCTCTTTTCCTCACCGTCATCCCTCCCATGCTGAGATAACAGTATATTCCCTCTTGCACATGCACATTAACATCATAATAGCGGCATTACCGTAGTAGGAAATGGCATCGCATTTGGTTTAACTGAGATAGCTGTTTTGTGTATTTACATATCACTTAAGCATTCAAACACCCGTGCTGGTCTGCTCTCATTTGTGTATCAGTGTAGGGAACACTTTGGCCATAATTTACGCGTTTCCAGGTTTTCATCTGCTTTGTCAATATCTTGTGCCTACTCTGCTGTATTCCAAATGTCATGTCTTTGCTTTGGTACCAAGATAAATAAAAATGGGAATGATGGCATTAAAATGATTAGACATTAAAGTTGATATCAGATCTGACACTTGCCGCAATGTGAAACGCATCTGGAGACCTAGAGAAGATGCGTCTGATCTCGTCATATCTTCCTGCCTTTCTCTGTGCGACAGGTTACTTCACACAAATTTCCACACTGGCAGATGTGCAAGAGAATGTGATGGAGTATCTCCACGTCCTGAGTCGACCCAAGGTGATTGACCAGGAGCATGACACGGTCTGGACTGAGGCCTACATCGATAGCACCGTGAGTTTACCCTGCCACTTCATTAGACGCTCGACTCTGAACCGCTCTGGACACATCTTCTAAAATATTATGCAATAAATCTGTAGATCAACTTCACCCATAGTGCATTTCAATCAGGATCTGATGTACTGAATATTCCAACGGCGAAACAAAGGCCTTTACAACAGGTGTAGTGTTTGTAGGTGTCGGACTGAATGTGTGAAAGCGTGCCTGAGGAGCAGATGGAACCATGAAGTGAATGAGCCTCTTGTGTGAATCTGTGAGTTATGTAGGGTCAGTAGAGGCTGTGACACATTGGTGACTTCGTTTCTAATCTCTCAAGCCTCATAGCCTGGCCAAACACCTGCAGAATGATGACGATAATGATGATAATGAGTGAATAATGGCTCAGCACTCTCAGATGATCACATCCATACTGTAGCCAAATCTGCGGTTCATGCTTTTTATTTTCTGGTTTAAACGCAGCTGTAATGTACACATTGCGATATACACATTTGTGCAATGCTTCTTTTTTTAAATTATAATGATTGGTCATTATGATTGAACAGCAAGTAGTTTTCCTCCAGTATTTCTGAATAGATAACTTCAGAAAAGATCCTCATAAAATTTAAGGAGATAAAGGCAAGGGCCTTGAAGCAACGACACATCCAGGATATTTCTGGAAATTTAAGACAGAAATATCCTGCAGGCTAATTCTCAAAATACAATGCACATATGGAAGTCTACTTTCTGCCAGATTTGGTTCTGTCTTCCTGTACTTATTTGTTTCCTTTTGCCTTCATTACCCCAACCATTTATCAAAGTGAAAGTACAATGATCTGCAATAACTAAACGATAAGACTTCAAGCGTCTTACCTCTGCTGTGACCTTCCATAAAGCTATTTTTGACACAGTTTCTGTTTTTATAGTTGCAGTCAAAAGTTGTTTTTTTTTTTTTTTTTTTTTTCATGTACCCGGTGGTGCTGAGACTCCACTCAGTGGAAAACACCCTGAAAGGCTCTCTCACACTTATCCACAAATGTGTTGACCCTTTCTCTTTTCCCCCTCCTCTTTAATCTGTTCTCTTTAGCTCCCCCAAGCACAGAAGGTAAAGAACATTCTGGTTTCAGGTCATCAGTGTGTTGTGCTGTGTTGAGGTCTGGTGTGTTCATGTGCGGTTCATGTGCATGTGCTTTTCAATTTCTGATCTCTGCAAGATTATGCGTAACTTGGGTGAAATAGCTACCATACCGACCCACAGCAGATTTTTGTGTATTAGCATCACTCACTTACCGTAGTTAAGCTAAGCATCGCAGTTGTCATCAGTTCAGTTGATGGTTCTCCTTTTGCACGCCTGACCAAGCACACGTCTGTGCACATGCTCATTGCTCATTGGTGATTCTCTGTACTTTGTGCTTTGCCGGTTTCTCTGGCGCTGGCAAAGTGATCATCTGTTTAAATGTGAGGCTGCGTTTTGTTCTTTTGCCTGTTTGATATGGAGTTGAAAACAAAAATTGCCTATTTTATTTGTTCTGGTAGAATTCTTCAGAATAAGCTGTTTTGTCAGCTTCTGGGTGGAAATCCAATAGCTATAGTGGGATGATCTGCTCTGAATCCATTTTTAGTCATTTTCAGTGTTTTATGAATCGTATGTGGGTTGAGATAAGAAGCTGTATATTCATAAAAATGATGATGGCAGAACACAAGGATGCTTTTGTCTGCCATCAGCATAAGCCTAACACAGAGCAGGCCAATTAGACAGCTGGCAGGCCATATGTCTGACATAGTATTGTTAGTGTGATTGACCCAATCTTATAGACAATGAAGCGACACAGCAGAAAATCAAAATTGATATCACATTGTCAGATTTGATAACTGGGATTAGAAATATGCACTTCTCTTTCTTTGCATGTAAACACCCCAGCTCATGCCCGGTTGCTTGAAGCGCGTATACACACCAGTTCCCTGAAAATAAAACAATACATGCACATGCAGACACACACACACACACACTCACACTCTGCATGGTCGTAAGGTCTGATAAGACTTGGCTCAGTGTTAGCAAACTGATGAGCGTCTGATATTATTTTCCAGGTTGTGTCATCCTATATTTTTCCTCTCCTCCTCTGTCCTCCTCAGTGCAACTTAATAGCGTAGCACATCTGCCCTTTCTTCCTCTGTATCACTTAACATCTCCACCCTCCACACCCCCATCCCCACCTATGTTCTCCCCTCTCCCCTTCTGTCTCCATCCTCTCTCTCTCTTCCATCTTTTGTCGACTAGCTTCATCCATCATATTTGCTTGAGTTTCCTACTTTGTCAGAAGAACTGATGCTTGAGCGCAGGGATGATGGGAGGGGAGGAGGGGGTGGCAGTAACATGTCAGACAGGAGGGTATTTGAGGCCACGTGTAGGGAGGGTGAGATTAAGAATGCAGGAAGTTTCAAGAGATAAGAATTGTTGAAAGTTAGATATATTGTATAAAGAAGGGTGTAAAATTGGGAAGAGGATTCTAATGTGAAGTTTATTTCACACCTTGTAACACGTTGACACATGCAGAGAAATGGAAAGACTGGGCTTCTGATTGTATTTTGATTTTGAATTAAATCAGTAAAGCAATAATTTTTGACTGCTAAACATAAACTCCGAAATGATAGTGACTATTGGGGTAATATAGATGTTTTAACTATAAGCTAAGGAACTCCGTTGTGTCCATCCAACACATTGTCTTTTCCCACAGGAGCCTTCAGAGGGCTTTGGGTCCATGGTTTACACACAACAAACATTATGAAATGTGGTCTCCAGAGACATAAGAGTCTCCTCATCCACCAGGACACAAGGTGTCAAAGCAACCGAGGTTACGAGGTGTCCTATGAGACACCTAACACAAGGCAGGGATGTGTATCTGAAGCCCTCATAGGGTTAGAAGTGAGCGGGTATTTAAGTCAGTGGGGAGAAAGCATATTAGAGCCCAAAGAGGTTTGACCCACAGCTGGAGAAAACGCTTACACACCTCATTTGCTGTGATTTATACCCATACACAGTCTGTGGTAATGTAGATTTTGCCCGTATTTAGATCTGACCTTGCACCAGAAGTTGCAGGGTTTGATAGGATAAGTGAAACTGTACTGTAAATACAGACTCCCAGAGGTGCTCCTGTTGTAGGACACTCATCAAATTCAAGGAAATTTTTTTCCTCTACAGGGTTTGGATATTGAAACATGGATTAAAGGTGTTTCCTCTCCTGGTAGAAGATGTGAGAATCATCTATTTGTGAGCTGTTGACCTCTAATATAACATATATTTGGTGGCTGCCTTTATCTATGTAGCTCCTGGTATCTCCGTAATCCTCATGTGTCACTTTCAGAGTTTGTCTTGACTGACCTTCACAAATATGCATGGATACAAAAAAAAAACAAAAACTTTTCAAATAAGTTTTGAAAAGCGTATGTATTTGATTGGGCTGTTCTCCAACAGTTCATAAGGATGCCCCCCCCCCCCCCGCGCCTAAAAAAAAAAAATAGGAAAAAAATCTCTGCATATGTTTGCAGGCTGTTGATATATGATCCAATAGCCCTGAGCTTGGAAATAGATTTAATATTTTTAGATGAGCCTCTGCTCGTTTTTCCTGTCCTTTGATCGATCCGATTCTCCGGCAGCAAGGCCGTCCATTGTTACAACAGCTGTGCTTAGGTGTTTTGTTTTTTTTCTTTTTTTTTTTTTTTTTTATTCTCTCTTTAATGTATAATACTGCATCCTGGTTTGCAATTACTAGCTGTCTGACCTCAAGTGACCAATTCCCTTTTTCTTCACCATTTGAGGGAGACGGAATGGCTTCTAGCAGTTTCATTTTATTACCTATGATTACTAGAGGGTGCGTGTTTGTTGAGAAACTGCATTGGTTCAATGGAGTAATTCTCTCGGAAACATACGACAGTGAGATGGATGTTTAGAACGTAAAATCATAACTTAAAAGAAGCGCATCATGTGCAACGTGAGTTATGATTTTTCCTACCATTCAGTAATTTAACAGAATTGTGGGTTTTGTTCTGGATCTCATTTTACACTTAATGGATCGATGTGTTGACTTGAACACGAATTGTGTGAGTGACTGATATTTCAACTTTCCAGCATAGACGTGGTCAAACCATATTTTGCTGACTCTTTTAATAACAGTGTCGAGCTTTCATCTCCAAAGGATCATCATTAGACACAGACAGCCGCTGGAAAGATAAATATCATAATTATTCCAGCAGTCTTTTGGGAAGGGAAAATACCCGGATCCAAACTAGAGGCACTGAGTTTGCATTAGCTTATTCTATGAGAGATCAAAGGCTGACTGTTATTGAACACATTTTAAGGCCAATAATAAATATGAATAAAATATGTCATGGAGGTTTTGTAGGTCCCTCGAGAAGAGGATATGACTAGGTCTGCTGCAGATTCCTATTAGGCTCACTATTAAAGAAAGAGCACAAGACAATCACTAAGTGTCACTAAGCAAGATGATTCACTTAATGTGCATGATGTCACCAAACGTGTCGTTACAGTCGTGTTTCATCGTCAGCTTCCCTCCCCTCCTCGATCTCTTGTCCTTTTTTCATTCTATCCCTCTAACTTCCTCGTCTTTTCGTTTTCCTTCTTTCATGACTTCCTCAGTTGGAGGACGGTCAAGGTCCTGTCCTGATGACCACAGTGGCGATGCCAGTCTTCAGCACTAAGAATGAGACGGTAAGTTCAATTTCAAGTTCACTGTCATTAACGTTATAGTTCACAAACTTGTTGTCTCCACCACGGTTGCAAGTTTAATTGAAAATCTGTGAAATTACATACTGAATAACTCACAAGGAATTAGGTTTTCTGATAACAGACACAAATTGCAAAATGATTGCTAATTACTGAGGATTATTTGTGTTTGACAGACACTAATTTGAATGTGATTGCAGTTAGGATACTGTATAGAATCACTAATTAGATCACACATTTTGGATTGTCTTTTTGGTATGTCATAAAAGGCTCAAATTCCACCTACAAAATACTAGGAATTTGTCCTGTACTGTATATGATTCCAGAGAAACCGTGGGATCTTACTAGGGGTGGTTGGGACGGATGTGCCTGTCTCTGAGCTGCTCAAGACTATCCCCAAATATAAGGTATCGCTCAAACTCATTCAGTGATTACATCGTAATTTACAGTCAATGCATAAATGCAACTCAACTGAAATACTAACTTGCATGAATGGTAAGTGAGTATAAAACTTAAGTAAGCTTACACATCTGGATTTTTTCTTCCTTGACCTAAACACATCGAACTATGATTATTGCAATAAAATAAATGTCAAGCCCAGTTGCTATACATCTGGTAAATTTGCGGTTTTGCATGCATTTTGACATTGATTGTTCACGGCTCTTTCCTCAAGTCAATAATAACAGGAAAATTACACATTATGCATAAAATTGTTTCCTCAGAATGTCCCCCTTGCAAATGCCCTTTGCTAATCCTTTTTAACTCGGTGATCTGAAGCAATTGATTGGGTTAGGGTTTTGACAAAGAGCTTGATTGGCCCAGATTTACAACTGGCGACATATTTGTCATGCATCTGTTTCGTGTGTGTGTGTGTGTTTTCCTAGTTGGGCATTCATGGCTACGCCTTTGCAATCACAAACAATGGCTACATCCTCACCCATCCTGACCTACGTCCACTTGTAAGTATTACTTCCAGCAGTGTTCAAATGTTTCGTAACAAGTGAACTGAGTATGAATGTTATTATCATAACAATACCTTGTCAGGCTCAGAGATTGGAGTTCAAATGTATTAAACCATTTTTTTTTTTTTTTTTTTTACATACAGCAGAGGAATACCGGTTCTTGAGTTCATGTTAAGTGAATTACTGATTTCATTTTCGAACCGGGGTACCTGCTGGCACAAAAAAATCAGTGTGTATTTGTGTGGGTGCTCTGTGTGTCATGCGATGGAGGCATGTTGGCTTGTGTGATAATATGTAGATGAGGAGAGTGTGTTCCAGGTCTCCAGTGTGCTGTGAATAGACAGAGGTGCAGCTTCTGAATGGCTGTGATTAACTCTATTGTACTCACTCAGTCCTCTCACAAGAGAATGAGGGGAACGAGTGCAGAGAGAGAGAGAGGTGGGGGTGGGTGGGGGGTGGGTGGGTGGAGAAGAACAGGCAACCTGCTTTAACTTGAAACTAGGTGATGAGTGACAATTCGATTTGACTCGGGATGAAAATGGAGAGATATGGAGGACTGAAAGAAGAACAGATGCAGAGAAGATCACAGACGGTAAGACGGACAGACGGTTTAATAATAGTCTAATTAAAGCTGTTAATGAACGGTGTTCAACAGCTAATGGCGGGAGGGAAGCTCTTCTCCCTGACAGATAATAGAGTGCAGAGCTCACAGGTACGCAAATGCAGTAGTGTTACCAACATAGAATACACATAAAAAAACTCGATACTCTTGTTTCTGTAATTTTATAATCAATCAATCAATCAGATAGCTATAGAGAGATGTGGGGCCAAATAAATACCCTTATTCCATTTCTCTAATTTCTTATACGCTTCATACTGCTGTCAGATCTGTGACCCTGCAAGGATAAGAGGTTATAGACAATGGGTGGATGGAAAACATCAAACCACAATCTTTTTGTTTGTGTATTTGCTGGTCAGCTCTTTCCTCCTGCTAACAGTCTTCTTGCCAAGCTAATTGTCTCCTGTCTGCTTTTCTGACAGATTATAAATTATTTTAGGTTGTTATTTGTCATTATTTGCCGTTTTAGCTTCTCCAGTGTTCCTGTTTTTGGGTTTATGTCAAAATTAATTAATCATTGGGTTTTGACTAAAACAATTTAGCCACATCAACTTGAATGAATACATGGTGTTTTATTTTCCTTTGTCTCTCTGTCTGTGCATGTTGATTTACTGTTCACGTCCAGTACGGAGATGGCAAGAAGCGAAGGAAACCTAACTACAGCAGTGTAGATCTGTCCGAGGTGGAGTGGGAGGATAAGGATGATACGGTCTGACATCTTTTAAATTCTTCATCATCATCATTGTACTCAATCAATAAAAATGTGATGTTTGGGTTTTGGTATGATCTTTACACTGCTAGCTGAGAAATGCCATGGTGAACAGGAAGACAGGAACCTTCTCCATGGAGGTGAAAAAGAGTGTTGACAAAGGGGTGAGTACTCCAGATTCTATTAAATGCACAATCTTAGACAAACAGTTGCGTTTAGGGGGGTCCCACATGTTGTCCCACAGAATAAACTCTGCATGGTGAATACATGCAGAGGAGCTGTTGGGCTCGGCACAGTGATGTACGTGATTGACTTGGTAATGGTGCGTTGTTTCAGATTTACTTTGCTCTGTTCCCTGAGTGTGTGTGTGTGTGTGTGTGTGTGTGTGTGTGTGTGTGTGTGTGTGTGTCTGTGTATGTGTTTGTGTTTGTGTGTGAACACTTTATCTCCACCAAACACATGTTGCTGAATGCAGGAGAGACATCAGTCTAATGATACTCTTTTACTACTTGGTTATTTGAGGGATAGAGAGGGGCATTGTGGAGAGAGTGTGTGTGTGTGTGTGTGTGTGTGTGTGTGTGTGTGTGTGTGTGTGTGTGTGTGTGTGTGTGTGTGCGCGTGTATTTGTGTGTGTATGTACGTATGTGTGTATGCATGTGCTTGCACAGGAATGCCAAAAGCTTAGTATAAAGCATTATTATTATTATTATTATTATTATTATTAGCATATATTTTTCTTTTTTATGAAGCATCCCGTCTGTGAATGTATATACATTCACTGAAATTTACAAAACATGAAAATTCACAATCCTTATGGAAAGACTGCAAATAAACCCCTTGACTCTGCAAAGTAACAGAGTGAACTGTCTCTGAGGACCACTAGATGGAGCCAGACTGCAGGGAATCATATCAGACAACTCTGATGTGATTTCTTTGTCGTTTCTGTTAGTGTAGTCCATACTGGAACATCTGAGTCTTTCATTTCAGAAACGTGTGCTGGTGTTGCATAATGATTATTACTACACGGACATCAAGGGGACACCTTTCAGGTAAGAAACCTGGAGATGAAGCAAATCCATTGTCAGCTTTGCACAACAGACAACTTGTGAATTATCATTTTAGAAAGGATTATTATTATTGTTGTTGTAATTATTATTATTATTATTATTATTATTAGTCTAGGAGTTGCTCTTTCAAGAGGCCATGGGAAGTTTTTCTTCAGTGGGAATGTCACAGTAGAGGAAGGTAAGGAACACTCTCCTTTTCTGAGTCACACACACACACACACACACACACACACACACACACACACACACACACACACACACACACACACAAACTGTCTTAGCTGGTCTTGTTGCGTGTCTATGGTCAGGAGTTTAGTGACATCAGCCGCCGGGTGCTCATGGAGGTGTGAATCAGGTCCGAATGTCGTCCTGTGCTTCATTTCTGAGACTTGCTGGATGTCTGTCTGGATGTCTTTTGTTCTGGGGTGTGTTCTTGTGTCATCAACACCAGCTACTTGGCATTCATGTTATGTGATGCCTTCTTCACCCATATATCCCTCTGGATCTATGGGTGTGTACTTTGTGTACGTTACAGAGTACACACTTTGGGTCTTTGGAGAACAAGTCATTTATCCTCCTGACCTCTGACCCTCTGGCGGATTTGTCCTCTTTGTGTGTGTCTCTCAGGCTTCACCTTAGGACATCTTTTTAAACTTATTTCCCACCCAGAAGCCACCCCTCATGATTCCCTTCTGCATCTCTGTTAGGCGACTGAACTCTCAAGGGGCTCTCATAGTTTTGTATTCCAAAGTTCTTCTTCGTAGCAGTCATTCCTTGCATGTGTCACAACTGATCATGATTCAGTGTTTCTCCAGGATGACTGTTGCAGTGGCATTTATGATTGTCATTGGTTTCTGCTTCCTTGTCAGTGTGGATCCTGGTTTGGTCCGCATTCAGGAAAGTAAGATTAGTCATGCAGAACTGTCTCTCTCCTATTAGAATCAGAATAGACATATATTTACAAAAATAAAAAAACATGTTTCTGTCCAGATTTCAATCTGTAATCAGCAAAATTACACAAATAATATTTTTCTTTGAATTTAATTGTTTCCAAAGTAACTTTGTTAACAGTCACTTAACTGACTGACATTAACTGATTTTCAGTTCATGTGGAAAAGTAAAATATGAATAATAAGAAGAATAGAAATAACATTGAAGTGCTAGTCTGCTATAGGTGGGTCAATCTGACCATATATCAATATATTTAATCATAATAATGTGACATGTGACACGCACACGCACGCGCACACACACACACACACACAGACACCCACAGACACACGCACTCACTTTCAAGACGGTAACAGTACTACACGCCTATGCAACCACTGAAGAAATGTTTAACTTCCTGTCCAATTGTGGCTCCCTAGTTGATTAGTGTAACATAGCTGTGTGTGCATGCGTGTGTGTGTTCGTGTGTCTACGTTAATATCTAGCCTCATGCGTGTTAATATTCATGTTGTGGCACTGGGGTGTGTGTCAGCTTCTGTGTGTTTCTCTAAACATGTCCATCATCTAGAGCCCACTGAGCATGACTTGGCTCTTCCTGATCTAATCAGTCCTGTCACATCCATTCAAAAAACACATTTTTCTCCCTTGTATGTGTGTTTAAGAGTGTGTGCATTCAGATTGTAGATGCCCATCAGAATTATTATGTTTTTGCTCATTCATTTTGATATGTATAACATAGTTCTTGTTTCAGGGCTTCATGACTTGGAGCATCCTGATGTGGCGCTGGCAGATGAATGGTGAGCATATTTAGACTACTGTTTGTTTTTGTTTTGGATTATATCCAAATTAACTGTCTAATTGTGACAAAATAAAACTATGGTGTTATTACAGTCGATTAGTTATATAAGAGCTTTTGGATCAATAGGACTTTGACTTGATGGTTTGTGTCACTCGATGACTTGTGGTCACAAAGACTGGGAACCAATCTCTAAACAAATTTAAGTAAATGCTTTTCAAGTTAATGCTTATAGATGGGAAAACCTTCTTTGTCTTACTTCACATTTAATTCAACATACATGCCTTGGAATACAAAAAATACTGAAAACAACCGGATTATATGACATGGTGGAGTCATGATTACAATCATAATCATCATGTTTTTTCTAAAATAGCTGACACTAGTTACGGCTTCGTTACATGTGTTTCCAACCAATGCCCCTGTTGCCCTTTCTGTCTACTTTGCAGGACATATTGTAATACGGACGAGCATCCAGAGCACCGCTACCTGTCCCAGATAGAGGCGATCAAATTCTACCTCAGTGGACATGAACCAAGCCTTCAATGTCAGTTATTTAAACACATCTGCAAATGATCCATTACTCTCCTTTCTCTCATATGTAAATATTGCACTCAGTTATTGTTTTATATGTGATAGTATGGGTAGGGATTAAATATATATTTACTTTATCAGGTGACAAGGAGCTCATTCAGGAGGTTCTTTTTGACGCGGTGGTGACAGCCCCTCTGGAAGCCTACTGGACGAGTCTCGTGCTAAATAAATCTGAGTACGTCACTTCTTCTTTTTTTGTTTTATTTTATATACTCTTGTGATACCCGAAGGGAAATTAGAAGCACGTTCTAGTCACTCACACTCACTCACATGCACATATATATAGTGTGTAACTTATAAAAGGGGATGGTGCCTTGCTCAAGGGTGCCTCGGCAGTGCTCAGGAGGTGAGCTGACATCTCCTACTGTCAGCTCATTCTCCGGGTAGATGGGCGGAAGCGGGCATCGAATTGCCTATCTAAGGCTCTTTTTAATGCTTACATTCTTTTAGACGATGCTAGTTGTAAGCTCACACCTATAGACTAATGCAGCTTTCTGTATGTTTGTTTTCTATACAGGAACTCTGACAAAGGGGTGGAGATAGCCTACCTGGGTACGAGAACAGGCCTGTCCAGAATCAACCTGTTTGTGGTGCCTGACGAGCTCACAAACCAGTAAATACGTTGTTTCAGTCCATATTTATGCATTGACGTATGGGGAGTGTACACGTTTTATGCCATATGTTATGCGTGCATCATCTGCATCATACTCGCCTCTGTTTTCTGTCTGCTTTAAGGGACTTCCTGACGGCTGAAGACAAGGAGGGGGTGTTCAATGCTGATCACTTTCCCCTGTGGTACAAAAGAGCAGCAGAACAAGTTCCTGGGACTTTTGTCTACTCTCTGCCTTTCAACACAGGTCAGTGGTAAATGTCAGTTGTCAAAAGATAATGAACAAATCCTCCCCACAAAGCCAAATGTTTAGGAATAAGTCAGTTATTGTTTCCTTTCTTTTTAGCCTTACACAGTAGTCATTACCAGAGGGACATCATGTAATTTACCACAAATTGTGTATAATTTTATTAAAAAGAAAGAATATGAGAGGTATAAGATGCACTATAGGGTAATTCAAAACACATTTTACATAATGCACAAATAAAGCTCTCAAAACTTTTTTACAAATTTTCTCCATCCCATCTTTTCCTGCTTCGCTCATATTTGGTCTTTTCTCCCGCTATGCGTCTCTACCTCCCCTTACCCTCTTATTAATTCTGGGCTGTGTTCTTGTGGACAGGACTGATTGCTGTGGGTTGAAACAAGATATGTTAGGAAGAGGTTCAGCCCTTTCCATAGTGACTTGGCCAGAACACACACACACACACACAAACACACACACACACTGACACAGACACACAGACTCAACTAAGGCACACACAGGCACCTCACTCATACAGTTTAACTATGTCTCTTAAGAAATGGTTTCTCTTCCAAAAGGGAGACTATTTTCTCATCTGTCCTCAGCCTCAGACTTTCCACTTGGGCCAGCTAATACAAGTGATCTGAAAGCCTCTTATTTACTTGTCGGACTTACCTTGGATGCACTCTTCCTCTCAGGACAATGTCAGTTAGCTGTAGCCATGGAATAATACTCTGCGGTATTAATGTTCACTGTGTCTCTGTGCAATCACCCTGTGGTCAGTTCAGAACTAATATACAGAATCATTTTATGACTCTAATGTGAACTCTGTGTATGTGCTTGTCCATTTTGTGTTTGTGCAATCTTTCAAACGTGTGGCTTAGGATCAGAAAACAAGAGTGTTGTGTTGGCCAGCACTGCCATTCAACTTCTGGATGAGAGGAAATCGCCCATAGCTGCGGGTAAGTGGGGACAAAAGTGGCGTTCTCTGTCTCACACGTCTGTGTTGAAACACTTTCTTCCTGACACCGACGTGCAGACTGTTTTCTTGGTCGACAGTTGTCTAGCCTACTTCATTTCCTTCATTTTTGAGTTGAAATATTCACTGCCCACATACTCTGACTGTGTTGCTTTTTTTGTCTGTCCCTGCATGAACACATGGTAAGAAGAAGGCGAGAGCGCAACTCAGTCATTTGCATCCAAAAGTATTTATTCCCAAATATATTAATAGAATACAGTTTTCCACTTCTTCCCCCCTCTGCGCTCATTTAAGACATATTGCGGCCTTGGGGTTTTCTATGTGGATGTCATGTCATGTGCCGATGACTCAGAAGCCCCACAATGTCACACCTATGTAATGCAACTTGGTGCAATCACTAAATTGATGGCATGACTGTTACTGTTTTTGCCATCGTTTTGATTTAAGAGGGAAGTAAATCCAAATTCAGTGAAGAAAATGTGCAAAAAGAAGGAAGGAGGAGAAGTAGATATGTGATTGATAGTTTTTTATCTTTGTAAAGTTGTGCATAGATATAATTTATTACAAAAAGCACAAGATGATGTCAGGTCATTTTAACTGTCATGTAACTAATACATTACAGATGAGGATGACAAGTTTGAATGTAGATATAAAAACTGAACAAGACGAATTTGGAATTGTTTTAAAAAATCAATCTTTATTTGAGTTTCGTAAACATTGATCAAAATCAAACTTACAAAGTTGAAATATAAAAAAAAAAAATTGGTAGATAATCTGTTTGTGGTATATTGTATGAATTGTATCGTAATCCTTTCCACCTCCCAATGCATGCGGCATTGGCCAATGTGGAGCACAGCATCAGAAATGTCTCCTGATGATTATCTATATCTATCTCATGTCAACAAAACAAGGGCCTTTCAAGCCGTACAGGAATCAAAGACAGACATCTGGACAGACGAACAAAAAAATGAAGGCGAAACAGAAAAATCTTTTGGAAATGCAATAACAAAATAAGAAACAAAAGGGCACAGAAAGAGAAAATTACTTCACGGTGCCTGAATGTGTTGACATGAAAGCAGTGCATTGTGGGTACTCTTGGCCTTGGGGAAACAACTGAAGCAGAAGGACAGAGATGGGAGAATATGTGCAACGCCACTGCACACATGCACACGGAGTGTGCATCAGATTTCTGGCACAGGGGGACACAAGCAGCCCACAGTTTACACCAGCCAGAATTATTCGACCCTGTTCACTTTTGTTTTTTAAATATCATGTCCTCAGTTTCTGTTATGAAGCAATCCAAATAACCTATCTGTAGGAAGGATTGCCTTGTTTTACACTGACACTGATATACAGTGATGACGATCGTTTTTGTCGGATCAGTGTGGGCCTGTAAGGATGATTTTATATAAGACAGTCAAACGGGAGGAGAGCTGCAAGCTAGAATGCAAATTTAGTGTGGGCCGGTTAGGGCCAGTTTTCACTGGCCTGTTCACCACTGAGCTGTAGAGTTGTGAATACGTTAAATACACTAACCTAAGAGGACAGGCCGTTGACGTCACGCATTGCAAACCCTGCAGACATTGCTTGAATCACTATGTTGCCACGTGTGTACAAGTGTGTATACCAGCGTTTCTTTGCATTTGTGTGTGTGTGTTTGTGCTCACATCAAGAGGCATGTGCAGTGAGTCTGCTGTCATTATATACAGAGCCGTAAAATTCAGGTCAGGCGTTCAGACCGAAGGCATCTGCATACATTCATGTACCTCCATACCACTCTGAGCTAGACAGAATTGACTGCTAATGGCATATTATTGATACGTAGATAATAGGAGATGCTCATAGTTGACACAGACAGATATCTGTTCACTTGTCGTCGAAGCTAAAATCATTTCCTGAATGTTTTCTGTTTTATTTCACATATAATAAAATTCTAAGAGACAGAAAACTGATTTTCCAGTGACCTGATATTGTATTATGTAACACCTTTAGAGGAAAAGACATAAACATAAAGATATATTCAAAATCATCTTTCCCAAGCAGCAGAATATTCATTTCAAGAACAATCTACAGTATTTTCAGGATAATATGTGTGTGTTTCATTGGGGTTTTTTTTCATGAGTTAGTCACAGTAGTTCTAATTTGTTTTGTTTACTTTTAAATAATGATGAAAAAAGTGATTAAACAAATAAAATGACATGTAATGAGTAGAATACCCCTTACTTGAAGTAAAGAGCTGTCTTCTAGGTTGCATGCCTTCAGAAATTTGTTACCAGGATACATACCGCAAACATTTAAATTTAAATTTAAATTACCTCGCAAATAAAATTTTATTCATCCTAAAACTGAATATCTAATAGTTTGGGGATGTGTAGGTGTGACTCTGTGCAGCCGGATGTTAATTCATACTTGCAAACCCGTAGAGTATTAGAAAAACCACAAGACTGAGTCCAAAGTTTGTCGTTGTTTTCATTTTAGTTTGTTTCATTATTGCTTCAACGAATTCCTCATCTTCACTTCATTAATCCAAAAATATCCTTTAAGAACACATAGATCCACCTCGAAACTCATATTGTTAGGCACAAACTCTATAAAATATCTTTAAATATGTGCACACAGTATAACACAACACACAAACTCACTTAAACACAAAATAAATACTGACAGGAGTCTTTTTCTCAATCTTTCACACCAACAACACAAACAAACAGAAGTTAACACACAACAGCTGCCTACTAGGATTTTTCAAAATTATCTTAGAATCAGATGTAAAATTCTGAATAATGACCAGAAGACAACCAAACTCCAAAATCAATTCGTAAGTATCAGTGCGTTACTATTATACCAAGAAATATACAATTATAAATATATAACAATTTATTCATATCGTTGATATGTATTTTTCAGACAAAATAGAATTGATTTCTTTTGGATTCTTTGGCCTGCCTCTCAAACTCCAATACAGTAGAAGATATTCTTCTCATCAGTGCATAGTCAAATACGTGTAAAGATTTAGCTACCCAACTCTCAGTAAGAAGGTGAACATACACACAGACCTGAACAAAAAGAATCCTTCGCTCTTTTTTTTTCTCCACACAAGCATACATTTGCTAACACACCCATGGCACCAAGAGAGGATCAGGTTAAAGGGTTGAGGCCCAGGTTTTAAACCCAGCGTTCGTGTCATTGTCGCCTAAGCGATAGCGTTCTCCAGTGGTTCCTTGTCATCTGCTGTGGCATGATCTGCCCCCTTCGCTGCTGCCAGCTCCTCGTTTTTCTTAAGCTCCCGTTGATATTTGGCCATGATAGCAGCGTAGGCGCATCCGTACACTGCTGCAGCCAGCATCATTAGACACACAATCCCACACACTACTCCGGTGATGATCACTGTGGCAATTGCGTGGCGCAAGTTGACAGGGCGCTGCTTCTGCTTAGTTTCACACTCTGGCATGCTCCCTCCTCCTCCTCCTCCTCCTCCTCCTCCACCACCTCCTCCTGCCCCTCCACCAAAACTCTCCCCCATTGCCATGGGGACATGTAAAGCATGGCTGGAGGGATGAGCATGGTTACCATGGGTGTGGCCTCTCAGTAACCTCTCAGACTCCAGGTGGTGTATGTTCGCAAACAGATAATGGTAGCTTGTGGTCATGCAGGCGTGGAAAAGCTGGTAGGGGACTTTCTGCAGGTCTCTGTTCCTCATTTCTTCTGGTTGCCTGCAAATCACTTCATCCACCATTCCACCTGGAGATCAAAGTCAGACGAGAGAGAGAGTTGAGACACCACAGACTGAGGGCCAGGAAGGAAGACAGAGAGATACAGTCGTTGCCTGCTCTTAATTACTCGTTTCCTCATTGGAAGCTCATTACAAATGAGGATGCAATCATAGTTATCATATTTGAGTCTTACCCCACCTATTGGATAAACACATATATGTATACTAAGCATGGATTTAAATGTATTTGTTCGATCGCATTAGTTCCTGTGATATAATTAACGCTTAAGCCACTGGAGCTAACGATTTGAGTTTGTTGAAAAAGACATGGAGTCAAGACTGTATCAGCTCTTCTCTCTGCCGTGTAAATTTTTTTTTTTTTTTTTTTTATTTGTGCTTTCACATCAACTGTGCCTGTTCACACACTTCCTCTTTGTCTGCCTGATTAACCACTAGCTTTCTATTAAGCACACATCCTTGGATCTCGGTCCATTGTTCTGTTTTGCAGTAATTAGAATTTTCAGCTTTTAAGACAAAGCTTTGTCAGTGAACCATAGGCGTGTAGGCGTGCAAGAAAACTCCAAGTGAGCCAGCTCTCAACATACAATAGTTATTTTGTTACCTAATTCATACTAGGTTTGTCCTAGAATGGTAAATACTATGGTGTGCACATTAACTTTCTTTGGCTGGAAAGATCACCACCGTGATACAACACTTCTTTGCTAAGTTTAAGGTGAAATCAGTTGTGTCACCAAATATAACTGTAAATTATCTCTGTAATACCGTTGTATGCAGATGAGCACAGTCTATTCCAGAGCTATAAAGCAACCTAAGTTCCTTCTACAGCTACACATTAAACAAAACAAAGCACATAGACTACAAGGAACAGCATATAGATGAATGGATGTTGAAAACAATAAAAAATATTCCCTAGCTAAGGTACCAGATGGATCAATGGTCTCACCTTTAAAGAGGTAGGTCTCCATCCAGAGTTTGAGGCTTATGAGCTGGCAGTCACACCTCCAGGGGTTGCCTTTTAGTGCTAGACTGTCAAGGTGGGTCAGGGCTTCCAACAGGGAGCGATCCAATCGCGTTAGCCTGTTGTGTGCTAGCCCAAGGTGGCTAAGGTTCTTCAAACTGTCCCCCAATGTAGTAGGGAAACCCCACAAGCTGATGGCAGAGAAACAGCAAGAAAACAAGTCAAGGCGCAATGTACAGGCTGAACAATGACAAATCTGATCCATCTCAGGTTTGTGTCCTGACCTGTTATGTGAGAAATCAAGGTGTGAAAGCGTGTGGATTGATCCAAACAACCGCTTGTCAAGCTCTCTCAGGCTGTTGTTGGCTAGGCTAAAGCGCTGGAGTGTTCGGAGGCCCAGCAGAGCAGTTGGAGAAACAGATGTTATGGAGTTATTGGATAGGTCGAGGATTCGGACGAGAGGTACTTCACGAAAAGCCATTGATCCGAGCCCCCTGATCCGATTATCTTGTAGATACAGCTCTTGCGTATCTGGATGCAGTCGTCGGGGGATGTCATAGAGACCTCTTCCACGGCAATCTACTACTCTGGCGTTGGTGTTGCAGCTACACTCCTTTGGACAGCTCTGTGATGAGGACAGGATGGAAAGGAGGGTACACACCAGTAACGCTGTGGAGACAGGGGACATAAAATCAAGTTAGACACTGAGGTATTCCTATGAGTTAGTCTGTCTGTCTATCCATCCGTCCATCTGACCATCTATCTATCACTCTATATAGTCTTCAGCTCCACCACATAGATGTGATTTTTCTTAGATAGCACTTGTCTGTTGTCTGTTAAACTTCCTCCCACCTTCCCTTACACACTGACCTTTGGTGACTTCACTAAAGCCCCATAACCCCTCACCCACACTCCACCCACATGTAAATCCATACACAGCATATACTGGGTGTCTGATACCCTTTGAGATGACTTCACATGTCCATTTCTTGTGGCGCATTACAGTGGTATTTATAGCTCTTGCTGGACTAGCTTGAGCTTGATGAAATGAATCTCAGACCCAGGCCTGGGCATGCAACTAGCTCACGACTTACACTCAAAGATTCTGTAAACATAAACTAGCTGAACCACATTCAAATCCATAAACAGAATAGTTCAAATCTTCCTATGACTAGGGCAGCAGCCCGTCACCTAATTGCTTTTTTTTTTCCTGAAATGGGAATTACTTTATTGTCTCCTGAGTCAGGTGTTTCCTCTGATGAGGATATTTGCCTTCACATGTGGCATCTATGGTTTTCATTCATCATTGCAAGTTATTTCCAGAGACACTTCACAGTTATTGACAATAATAACCAAGCAATGCTGATCTTGTTTTTTTTTTTTTATTATTATTTCCTTGGTCACAAAGTACTCATTACCTGGCTGCTATTCAACTTGGAAAATGTTAATGGGTGTTAAACCCGCTGCTTACTTATCATTTGAAGTGGAAAACCTAGCAAACTGATGATATTATATTACTGTATTACCATGGTACCATGTCTGTTTAGATGTTTAGCTTGCTCTTGTCCGTGAATGCATCTGTTTATGGATGTATGCAAGATTGCATTAAATCACACATGTTTACACATTTGTGCAGCGCTCATCAAAATGCACATGTACATGCAATGCATACATGGACGCACATAAAAAGCATCAGCTCAGCGGAGCGTTGTAACAGTAGCCCTGGAATGAGGTCAACACAGGAGAACGGCTCTTTGCTCTGATATGTCCCTCCAGCCCAAAGTACACACAGACCTCACTATTTCATGCACTCACAACTACAACAGCTAGAGTCACTTTATGCAAGCTTAGAAGCAATGCTCCTACAACAGAAAACACTTCTAGGCAATGGTAATGAGCAGCCATTAGCATAAACGTGTGAATGTTTTGTTGCCATGTGCGCTGCATCTACACAGTTATACAACAGTTTATACAACATAGTAGTGTCAGCAACCGATAGCAGCCCACCTTTAGATAAATACACACACAACCACACACGCGCACACACACACACACACACACACACACACACACACACACACACACACACACACACAAACATATACACATGGACATAAGTGGATTCAAATAAATGATATTTGCAGTAATGGAGTGGGAATATACCTACCTCTCATATCTGCCAGTTGTCCTCGGGCCATCTGCCTTCAATCTTCTTTTAGCTCCCTTTTTGGATCCTTCTGGATGTCATTGGTTTATTATCCATTAACCACCATTGATTAATGGTGGTTAATGATTATCCTGACCCTCATCTGTGTAAGATCAAGTGGTTAATACGCAATTAAAAAGGCAGAGATCAGCGGCAGAAACCCGCATTACCCCCAGGATCACCAACACTGACTGCACAGGCTTGAAACCCCCATAAGAGCAGGCAGATCTTTGTACAGAGCTTGCTGCCAGCCTGCCAGCTAGTCTGGGAATCACAGGAGTAAAGAAGCTCTGCTTCTCTCTCCCTCTCTCTCTCTCTCTTTCTCTCACTTTCTCTCTCTCCCTCCCTCACTGTATATCTCTGTGTAGCCCTCTCATTGTCTCTCAATCTCTTTTTCTACTCTTTGCATTTTTTCATGCTGATTTCTGCCTTTGTTTCAGCTCATTCCATTCTCTTCCTCGATTAGATTTTATTTCCGCTCCTATTAAGCAGCACTCTGACCTCTCTCTCTCCTGTTTCTCTGTATCCATGTTGCTTTCTCCCTCTCTCCCTCTCCCTCTCCCTCTCTCTCTCGCCCTCTCTCTCTCCCTCTCTCTCTCTCCACATGTCTCCACAGACACTGTGGATACCAAGGGATGCCATCTCCCAGTGGACAGCTGTACCTCTTAAATCACAATGTAAACATGAGCTGATATTCTTACCAGCTCCCATTTCTCCTACAATGGCCATGTAAGACAGACTTAGACCTCTGTGCCTCCACAAGCACTTCAGCACTCTGTGAACACAGTTGGAAGATGCCCGCTGCTGTGGCACACTCTGATGATATTATACGAGAGCCATGGGCAGAAGGGCTGGCAGAACACGCCCCCAGCACAGCAACACAAAATGCACACATGCACACACACACACACACACACACACACACACACACACACACACACACACACACACACACACACACACACTCTCAGAAGGATATTAAGCTGTTGCAACAAATTTACAGGGTTTTTTTTTTTTTTTTATACGCATGTAAATGGATTGACTGTTAAGCTTATATAAAAACATGGGGTCGCTTCAAGGGGAAGGAAAAAAAAGAACAAAAGAGGAGACAGGAAGAGATGGATGATGAAATCAGTTTTAACAATGAATATGATTAAGCTTACGAGCCGACCTTGGCTTACCCTCCCTTACATTTGCCCTCCTGTCAATCCATGTTTATATCCTTCCTCCTGCTGAAGGGCATGACAATTATTTTCATTCTGTCACATCATGAACATTATAATTGTATTTGCTAAAATGTTGACGTATGATTCAGTGGCGTGAAATGTTAGGTAAAATGAATTGTCAAAACATGCCTTACTGGTCCCTCATTGTAGATATTGTAGATTATCGCCATGCACACATCCTGTGAGACATTTCATGAAGCCTTTAGGGTGCATTTTTGAAGATGGTGTTCCTTCATTTTCATGTTTTTTATTCCAAATTGAATTGCTGATTAGTTCTTGCTGCATTTTCCAACTTTTTGAGGTCATACATATAAGACTAAAAATGGATATCTTCATTGTGCTCTGATTCATGTAGAATAGCTCATTACACATGCCATGAACCAGACTGTATCTTGTGTACCACTCTCTGGGTGTCAAAAAAAGTGTGACAATATAAAATACAATACAAGATGTATTCAATCTTGCATATTGTTAGCTACTGAATTGATTCACCACAAAACTTAGCAGCAGCTACAGAATATGAATCACTACTACAGTTGTGAATCGTTACACTTCCCAAACAACTTGCTTGGGACTCTTGACACCCCAAGTGTGTTTATGCTTGTCTTGATAGATGTTTCTGGATGTGAATTAATGTGTGCATACTCATATATAAACCTATACTCGTTCTTGCTGCAGTATATGCATGATACAAATGCTAATTGATATACATGTTTGTACAAATCCGTATTAGAATTCCAAATACCTGTAGGATTTAAACCACTTGTCATTCCATCCTGCCTGGGGTTACACTGATAGGAGATTGTGGCTGGGGGAGGATTTGGAGAGGATTTTGTATCTCTTCATCTTTGGATTTATAAATCCAGCTCAGGATATAAACAGGCCCAAGTTTTTAAATCCTACCAGTGAAAATGAAATTTCCAATCATATTATAGAAACTTCCCAAGCATTACAGACACAAATTTGGGCTTTTGTATTTTTCTTTTTCTGTTTTTTTTTTTTTGTTTGTTCGTTTGATAGTTTTGGGCATACTTCCAGGTAGCAGCCAACATCACAGAACCTTTAAGTTTCTGTTGACTTTCACACAGCAAATCTTACTTAATTATCGTATTCCATTTCTGTGTGATGAGAATTTTTCTTTTCTTAAACAGACATGCCATTTTTCCTATGTAAACATATTTCATATGTTGTTTTCTTCATATAAATGTCTTCTTCCTCCTCTCTTTTCGGCTTTTCCCTTCAGGCGTCGCCACAGCAAATCAATTGCCTCCATCTATCCCTGTCCTCTGCATCCTCTTCTCTCACACCAACTACCTTCATGTCCTCTTTCACTACATCCATAAACCTCCTCTTTGGTCTACCTCTAGGCCTCCTGCCTGGCAGTTCAAAATTGATCCTATCCATCCTGGTCACTCCCAAAGAGAACCTCAGCATCTTCATCTCTGCTACCTCCAGCTCTGTCTCCTGTCTTTTCCTCAGAGACACTGTCTCTAGACCAAACAACATCGCTGGTCTCACCACAGTTTTGTACACCTTTCCTTTTATGTTAACTGAAACTCTTCTATCACACATCACACCTGACACTTTTCTCTACCCGTTCCATCCTGCCTGTACACGCTTCTTCACCTCTTTTCCACACTCTCCATTTCTTCGTATAAATGTAGTACGTATATCATATTTCAGACAAGGGTTTTTTTTAGATATTTAATCTTCCATTTATTTAATGCTTTCTTTTATTATACACAAATGATGAGGTTTCTGTGTAACATCCAAATTAGACCTCTTTTCTTTGTTTCTTCTATGCCAATATTTCCACTGTTTTTACATTTTTTAGTAATGCAGATGCTCCTGTATCCTTTTTTATTGGCTTCAAGATTTACGTTCTCGCTGGTTTTATACCATGTGTGTTTCCATTACTGTTGCCCAGCATCTTAAATTAGCCTCTCCTTCTGGGTTTTCCATGTGGGTGTAGAAATGGTGGGCTGCTGAAAGGATCTGGCAAAGCTTATGATGGGATAATCTGCACCTGTTCCTCTGGGCAAGGGCTAAAACAGGCCACAGCAGCCCCTAACCATACTTAAACAATTACACAATCACTCTAAAAGAAGTGCAAACCAATGGAATATGTCTCACTGATGATTGTCTCTTCACAATCTGACATATAGTGGTGTAGTCTGTGTTTTCTTAAGCTATTACCCCTTTTCAATTCAGTCTACCTGCACTTTCACTTTATTGTATCATCCTGTAATACTGTATTATACAAACAATGCAATCATCCAAATGCACCTCTGGTGAAGCAATGGATTAGGCTGTGAACCAATGTCAGTAAATATACTCCAACCAACTGGTATGCAACTTTTGAATACCACTCAACAGGATAATCAAATGAATCCTTGTCCTAAAAGACAAATCACAACAAGGCAGTAACAGTATTGTGTATATGCATAAAAAAAAAGAATATATGTGAAATATAAGAAGACGTTGTCCATTAAATATTGAAATGATAAACTGCATTAAATGAATAATTTAAGAGGTGACACAAGGCTGACATCAATAACATCAATACTCATTCAACAGCAACAAGAACGGCTCAGTAGAGAGTGTGGACTACCTGCTGTAGAAACGCTCTTCCTGCACTGTTTGTGTGTGTATTTGTGTGTGTGTGTGCGCACACATGTATGAGAAAACAAACATTGTAATGTCTGGTCTTCTTCCATCCAATCAATACTTTTAATCATTGCTATTATTTAATCAGTCATTAAAAATAATTGAATGAAAATATGAAAACTTCCATTCATTTTGAAAAGAAATACGAGTTTGCCTCACTTCCTACCACAAAATGAGATCAGATCACAATAATTACACAACTAGTAGACTATCACACTTGATTTTAGATCGCAGCTTTATCTTCATTATTCTTCTTAAACATTTTAACACTGTGTGGTGTTAGGGTCTGATCATGCCACTTTGAAACATACAAATCATACTCTCAGTATATGAAAAACTGATCATCAACATTAAGTCTGCCTCATCATAGTTCAATGTTATTTCTGCCACCTTTTTTTTCATTTAATTTAATTTAATGCCTTTGAATGCTCTGCAATTATAAGTTAAGCTCTAAAATTTGCTCCTGGAAAGACCTACAGACCCCAAAAGCACAACAAACCCCCACTGAGAGAAAACCTGGGTCCACTGAGTCTTAGTAGCAGGGGGTAGGAGAAGAGGAGGACTAAGGAAAGAGGAGCTGAGATCGAGCCTGTGGTGAACGTGTCAATCTTTCCTCATCCAAAACTGAAAAAGCTGAGACGTTGTGATGTCAGTAACAGTTTTATTCCGAGTAAGGAATTCTGGTCAGATCTGCAAATTCACAGACCTGATTGGATGAGGCTTATGGAAGTGAGGGCAGCTCTTGGTACCCGCTTTGAAAATGCCTGTCGGAATATCAACAGGGAGGCAGGCTGAGGGATAAGATGTGTTTCATGTGGGCACAGAAAGAGAGCTTTGCTTTAAAATCATGTGAAACTGTGTTTTGTGTGTGCTTAGCAGCATCTGTAGGCATGTGTGTGGATAGCACACCATTACACAAGCACACATGCACTATGCCTGCTAGAAAGATAGGATGACACATGTATGATGCAGGGTGTAATTGCCCTAATGGCCCATTTTTTACCAGCAGGGTTTTTGCTTCAATTGAAGTAGATGTGTTTCCGCATTTGGGGGATGATGAAAGATGCACTTTGACTCTGTGTAATAATCTCTCTCTTGCCTGTGGGATGACTCCTGTGTTAAACATAGTGTACTTTCATTGGAACACAGAGAATACGCACACATCCCAATAACGGCTGTACTGTCGCTCTTTCAGCTGTGGGCATTCAAATGAAACTGGATTTCTTTCAGAAGAAATTCTGGACAGCCAGCAGACAGGTACACGTCCATCATGAAAGAAAAAGTTAAAAAAAAACAAACATTGTCCTGTCTGAGTGTTTCCATAAAAGTATGAAGACAAAAACATTTTATTTATCTCTATTTTTTTTTCAGTGTGCAGCATTGGATGGGAAATGCTCCATAAGCTGTGATGATGAGGTTGGTCATCTGCGTATGTCCGTAATTAGGTCAGTTTTATTTCTTACAGTTGTTTTCGATTTAACAGGACATTAACTGCTACCTCATTGACAACAACGGCTTCATTCTGGTAGCAGAGGACTACACACTGGTAAGTTATTAACACACATACATAGAGCCAGATTGGGCAAGACATAACATGAGTAGTAAAATTGAAGTACAAACAATTGTAAACACGTTTCTTTTTTTCTCGTGTAATAAAATGGGGAAATTTTGGGTTTAACATCAACTCATGAGAAGATATTAGTCCAATGTCTAATTGTGATAATAAATTATAATAATACCATTTTATTTAAGGGTAACTTTTATTAAACTCAAGGTTTACAGATGCAACAACCAAAAACCAACAAATATCAGGACATACGTAAGAGGACATACAAGCAAAGCTGATAGCTAAATATCAATACAAGGTCAACAGCTATGATCACACAGAATGGATGTTTGAAAAGATGTGTTTTCAAGCAGGTTTTGAAAGTAGGGGAGAGAATCTAATTTCACGGATGGTTTGTGGGAGAGAGTTCCAGAAACGAGGGGCTGAACGACTGAAACCCCTGAACCCGTAGATGATAATCAGGCAGTAAGCATAGTGAGGAACACGGAGCAAAAGGTTCAGGAGGACGTGGAGGGATGAAGGAGGTGGAGGGGGAGGTATGGAGGTGTGAGGCCTTGGAGGGACTTGAAGCCGAGCAGGAGAATCTTGTAGTCTTTGCAGTGTTTGACGAGGAGCCTGTGCTCTTGCTGAAGGATGCCAAAATTAGGCTGCGATTATTAGAAGCGATTGTTTGTGACAAGCGTGACTGCCTGTTTATATCAAGTGAAGTTTAAGGTTACATCAGAGCGGATGTTGCTGGAACAGTGATGAGCATGTGGAAATCTAAGAATGTGCAAAATTGTAATCTGTGACTATATGCACAGATTTTATATTTGATTTCCTGTGTTTTTCATTTTCTCATGCATATTGTTGATCAGACTGCTCAAAGGGAGACATCATGCTGCCCTCGCATCGGCTTAGTCGTCACCGGATATGCTGTCACTCTGGTTTTGGCTCATCTAGAAGCCAGTCCATGGGCTGTGACTGCCCTTCTTTTTCTTCTGCACGCTCTTCTCATGTATCTCTCATTAGCGGGCTCTTTGCTCCATGTTTGATTTTAACATGGAGGCGACAGAGCATTTAGGGCTACACCTGCCAAGTTGGTTCATCTCCCTGTTGCTGTGTAGTGAACATGCCTTCAGCGTGAAGTCACTTTGATGCATTTTAGCAGAATATTTCCTCAATGCTGCGAGCAGTGATGACTAGATGTGCATCACCTGACAGAAAGCAGTTTGGACAGACAGGTGACGAATGGACTTGACCTCTTGATAATCATTAATCTTAATGGTTTTGAATCGTGTTATTTGGTATGCGGAAATAATTGTTTGTTAAGACGACTTTGCAGACAGTTTAACAATTCAAAATTGGTGAATTTCTAGATATGAGGTGGGATTTTCTGGCTTAACTTTGCTTATTTACAAGGTCCATGGCCGATGGAAAAATACCAAAAATGTCAAAAACTACACGCAACACTCGATGTGACATCAACAGATATAAAAAGGAGAATGAGGGGTGCAGAGGCCTCTTGCTAAATCCAAAGATGAGGTGGTTGTTCTTTGTGATTATAATCAAAAACTGATCCCATGTGTTTGTGCAGCGTCACCAGGTCATGTTTGTTTGAAAATGACAGGCTGTTGGAAACATTATATGGGGGGATATGTCATCGTTAGTTCTGTCCACAAAAAGGCATTAAGCATGTTTGTATCACAGATTTTTCTCATGGGCATTTAGTCACTTGATGTAACAGAAGGGAGGACCCCACAGATCATTTAGCAAAGTAGGGTGCCTGCATACTTTGGTTGCATCTACCGTCCCCTCTGAACCACAATTTGTGTCTATATTTCTACCTATAAGAGTTTCTGGCTTTATAAATACACAGTTTGTTTTACATTTGCATTTATTACAACTTGTTTTATTGAAAAAGAAAAAAAAAAAATCAAAACCTTCTTCCTCAGACTGGGAATTTTTTTGGAGAAGCAGAGGGAGCGGTAATGAGTAAGCTTCTACAGATGGGCTCTTTCAAGAGGTAAGTATTTCAAGTTTGGGATGTGTGTGCTCATACGTGGTAGCGCAAGTGTATGTAAGAGTGTGCATGTCAGCATATGTGTGTATAAATGTATGTGCATAATATAAGACCAGCCATGAGAGCATGTCTCCCTCCGCGCTGACAGCTGCTAACTTGGCCAATAGTGTGGAGCTATTCAGCGTTGAACTCTAACCCCTCGCTCAGCAGAGTTCTCCATTAGGGGATTACAGCAAATCTTTTCCTGAAACGAAGGAATAAGGAGAAACACACACACACACACACACACACACACACACACACACACACACACGTGCATGCACGTATATTCATGCATATACTGCTTTCTGTAGATTTGTGTCTCTTGGAAAATGCCAGCAGCACTGGGTGGTGACTTTCTGCAATTAATTTTGAGATTTATCCCTGGAGGATATCAGAAATCCAGAATGGCAGACACAGACAGACACACACTATGGTTCCACTGTGGAGTCGACTATTCTGGTGTAATTCTTGTGAGATCTTCAGTGACCTTTACTCAGCAAAAAGTTAAATTTACATTTGGACAGTAGCTCAAAAGTGTATTTCTGAAATTGCATCGACTGTACCCAGTATTTAGTTCTGCCTTCAGGATGTGGGCCGTGCTGTCTCAGTATAAAAATCACGGGTGACAAACCATGGCACAAACAGACAACCACGCCTGTTTATCGTATGGATGAACCTCAAAAGCTGACACTGAATGATTTTGAGTCCCACTCATGAAAAACAAAGAGGCCTGCAAGTGCTTTCACTGATTTTTTAATGCCGGCTGACGAGGGATTGTTTAAAACTAAGAAGGACGCATGATGACTGAATGATGTGACTTATGCCGGTACTGCATTAGCATGATGAGTGTTTGAGCTTATAGATCTTAACGCTAATGAATCCACAATGATCAGTCTTAACCCTGCGCCATCTGCAGAGAATTAACCGACTCAAATGTTATAAAAGTGCACAACTGGAAGTTGACTCGAGCTGCCAGCTTGGATTTATTTGTCTTTCGCATAAATTACTATGAGTTATTTTTGTTTCATTCTTTCTGTTCAAATAATACAAAAGAAAATTTATAGAGAAAAAATGTATTCCTAAGCAAAATAATTGAGGATCATGCATCGCACAACCACATTCTTATCCTGTTATCGCACACATGCAAAAATGCATTCATTGTCATACACAGAAATTAATTTATCCTATTACGTGGCCTGGCTTAGCACTAAATGGTTCCGTGTGCACGACTTGTGTGTCACCAGTGCTGTGACTGAGGTTTACATTACCTGAGGCTGTGGATAGACCTGGTCCACTCAGACATCACAGGTTCACACACAACGACGTGTCAAATGTATCAGAATTCATCTACAGGCTATGTGAAAGACTGTCCATTCCGTGTGTGTGTTTGTGTGTGTGTGTGTGTGTGTGTGTGTGTGTGTGTGTGTGTGTGTGTGTGTGTGTGTGTGTGTGTGTGTTAGGAACCCCTTCAATAACCTCTCCCAGACAGACCTAGACCTCACACCCTCAGGGGCTACTAAGCCTTTAAATCCTGCGATATCCCCCCAATATCCCTGGATCTTACACACACACACACACACACACACACACACACACACACACACACACACACACACATCATCATCCTACCTCACTTTGAGGAACCTCCCGGTGGGAAGCTCTCAGTTTTCAGTTATTTTCCTTTTTCCATTCTCGCCACATCCATCTAATATATTATCCGTAGGTAAGGCGGCAGTTATAGCAGAGGTGGGATCTTTCCTTCCTGCTCCCACACAGCAGTCCAAACGACCTCGCCAAGCATGTAATAGCAGAGATAGCTTGTGATTCTAGGCATCTATTGCCTCACCTGGGTTATATATATATTACTTACAAAAGTATTATTTCTTAAATCTGTAAAAAAAACATTTTGTCCGTCTTACCTTACATTATCTGTATTTCTGATGTCATCGTCTCATTCTCTGTCTACTTTCTCTGACTTTAATCCACTAAGGGTCACACTGTATGACTATCAGGCTCTGTGCTGGGTCTATTCAGAGAGGAGTGACAGTGGACACAGACTTTTGGATGTGAGTCTTTACACACACTGTTTATCTCCTTTACCAAATTTGGGGATACATATATTGTTCTTAGCATGTTTTTAATGGCTGATCACGGTTCTGTCTCTGTTTCCTCCTCAGCCTTACTTTGCTTTCTTCTCAGCCATGAAGTGGATCCTGACTGAGCTTGTCATGTAAGGCCCTCATGTCGTGTATGTGTGTGTGAGAGTCTTCTTGTCTGTTGGTAACAACACACGTTTGCTGCATACGTGTACTGTGACCTCTCCTGTCAGATTAGATTAACTGCCTGTTTGAGTCTATAGATCAACTCTTGGTTTGTTTACGAGCTCCTCCACATGTATGTTGACATGATCAGTGGTGATCATGAGCAGTAATGGCTACCTGATGTTTCCTGCTGTCCGGGTACTGCAGTGATTCCGTGTTGTGGAGTCTTCCCGGGTGGCCTGTTGTTGCTATCGGTGTATATCTGGGAGAGATGAATCGTCGATGCTAATTTAGCAGCCTGTAGCCGTGCAGACAAACGTTTGTCTTTTAAATGTTGGTGATCTCTCGACTTCTTTTTCCGTGCTCCATTTTCTGGCACTTCAAATCAAATCACAATATAAACGATGACATGACTTAGTCAACTTATCTGTTATATCTAAATGTTAAAATAGCTCGAAACCTTGTGAGCCGCCTTTTCATATTAAAAATTTATCACATTTAATACAGTCATATAATATAACAAGCCCTAAACAGAGGCAGCTGATGATCATCTATTAAGTGATCTGTAAAGAGGAAATGCTAATGTGACATTCTACTTACCATTATTTGACATTAGATTACATTTTATTTTTGGTTGGATTACTTTTCTTTTTGATATTTGGCATTTATATATCAACTACGTATGAAACAACCACTTAAAGCAAGTTTTTAATATAAACAGTTACTGCTACTCCCATCTGTAGCTGTTGAGGAACATTTATCATACGTGGAAAAAATGGTTGTGGTCAAGAGTGTAATATCCTTCAGGAACGGGTTGATGTGCGTGTTACATGGACGTCTCTTTCTTCTTCAGATTCCTGGTGGAGTTTAACTTGTACAGCTGGTGGCACGCTGACCTCACAGCTAAAGGTAGGAGTACGCCAAAACGCTGCCGGTTCTCCCTTTGTACACATGTATTCAAGGCCTGGTGCATACACATCGCACTGTGTAATATGATTTTATTTGTTTTATGTCTGTCTGTTGAATTTGTAAAAATAGAATTTTTTTTCATTTTAAATTCATAGTGTGCAAAATTAGTTCAGGTTTTAAATAATAACATCTTAACAAACAAAAAAAACTATGATATAGTATCTAAAATGAGAATGTGTGGAAAACTTTTCTCAGATTTGACTACATACTATGATTTACACCCATCTTTATTTTTGTCAACCTTCTTTTTTTTCTGTGTTTTTTTTTTTTTTTTAAGATTCTCAACTGAACCATTAATTGCAGGCTTAAATAAATGTCTAAAGTTCCATTTTCATGTATTTATTAATTCAATAAAAGTCTTTAATGTCCAGAATCAGAATTGAAAGTGTTAAAAAAGAAAGATCCAAAACAGCTCCTGAAACAAATGGATATAAAGCTGTAAACAATAAGAAACCCTGAATACTGATGCATCCATTAAGAACGTCTGCTCCAGTGGAGCCGCACAGTGGCCAGCTAATCAATGGAGAGCACATTGTGTTAGTTTCTAACTGTCAGTGTATGTCAAATTAATGCATCATCATAAATAAGTATGATCACCATGATAAAAGTAACAATAAAAAACAATCCCCTTCACCACAGCTATTAAAGTATAAATGTCTTATTTCATAATCAGAAAAAAACCATTCAAACTTCAGAGATTAAAGTTCATCTTTTTATATAATGTTCCCTGCTGTTACTGTTTTTTGTGTGTCATGAATGATAACATTTGCTTTCTGAGTGAGAACATTTGCCAAAATAACAGTGAAACAATTTTTATTTCGAGACATTTATGAAGTGTTGTTGGAGGGAAGTTTGCAAGACTTTAATTGCTTGGCTCAGATGCTCCCGATAATGCGAACTGTATGAAGAGAAATGCTTGAAATATTCATTGATACTTGTAACAACTGACAAACACTGCTGTACCTAAAACACACCTCAAACCTCAAGGAAACCATAAGTAACAATAACAAGTAAGATCTACTTTTGAACTTACTTTTAAATTGACCATTGGAATATTTCATTTTGGTTTATCTGTTTAAAAATGAAATAAAATACCTTGATTCAGAACTCCACATATAGCCG
Source organism: Antennarius maculatus (assembly GCA_013358685.1). Taxonomy (NCBI): domain Eukaryota; kingdom Metazoa; phylum Chordata; class Actinopteri; order Lophiiformes; family Antennariidae; genus Antennarius; species Antennarius maculatus. Next base: position 25,531,334 of record CM023607.1, read on the forward strand.
TTGTAGAATTATAGGAAATAGTCAAAGAGGTCGAAGTCTTCCCTTTCATTTCTACCTTTTATTTGAAAAAGTATTTTCAACAGAAGGAAGGGGAGAAATAAACAAGTATTCAAAAGAGGGTTTAAGACGTTTTATTACTGATTACAAGTGAAACAACGCTACGAATGCACATGCACGATGCTGATCTGTGATATTAGGTTTCAGTCCAAACCCCAAACTTGTAAATCCTAACAATTCACAATCTTTTGTAGACCGTGTTATGATTCGCTTACAGTTGGTTGACAGAGGACACTTTATCCGTCAGCCGTAGAATTCTGGTCTGGAAGAAAGTTTTTCTAACGCAGCCTTTTGGAGCCACTGAGTCAGTGAAGATATTTTATTCCCGTAAAGAGGAAATCTTAAGGATTTCTAAAAGAATAATGCAAAGATGAGAACACACTGAATCATACACATTTTCATCTAAATCCAGATCTCAGTGAGTCTGCACGCATAAATAAAGGATTACGTTTTAAAAGATAAGGCAATGCTGCAGTCCATGAAGCATACCGAGTAAACAACCGACGTCCTCAACTCTGACCTTTTGTCTTCATCTTCTCTATCTCCCCTCCGTTTCCTCCTCTGCGTCAGCGTGACCACTGGAAAAACAGTGCGAAGAGGCACAATCCAAACCCTAAAATAAAAATGGCAGAACATAAGATTACCTCAAGTGACCTCGGTTTGAGAGAGGGTGAGGGTGGGTGCGCATGGGTTTGCGTGTGTGTCAGCCTGTCTGCTTGTCATCACATTTGTATTTGTTTGTGCATCGGCGGGTTATGCTTGATGGTTTTATGATCTATAAGGATGTGTGTTACATTAGTTGTGGTTGGAAGCCATGCCATCATTGTATCAGAAAAAAAAAAAATATTTTTTTCTCTGTCACTCATTCTTTTCTCCATTTAAGAAAAAAAAATTGCCTCTCTTTCCTCCACAAAAGCGTACACAATTTTGCACAAATTACCGCCAAGCTATGAATACTGTGATGCCTCTTGTTTTATGTAGTGTTGAAATGTGTTTGCATGTCTGAAATTAAAGCCTGACTAAGCAGCATCATATTCTTGTATTAATTCCAGCCAAAACTAATATTGACTTTTTTCATGCGTTAATGTGAGAGAGGGGGGAAGAAAGCGGGAATGAACCACAAAATGAAACTTTATAAAACGCTTTCCTCGCACACACTTATCCCAAATCGAGGGAGGCTGAGCATCGCTGCTTGCCAAGCAGTTGAGACAATTTCACAGCTCGCTAGCCTCAGGTCTTAGCAGGACTTTCTATATCTTTTTACAATACAGACACCGGCCTGTCACACGCAGCTGAAACATCCCAATTTTGCAGTCAGTAACCCAATCTACACCGCCACTCAACCTGAACTAATCCCAGATGTTTATTCATATACCGTAGGCTGCATTTGTCACATGCAGATAATTTATATACAAGACACACACACACACACACTCACATACACATTAACGCTGCTGACAAGTGGTGATTAGCCGGATCCGATTTACAAATATCTGTCACGTCTACTTGAAAATGCCTTGTCGTTAAAATTCAACATTTCAATACGTATTTGGATTAGAATAGCCTTATTATAATAAAAGCATGCTGATAAAATATCGTCCCTTGGATGGGATTTTGCTTCCCTCTTCTTTCCTTTCTGTAGAACTGTTTGAAACCTCTGGGTGGCAGGAGAGTTTAAGCAACGCACCACAAACGGCTGGCCTAGATTTACCCAGCAAAAGAAATGTCTCAGCCTCAGAGATTATGCTCCTTTTTTGCAAACTCATATTTTTTTAATTACAAATTATTTTACAAAGAGTTTTGAAGAAAAACACGACTAAAAAAGAACTTGTTTTATGGCTTATCTCACTCAATTTCTTTCTTTTCTTTCTTCCTTTCCTCACGTTTCCTTGGGGCAGCTGAGAGAATGGGTCGGACCATGCAGGTACCATGTGACACAGAGTACCCGGCGTTCATCTCCGAAAGAACCATCAAAGAGAACACAGGCAGCCTCGACTGCGACGGCTGCATCAAGTATGAGACACACACTTGCAGACACACACGTGTGAACATCAACAGCTGTGTGAATATCTGTTTGCTGTTCAATGAAACACATGTTTCATCAGCTACATGGTTCCATAAAACAATGTAACAAAGAAAAAATAATTATCCCATGAACTCATCTTTTTATTTTTTATACCTTTTATCTGTTTAATCCCCGATAACAAGGAACACATTTTAATCATTTGTTGTCTGTTGAATTCTTTTTATCCAGGCAATCCATCAGACGCACACACACACACACACGCACACACATATACACAAAAACACAGACACTCACTCTCTTCTCAGGCAGTTTGAAATATGAGGCATTAAGAGATGAGGGAGAGCGGTGGAAAAAAGGCTTCCTTTAAAAATGGGAAAATGAGTGTGGTCCCCATTAACAATTTGGGCTTTTCTGTCAGGCAATTGTGGGGTGTTCTCTACATCCCTCCAATAGACCCTTCATTGCTCCCAGCTGTGGAACTGCCAGGGAAGCTCAGATCCCTGTTTTTTTTTTTGTTGTTTATTTGTGTATGTGTCTGTGCGTGTGTGCATGTGTGTGTACGTGCGTGCGTGTGTGTGTGTTTTCATGTTTTCCTTGTGTGTCTGCTGTCGGTACTGCCCCACAAGGTCAGGAGAGAAACCACTGCTCTGGGTGCAAGGAATAAATTGTGGTTGGGGATGCAGTCACATCCCAAATGCAACCCCCCACCCTCCCACCCCCCAACATGCTTACTCCCATCTGCACACGCATGACAGGAGTGTGCTTCAGAGAAGAACGGCCTCCCCTCGAATGATGCTGCTAGTGCTGCGCTTAGCAGGAACGGTTGTGTGCTCCGACCGACAAGTTGCCTTTAAATAAATCTTTTTTAGAGCACAATGAATTTGACAAAGTAAAATGGGAGTTTTTATTTCAGTTATGTGGAATTTTATTGGTCATATTAGTAATAGAGGATATTGGTGATAAACATCTGTTTTAAATTATAGGCTGACTGAGGCCTTTCTCATATTTTCAGCAAGACACGTGTGTGCGTATACTTTATGCTCTTGGAAACCCCAAGTTTTACCTTTAAAATCTGCTTTTACTATAACTGTGTGTGTGTGTGTGTGCGTGTGTGTGTGTGTGTGTGTGTGTGTGTATGTGTGTGCGTGTGTGCATGTGCCCGCCTGCCCAATGCCTTGGTGAGACAAATGGCCTAGCAAATGTGTTGGCAGCTTCCCGGGACTGAAACGTGTCACATGTCAAAGAAGAGAAGGTCGTGGATGTCACTATCAGCGAGAAAACTCACAGTCGTATGTCCTTCTTCCTCCACAGGATTTTTGTCATCTCAGATGAGCAATGTCCTGAAAAGAGAGCCGTGAGCTACAGCTTTCGTGTTTCAGTTTGTAACCGTGCCGTCATCCGTAAGACATTCATGAAATTTGTCACGGGTCACAGTAATAATTGTGTTGCAGCGGACTTAACATTCCATATTGTGACTCGATGTGCTATTATCGCAGCATTTCACAGCATTTCTATTCCTTAACTTTCATGGAAAGTAGTCCCCTTTTGACACATTTTCAGATTTCCAAACGTTTTTTTTTCAGCGTTCCCTTTTTTTCATCGCTCCTGTTACTCAAGCAAGACCTACTTATGTCTTTTAGATGCACTAATATCAACAGCTGCTGGAAGTTAAGAATCCAGACATCAGCTCAACATTTCAAATAAAAACCCACCAGATGTAATTTGCAGCTTGGATTGATGTAAAATGTGTATTAAGGATTAAAAAAAAGAGAATAGTAGGATAATGGTGTCCATTATCCCTTAATCTAATAAGAGAAACAAGTCAGATGACAGCCTTGTGCTTACAACCCAGCAGTCTGTTTGTTGAGATTTTACTGGCACAATTTCAACATAAGGAATTATTAAATGCTAAATTACTTACCGTAATGGACGGTCAAATTTCCAAACTGTGAAGAAATGTATTTCTGACAACCATATTGTCCATCCAGTTATGGTTATGGCTAGACGTGCAATGATTCAATCATTGGAAAAATGCGAACATTCTCTGCAAGACACCCAAAAATACCCAACTGCATTTAGCCAAAGCTTACCACAGAATGATTTCACCATGAAAGTAGGAAGACTTTGCTACTGGTCTGCATCAAAAATTATGCATGTGTTAAGCACAATGTATTATGAAATAATTTCATGTTAGCTGTAACCTTTCAAGTGAGCTTCAATACAGCCAACACCAAAGAGACAAAACACTTTTCCTTTCTGACCAAATTGTTTAGATAAGCATGTTTATCAGATGGTATGATGCGTTCTGCCAAAACTTTAAAAGGAAAAGTATTCAGTTATCTTTTATTTGTGTCTCGCTATCTTTTCCTGTACATCAGTATATTCTTAAAGCATTTCTTCATTTGTCTTTCATGACTTATGTTTCTATCTTTTCTCAAACAAACATATTGAAGGAGTGTGATGTCCATTTCTCAGCCATCCACTAGCTACTGCACTAGGACACCATGTTAGGAAAAAGACACAACATGGCCTGCATGGATGTTCATAAATGGCTGAGCTGGACAGACCCGGCTCTGCAGGGGTGAGCAGAGATTATTAAACATCAGTAGATAATTGAGTCTGATTGGACCTGGCTTGGTCTATTTGCTGGGCTGGTTTGGTTTGGTTTGGTTTGGTTGGTCACGGTGGGATGACGATATTAGAGTGTGGTGGATTGGTGCTACTCGGGGATTGGAAGCTGTGGTCAGATTAAATTGGTCATAGTATTGAATTATTAGGGATGGATATTTTCCTGATACTTGATATATTTTCATCAAGTCGCCCCCTTCATCTCAGCTTCTCCTTTAAAAGAGTTTGGAAAGTTAACGCATGCAGAGTTTCTGCTCGCGTTTGTGTGTTCAGTCATGTGTGCGTGCTCTCATCCCCTCCTGATAAATTTCTAACCGTGAACTCAGTAAATCTACCAGCTGCAGCAGAGAAGAGGGAGGAAAAGGCGCAAGAGATAAAGAAAGAAAGGGTGACAGAAAGAAGAGATCATCTTTACGACTTCACTTCTTCATAAAGCTTATCCACGGTGATAAATCACAGGCAGAAGACCGAGTCGAGGCCCAATCTCTCGGGCCAGTTAAACACAACCATGGGAAGCCGTGAGCGTGAAAGTGTGGTTCCCATTTGTCTCCCTTTGGATTGTTTTACATTCGGCAACACTTCACTGGTGCTTGCTTTGGATAGGATCTAAGAGAACACAAAAGAGAGGGAAGGAAAGAAAATGAGGAGGAAGAGTGGGTGGAGTGAAGTATGTGTGTGTCATTTGGTGTGGGTCTGTCCGTCACTTTATATCTACTGATACCTGGCAAAGAGACAAGCCATCATCTTGACATGCTTCCTCTGTGCAGTCCATTCAGCCAGCCAGGAGAGAACACAAGCGCTTGTAACACAAATCTTCGGAACACATGGAAATTTACACATCAGTCTACCTTGTTGATTTGCCAATCTGACTTTCACTCCTTCGCTGCTCTCTTTACTCATCTTTACTTTTTGTTTCTGGCTGTGTGTGCTGTGATCGACAGGTCCTTTGTGATCCAGCAGATCCCCAGCAGTAATCTCTTCATGGTGGTGGTAGACAACAAGTGCGACTGCAGCATGTTTGAGCCAATCACCATGGACCCGGTTGAAATCATGTATATCCTTCAGAGAACAAACTGATGCAAGAAAACCTTGACATTCTTGACAGAAAACTCGCTCAGAAGAAGATAAATGAATCAATGAATGGTTTCTGAGAGTGACGAGCACTTTTTCCAGTAAGACTGACCCCACCCCAGTGAGAAAAATAACAGTATTACTTACTTATGTTATTAAAAGCAGTAGTCTACTCTCCTCTGCAAGGGTCACATTACTATAACCACCGTGTGTCCTTCGCTGTAAGACCAGATCTGGTGGAAAGTCTTTGAGACAGCTCTCTATTCAAGAGTGTGTATGTGCGTGTGCCAAATCGGTGATTGGATACTGATGAATAGCAGGCACTACTTGATTATTCAAATGTTAACTGCTGTTTATTTTTTAAATAAAAAAAAAATCGAAAAAAAAATTACTGTTCTATAGAGCAACCTCTTCTTCTGCCGCTATTCTTCTAGCATTGCTCAGTTTGCATCTTTAGCGTCTTCCCAGGGTGCACTGCATTTACACTATATAATGAGAAAGAGACACAGTCATCAGGAAAAGACCCTGCAGAGGAAGCAAAGTTAAAGTATGTTATATCTTTAACTTCAGCTGCACATAATGTATCTCTGAAGTGTGAGAGGTTGAAGATTCAGAAAGACAGAAGGCGCCCAGATACCTGTCACCCTTTTCACCCGGAGGTATCTGCTCTACAATCACACATACACACACACACACACACACACACACACACATTTGTGAAATTATTAACCATTTCATTTCTGTCATTGTCAAATTCTCACCCTTCTCCCTCAATAGGAGAACTCAATGGAGTGTGGAGGAGCTGTGGATCTCGCCCCATCTCTCATAGTAACACTGCTCTGCATCCTGCTGGCACTGCTCCATAGGTGACCAGAGCTCGCCACGCCTCTCCATCCAGAACACGACTTGGATCGGCTTGGCTCGGCATGCAAAAGAATCGCAACAATGCCATAGAGCAAAACACTCCTACCCGTAGATACCTGCCCAACTCCAATTAGCCACCTGCAAACCCTAGTCCAGAGGTTCCTCCCTACGAGGCACTTGTATGAAAGGATTGACAATTGATAGCGATTATAGGTGCTAAGTGTGATCACTACAGGTGATTTAGCAATATCACATGAGCTGTATACAAGAGGTGCTTGGGGAGAAACAGTATTACTGCTAGCAATGCACATAGTAGTTTAGAAACTCCATGAGTGGTCACGCTTACATTCACAACACCTTGTTCAGTCTTTTCAGGGCTGGGTTCTGTAGCTGGGTTTGGAACTGGGCATCAGAGCCACTTAACTGGCAGAAAAGACAGTTGCACCTTCCACTGGCCCACTCTGACTTTTCACAGACAATAAGTCTAAGGATTAAAAAAAATACTACAGATGATGATTATATGTGGCTGGGGTTGTAATAAAAGTGTTTGTCTGATGATTTTTTTTTAATGAAAAAACAAAAATTATTTAAAGTCTATAACTAAAAAAAAAATGTTTATGATTTGCAAGTGGTACCCATAAACTGTGACTATGAAATTTTGAGTCATCTGATGTGAGTGATTGTTAAAATTTGAGGTTTGCCTTATTGAAAAATATTGGTCCCGTTTGTGTACTTTTTAAATAAAATGATGTTTAAAAAATTTAGTGTTGAAAGTGTTTCACTGAAGCTGACCTTCAGTAGAAAGATTGTGTTAATATGAAGTATCGGTTCTCATCCATATACATTCATGTACTAGTCCTGTTGTTGTTGGCAGATCTTTTGAGTGGTTGAATGTGGGAAAGCGTTTGGCCTTCGTATAACAAGAGACGTGGCAGACTGTTGTGTGTATATGTACATTCATGCGTATTCTGTGTGCGTATTTGGCGTTTCATTCATTCATGCAAGCCTCTGTCCCAGAGGGCCGTCTCACGAGAAAGAGAGACAATCAAGACCATGACACAGGAATCGAAGGCCAACCGCAACAGACATATGTACTTGTTTAGGAAATAGACACAAACAATCCTCTTGAAAAACATGCGCATACATGCTAGAATTGGATTGCTGTCTCATGTCTGTGTGTTTATGTACAAAAGACATTCAGAGACTTTGTCAGTGCCAGGAGTACACTTCTATCTTCTGGTCTTCGGGTCAAGACCAAGGTCCCGGTAGTCTACAATGAGACAAGCTTTATTGCCTTCTCTTTCACCGCCCATCAACTTAGCCTCACTTCCTTGTCCACTGACAAGATAATTCTCATTGTCCTAGTGGTCTAATCCATCCTCTACTGTTTCTCTGATCTTCTCCCTTGAGCAAAATTCTATGTGAATCATATCCAGTTGATCCTGCTCTTCCTCATTCTATGGTCCAAAGACTCTGACTTGCTGCTGGGTCATTTATCACCGCATAATGGGACTGGAGCTGTTCTGGGTCAGGCATCCAATCTGTGATTCCTTTTTTCTGGATGAGTTATAGGAAAGTCCATCCGTTGCGTATAGAAGTCGAACCTGGAAAATCTTTCTCTGCCACAATGACACTACTGTTGCCCTCTTGGGAGTTCTGTGAGTGATAAACACTCAACTCGGAGGATGTTTTCCCTACACGCCAGTCAACACTCATTCCACCGGTGAAATGGGGATTAAGACAGCTGTTTTTCTGCAATACGACATGACAAAATTCAATTTGAAAAGAAACAAAATTGAAGACTTTGTATTGAAAATTGATAGATAATCGATAAACCTGATTTTGTGGTAAATAGAAGTGTGATTATAGGTTTCAGTTGGCACAAAAATATTCACATGGGTAAACCAGTTTGTGCCTAGAAGCCCCATTGAAGACTAAGCCACTGAGAGAAACATCATTGATAGTACTTGATGAGAGGGCCTCCACATTCTTTCCCAATGATCTGATCTAAGCTGCTGCTTGTGGTGGGAAGGAGCCCCCTGGAGATGTGTCATTGATTACTGGGGCACAATGCCTTGAAGTGGCCCCGCAGTTCCAAACACTGTTATCCATCAGTGCTCATATCCCTCATGTTTACTTGCTACTATGTTGCCTGTATGAGAAAAATTCTTTACTAAAATACTAAAAGACTAACAACAATAAATCTCCCACATATTCACATCTTCAAATGGTTCCGCAAACACCCACAGTATTAATTATGCATTTTTCACAAACACCACATACACATATAGAGGCGGTCATGCAGAGGGCAAAGCTTTTGGTGTTACCTCCGATGTAGTGGATAACACTGGTGGTTAGCACTGAGGACCACAGATATGTTTAAATGGAAATGATTGTGAGCAGCTGAACCACAGCAGGACCACACACAGGTCTGGTGAACGCAGACCAACCGTGGCCAAGATAAGCTGGAAAACAAACACAATTCTGTCGGCATTTTACAAGTTGGTTAATTTCAATTCTACAATTGACTGTATGTATATATTCTTACGCTTGCACAGAGGATAGGGTTACCATAGCAAGTAGCTAAATTAAAGAAAACAACTATACAAAAGAGAAAGAAGAATTTTTAGTATTTGGCTTAACGGTATTTTATTAGAACACTGTATTTAGTGAGATTTAAGTTTTCATGGTAAGGATTGTGCATTTGCTCCATCACTGACATTTAATGTAAGGATATTATGGTCATCTCACGGTAAGCATTAGGCTGTCAGTTGTCCTTCACCTTACTCTTGCTCCTCTGGCTCGAGTGGTGATAATCACCAGGCTTCTTCACTGCTACACACACACACACACACACACACACACACACTTCAGAGACTAAACTGTAGTAAACCCCAAAGACAAATTTGTTCCCGTTTCTGCCAGGAGATATTTGCTGCCAAGGTTGAGTAGTGCCAGCTGAAAACATACCATCTCCTATGCAGAGTGAGGTTTGTACCTCATGCTGTGACAGGAAGAGAAGCCTTCAGTACTCATGGACCTCTTGGTGAGTTTGAGGAGCTGACAGCCAGCTGTATTAATAATCTCCCTTCCTCTGTCTCTCACATTCTCACTTTCGTAGATTTTCTCCCTCAGTTTCTCTCACTCTGTCTCTGTTTCTCTTGATCTGTGTGAATAAGTCAAGAATTGAATATATATATATATATATATATATATATATATATATATAATTTTAGGCCGTCTCGGAATCTGAATACATTTTTGCCATCTGATTTGCAGATGTTCAGAAATTCATCGTCAACACTGCCTCTAAAGGTAGGGCTAGAAATTCTTTTGACGCGGTAGCATTGTTTTCTATTGTCACGGCAGGTCAATAATAATAATAATAATAATAATAAATTGTCCAGTTTGAATTTGGACTTGAAAGCAATCATCCTACTACTGTTTGACCAATATGGTACCTGGTCGACCATTCAAGGTTAATTTAGTGGTAGTTTTATTCAGGTATTAATCATGAGGAAAAAAAACATATTTGACTAATGGTGGTTTTCTTCAGGATTTAGCTTGGAAGGTATGTCAGCAAACACATGACCTTGGTTGAGGAGTAATAACAATGGGAGTCTCAGCAGTGTCTTAGCTGTTCAAAACCTCCAACTTTTTACCTGGAATCAGCTGGAGCCAATCATCCAGATTGGTGGTCACAGCCCATAATTCTCCACTCACCACTGGAACCGCTTTGGTTTTTCAAATTCAACATCTGTTCCAGCTGTTTCTTCAGCCCCTGGTGCTTCTCGAACATCTTGTGCTTCTTTCTGAAGTTACTGTCAGCTGGGATCCCCACATCTATCGCAACAGCCCTCTCCTGCTCCTTGTCAACCACCACTCTGTCTGGTTGCATCTTCATGTCGGTCTAGGATTTCAAGTCCCACATGATCATAGCTCTGTCATTCTCAACCACTTTCAGTGGTGCTTCCCACCAGCACTTAGGGATTGCTAATCCATACAGATGTTCCTGTGCACTATCCCAACTGCTTGGTTATTATTCTCAGTGTCGTGTATCCCAGTGTGCATTTTACACCGTGCAGCTATATACTGGACTGGTCTTTGGGGCATTGTCAAGACTTGTGTTCTGTCTGTTATGGTAGACGCTTGCCTTTATGGATGTGGTGCTCAGAACATCCTGACAGTTTGTCAGTCCAGCCTTTTCCTGCCACCGGTACTTTTTTTTTTTTTTACTGGAAATCACTTCCATTATCTGTCAATGAAACCTCTCATGCAGGGTCTTGGTGTTCCACTGAATATCCACTTACCCCTCATCTGTTCTCTCAGCGGTTTATCTCAGGGGCCTGTCCTCCAGATGTGTTCATAGATACTCGGTGTTCCCATTTTTCATTGCTCATGGAGTTTTTCAGGATGCTGGATATTGGGCAGAACCCTCTGAGGTGCTGAACAGCAATGAGGAGCACCTTTGTGGCACTAGAAACACCACGCCCAGAAGTTCACAAGCACAACAATATGGATGTGAAACACATGGTCAGAAACAGCCAGCCCAGCAACCAGGGGCCCGACTTTTCACCTGACTCAAATAATTAAATCATTAAACACATAAACTAGATTTAAGTCATAGAATAAAGGTGGTCCACATTAACATTCATAAGCCTTGATTCAAAACAGATCTGCATAATGATGTATTACAGTAAAAAGTATATTTTAAAATGTTATTATAGTGAAATACCTCCAAGATATTTTTTTTCTCTCTCACAATGATGAGTAATAGTGGTGCAGATTTAGTGCATGCAGGAAAAAACTTATAAGAAACGAGAACTATATTAGATTTTTGCTCACTGATGATGATAGACGTAAAGTACAAATTTGAGAGGAGGACATAATGCACTAACATTTCTTCCAGTCAGGTAGCTCTCCAAATGTTGAATAAAAAAACCAGGTGAAATCAGACATGTATATTTGGTGTTCCACTCTGTATTTGTGCTAACAATATTAGCATATTCACAGCCTTTGTACTGTAGCTGTGAACCGAGCTCTGCCAGTCCGTCACTTCTACAAAAAGTCTTGCTCGGTCACACATCAGTAAGTTGAGCAATGGCCTGAAGGGGCATTCAGATTGGTTCCCCCAAACAGGATGTGGTTAAATGAAGACTCAAGAGACTTTTGCCTCGTCTCTCCCACTCAAATGCACCCTGGCTGTGTTTTTGAGTGTAGGACAGTTTAAAGGAACGGACAGTAAGCAGAGGAGGAAGCAGAGTCTGTGGAGGTGAAGCAAGAGAAAGGGAAAGCTAGATTAGAGTTCAGGGAGGCAACAGAAAGGGAGGGCTGATCACAACCTTTGGTGGTCTTACAAGACCATTGCTCAACGCAAGCGATGCTATTGGCTTTCGGTCTTGGCTTCTCCACTGGCTTTTGTGCTGGATTGGGATTGAGAACCACCAGAAGTATTAGGAGCATTTAAAAGTTTCCTTGGATCACAGTTCATCAGCATCTGCATGTTTGTCTTGGATGAGTCAGGGTCGCTGGCTCCACAATGCCTGTTGTAAATTCTGCTTTTCTGATGAAGGTTGAATGTTGATATAATAATTAATGTAGTGTTGTATTGTACATGGTGTTTCTGGACATGGTGTGGTTGGATCAAACTATTATATAAATCTCTATGTGCCTGTGTACCAGAATCTGTCATCTTGGATTTGTGTCTTTATATCCCAACTGAAGAAGTGCTCCTGCTAGCTCTATAAATTCAGTGTGGACAGGACTAGATGGCTGTTCTCACTGGCACAGTGCTGTTTGTGTGTTTGTTTTGTGTGTGTGTGTGTGTGTGTTTGGCACAGATCAACGCTCCTATTTTGCATAGCAGAGCAGTGAAAATAAAGCTAAGGTTACAACCACAGGCCCTGACAAAATAATCAGTGCAGCAATGTGACATTTATATGCCCTTGTGTCCCCCCAGTCACCCCCTCACACACCATGCACACACCCATCATTACGCTGTTGACCGTAAGAATATCCTAAGCATTACTCTTGATACCAATTGCAGTCCTGCAAGTCCTCCTGTTTTCTCTCATTGTGACAGCAATCACGCCCCTTTAACGTATGGCTGATCATGTGTGTCAGTACATGCAGCGTGTAAACCCATGCATAATATGAGTGTGTTTATTTTAGACATGGGGTTGTCCTGCTGTCTGGAACATTTAGAGCAAATATGTCAAATATGTCAAAGTCAAGGCCCGCGGGACAGATTTGGCCCGTAATGAATTATTTATGGCCCGCGGGATGATTTTTAATTACTATTGGAACCGCCCCTCGAGCCACATCAGCCCGCTGGTGTTTTGCACGCACCAACACTACATTTCCCACAATGCAACGGTAGAGGAAGTAACTGCAGCGCAGCAAGTGGGCTTTTGTTTCATTGTTTGTCAGCAGTCAGAGTGGAGGTTGGATTTTAGTGACTCCCCAAAAAATGGCTATAAGGAAGGTGGACGCTGATAGCAGGGAGTCTGACTGATAAACACCTTCACTTCATCCTGAGGATTTCCTCAGTTTACAGCCCGACCCAAAACATTGATGAACTTTTACGAAAGCTTGAGACACCATCAAAGATCAGCCTCAGACAAATGAGCATCACACAGCAGTAAAGTATATTCAGTTTTAAGTTCAGTTAAATTTTTACATTTGTGATGTCTCCTTGAAGGAAGTATTGTTTTCTCTGTGTGTCGTATATTTTTGTATTTTGTTTTATTTATATCCATTTCAGTTGAATGGACTCAGGGAAAATTGCAGATCAGAGCCATGAGAAAGAATACAACTGATCTTATTTACATGTATTTTCTTTTCTTTATTTATTTCACCATTTGAAAGCAGTGATTGGTAGGATCATAGAGCAGCATAATAATGCATTTTCAGTTTATGCTACATGCAATTTCATTTATGCGTTTATCTTGATTATTAATGTTTCACCTTGAAGTTACTGACAGAGCCATAACAAATTATTGCTTTGTTCATTTAATCATTAAATAATATACACTGTGTTCAATAAGCTGTGTTCATTTCAATATGTTTTAATAAACGTTGAACCAGTCTAGTCCTCGGCTTGTAGCAAATTTGTTTTTTTGGCCCTCCGTGTATTTGACTTTGACACCCCTGCCTTAGGGTCATCTAAATGTGAAAGTGGGGTTTGGTTCCCTCCTCTCATTGCTTCACCACCCTTCAGTCCTGGCTCCGCCCACTCCACCTGTTCCATCCCCGGCTCCTGATTGGTGCAGCATGTTCTCCTTTGAGTGCTCCAATCACATATCCTCAATCAGAGCGGGAGGCCTCAAATCGTCTTCAGCTGTTCAGATGGGGGGGGGCTGTTTCCTCACAGACTGTCTGCCTCATTTGCTCCTGCGAGATACGATGTTTTAACCAAATTTGTGACCACAGTGTGGAAGAGTGGGCCAAGTTAGTCGCCTGTCGATTGCAGGCAGGCAGTGGATTTTGTTAGCATTAGGAGTGGGGGGGGGGGCTGCCCACCACTTTTTTTGTACAACTGTAATTGGATTACTTTGTGGGTTTTGTTTTCACTTAACTTGTAATTTACAGACGAATTCAGCAGTCCTCTTTTGGTTCTATTCCTTTGAGCAGCATCCTTTGGCCCTTTTGTTCATTTTGAAAACCTTTACCCTGTCCAGGAATTTAAAACGATCTTTGGTTTATTAAATATTTTTTCGTTAACCCTTTAGCATTGGTTTCTTCTTGTTACAACTCTTTTAAACGAGCTGGGTCGTAACAGTGATCCATCCTGGAACTGGTGGATCATGTAGAGCAGTGGTCAAACTAAGGCCCGCGGGCCGGATGCGGCCCGCCTCCACGTTTGGCACGGCTTCCTGAACAGTACCAGAAAAAGCCCCCCCATATCACTTAGTTGGGTTTCTTGTTTGATTTGTGGTTTTCACAGGGAAGTTAATGAGAGCTGCAAACAGAGTGTCTACAAGCCTCCTGGACCCGACAGAAGGGTCGGTCAGTCCAACAGGAAGTTAATGTCCAAGGCCTTTTTTGTGAAGATTTCAGAGAGGGTTCTTATCTATTTCATAAATAGTGTCTGCATCCTGTTCATTCAGCTTACTAGTAGACGCTACTTCACGTTAGTAAAACATCAGCAGCGTTTTTTTCTACTGATCACATTACAGGTTCTTCTTCCCAAAAAAATTGATCCTACCTTTTTTTGCTGTTATTACCTACAAACCTGAACACGTCGGAACGTTCTTCGCCTGGCGGCCGCCTATCCCCTCCCCCCCTCACCCAAAAACAAATTCATGCTCATGAAAGCAGTAAAATATCAGCCGTTTCTGGGCACCATAACCCCCTCTTTCTGTACCTCCAACACCGCGGAGGGGACACGGCCCCCCCCGGGCCTCGTTACTGCGAGACACAGTTTTGATCCAGAACCTGCAGCGCTGGGTTGGGACATGAATATCAAACCAAGGGATCATCGTTACGGGCTAACCCACCACGCCACCGATTCCTTCACGCGCAGACCTTTTCTCCGCACGTATTTGTCTTCGTCATTCAGGAAACAGCCTGAAAAATGATGGGATGGGTGGGATTTGAACCTATAATGACTGTACACCTGCTCAGCCCCTCAACAGGCTGAGCTACCTGACTCCACATGAAGGGAGTGGTCGGATGTTGTATTTATTATTCACAACATTCTGGAGAAAACCTAAAGGCAGCAGCTGGGTTTTGAACCCATAACCTCTGATTTGAGTTCCTCCTCTCATCTCTCCGAGCTAAACCTTCAGCTGCTTTGATTTGGTTTGGAACTTGTATTTATGGGGTTCACAGGTGGAGGAAACAACCAAAATGTTTCTGTCACCAGGTTTAGAACCAATTCCCCACTACAATGACCACCTGGGTGTGTCCTCCTCCCCTCCTTCATTCCTATGATCACTTTAACTTAGCTATGCGCATGTTTTTTGGAGCCACCAGACACGTGGAGAACATGCAAACTCCTCACAGAGAGGCCCTCAGTGGGATTTGAACCCCGGACCTCCTGGCTGTGAGGCGACAGCGTTACCGCTGCGCCGCCGTGCCGCCCTGATGAAAGGACAAGGACGACTTCAAGAACAATTCACGCTTCCGACAAAACCTTCTTTTTCCTGCCTGCACTATTTGACTGGACTAACTTCTGCTTTATTTGAAAATGTTTGAAGCCTCTTCTTGGTTCTGACCCGTAGATTTAACCCACGACTTTCCAGAAGACAATAAACGTTTACATTTAGGCACCCCTGCAATTTCTGTTCCAAACTGACCCCGGCCCCCCATCAGAGAAGGGAAAAGTCATGTGGACCTTACAGGAAAAAGTTTGGAGACCCCTGATGTAGAGGATCAACAGTCGGTCTTGTAATGTTTGTAACTTCAATAAGTAATAAATTCAGTTATTTAACATTAAGGAGTAGTTACATTTATGTTACATTACATTGAGTTACATTTAGTTACATTTATTAGTTGCATCTGGCCCCTCTGACTACAGCTGTTACGCTGATGTGGGACTCGGTGATGATGAGTTTGACACCCCTGATTTAGAGGATGTGACATCATAATGTTGGGTGCTGACGTGCGTTTTGCAATTGACGTAATTTGGGCTGTGCAGCCATCTGCTTGTTTCTCAAGATCCTTGGTCTGGGGAGGCCTACGGAGGCCTGGGGAGCTGGTTGATTAGGGCCCTCGTTTGTGTAACTGCTGCGGTTCCAAGGTTAAAGGCCACGTCGCAATTAAAAAGAATCAGAGCTGTAATACACTGTGGATAGGATCAGCTCATAGCTCAGAGGTATAGGGTGGAGTGTGTGGTTGTGTGTGCATATTTGTGTGTGTGATCAGTCTTTGTGTTTGCAATTCATATGACTTATTAGTGAGTGTATAAAGTGTATTGTTAATGAGCTGTATAATCTCAAAGCCCCACAGTGTGTCTTCACTCGAAGAGGAAAAGCTAAGCCACAGAGAAAGCCGGTCAGGAAGGAGAGACAGAGCAGAAAAGTGCATCCACGAGTGTGTGGGATAGTTGAGACAGTTACTCTGTGCGTTCTCAGATGAAGAGAACATGCTAGTCCTCATTCTGAAAGGATGTCATCATTTATGAAGTATGTCAGGAAAAAGGAGAATTGTCTTACCTTCATGTGTCACGATGAGTTGGCCCAGGTTCCTGGTTCAAACCTGATCGTTACAGTTTGTCCCAGTTCTACAGAAAATAGCAGACTGGGGTCTAGCCATTTCTACTGCCCCTTATTTCTTTTGTCTTCTCTTCTTTTCCCCTTGTTTCCTCCCCTTCTTCCTCATTTCATTTCCTCCTCTTTCCACCAGGCATTAATTCATTCCCTACTAAACCTACATGAGACCAGGGCAGAGCTTACACAAAAGCACATCCTTATAGCTGAATTTACACGTCCAAGGTAATAAACCTAGAGTGATCTTTATAGATATGTACAACAAATGGATGTACATAAACTCTATTACATCTCTCATCTTTTGGGCTTTCTCTCTCATTGTGTTGCAGCCACATGCTCCTGTTATGTGCAATGTAAACTATTTATCTCCAAGTCCTGGAGGGGAAAATAATACCACCGCAAGTTATTGAAACCAGGCTAATCCAACATCACCATCTAAATGCTTTTACTTTCTGTTGATGGAGAGGAAATGGCCCTGATCCTGATAAACCATTTATTTATGGACTTAAGGCCACAGATGAGTTAGAATGGTAGTTTTGGCCACCAGTTGATAGTATGCAGTACCTGTAATTTTCTGTTTGCTTGTTGGTTTGTTTTACAGTTTATGCAGTGTAAAAACAATGTGTGTGCTTCTCAGATGCTAAATGTCTGCTACATTTCACAATCAGATCTTTGTTACTTTTTTAGAACTGCATTACTGCAAAAGGATAAAATGGGTCAACAGTGACATTGACCCAATGCTGGACCTAAACACAGGATAAGGAGGTTGCAACAACTATAGTACCTGTCATTTAAAAATGGAAGCTTTACTGAGGGAACTAATCCAAGGTGACAATGTCTAAAACTTAAAAAAAAAAAAAATTTTGAATGTGTAATTGTTGTTGGTTTTATTTTACTTTCACTTGATACTGCTTCTCACTATTTAACTCACTTGCACCATCTCCTTTCATTATTATAAAATACATTGTTAAATATTTTAGGCTTGCACATGGGTGATTCATATTTTAAGTAAATCTGATCATTATAGTTGATTTATTTACATTTTGAAACAGGAATGATGACTCTTCATGCTCCTTTCCTCTCCATAAAACATGCTGACAGGCAAAATAATTGTTCAAACATTCACATATATTTGAATTACAATATTGCCATGAAATAAATTATCATTTACCTACATGAAGACAGTCAGTCAGCTGCCCTCACTTCAGAGACAGGAGGCTAAAAGACAGAAAGACAGAGGAATGAGATTTCATCTGGAGCAGGAATATCAAAAATACATGAACAGGTTATAATTTAGCCCAGGGGCCCATTTAATACCAGGTTTCAACTCCCATTCCTGCACATCTGTGCACCTCATCATGATTAAGTGCACCATTTAAGCAAGAAAAAGCCTGTCTGTTTTCTAAGGGCATAATGGTTGAGGTTGTCAATTGAGATGTCAGCTGTTCTCATCAGCTGGTCATATCCATCCAATTACAGTTCGCAGGTGGAGAATCCCTTTCCATACTAACAACACACTTGAAGCTACCCTTTTGAATATCATCTCAATGATAACTCTGTTCTTTCATGCTGCTGTGTGTATCATCCCAGTTTTTGCAGATTCAAAAACTAATTTCATTAGCCTCATCAGTGTCAGCAGAGTCATCAACCACCACCACCAGGTCGATAAAGTGTGTTTTCATAGCATTTATAGCAGAGGCTCCTCAACCATAGTTGGCTTTGGCTACAGTGATAGATTGGGTGTTGTTAGGTTAGGTATGTGGTTTAACCCTTGCATGATAATATAAAATATAAATAGTCAAGTCAGCACATACCATATGTTGCAGTAAATCTCTTACTTTATTCACTTGTGGAATAATCATAATAATCCAAATTTAGCGAGTCACGCCAGTTGTGTTTGGTCAGAACTGTAGGGCCCACAATGCAAAACCTCAAATAAAGATCCACCAGAAAATGAAAGGTTTAAACATGACAATGACTAAGTTCAGAGCAGAAAGGCACTTTCTGGTCTTAGTAACTCAGAAGAATGTGAAGTATGGCAATAAAGGTCAGGGAAGAAAAAAGAACAAACACACAAACAAACAAACAAAAAAATCACAGAGTCGTTACCACTGAAGATGAATCTGACAAATACTGGGTAGCAGACTGGGGCTCAAGTATCTGGGTGTGCTGAGGTAGCACGTTGTAAGTGTTTTCCAAAGTCCTAAATCCTCCTCCACATCTTTCCTTTGTCTCATGACTGTCGCCGCCAAGGTCAAGAAAAAGAGGTTAGAAAAAGTTGATAATACCTAATTTTTGGACTTTCGGGCTAGAGAGGAAACTAATGAGACACAACGGGGGAGTAAATAGTGGGAATAAGTGTATGGCATGACTGGACAAGGGGAGCAGCAAATTTGTTTGAATGATTATAGTTTCATAGAACTTCTTTTCCTTTTGGCTTTTCCCTTCAGGGGTCGCCACAGCGAATCAACCGCCTCCATCTAACCCTGTCCTTTGCATCCTCTTCTCTCACACCAACTACCTTCATGTCCTCTTTCACTACATCCATAAACCTCCTCTTTGGTCTTCCTCTAGGCCTCCTGCCTGGCAGTTCAAAACTCAGCATCCTTCTACCAATATATTCACTATCTCTCCTCTGGACATGTCCAAACCATCTCAGTCTGGCCTCTCTGACTTTATCTCCAAAACCTCTAACATGTGCTGTCCCTCTGATGTACTCATTCCTGATCCTATCCTTCCTGGTCACTCCCAGAGAGAACCTCAGCATCTTCATCTCTGCTACCTCCAGCTCTGTCTCCTGTCTTTTCCTCAGTGACACTGTCTCTAGACCAAACAACATCGCTGGTCTCACCACAGTTTTGTACACCTTTCCTTTCATTTTAGCTGAAACTCTTCTATCACACATCACACCTGACACTTTTCTCCACCCATTCCATCCTGCCTGGACACGCTTCTTCACCTCTTTTCCCCACTCTCCATTGCTCTGGACTGTTGACCCCAAGTACTTAAAATCCTCCACCTTCTTGATCTCTTCTCCCTGTAACCTCACTCTTCCACTTGGGTCCCTCTCATTCACACACATGTACTCTGTCTTACTGCGGCTAACCTTCATCCCTCTCCTTTCCAGGACAAACCTCCACCTCTCTAGCTTCTCCTCCACCTCGTCCCTACTCTCACTGCAGATCACAATGTCATCTGCAAACATCATAGTCCATGGAGATTCCTGTCTAACCTCGTCTGTCAGCCTGTCCATCACCATAGCGAACAAGAAGGGGCTCAGAGCTGATCCCTGATGCAGTCCCACCTCCACCTTGAACTCCTCTGTCACACCTACAGCACACCTCACCACTGTCTTACAGTCCTCATACATGTCCTGCACCGCTCTAACATACTTCTCTGCCACTCCAGACTTCCTCATACAATACCACAGTTCCTCTCTGGGCACCCTGTCATAAGCTTTCTCCAGATCTACAAAAACACAATGCAGCTCCCTCTGGCCTTCTCTGTACTTCTCTATCAACATCCTCAAAGCAAATACTGCATCTGTAGTACTCTTTTTTGGCATGAAACCATACTGCTGCTCACAAATGCTCACTTCTGCCCTTAGTCTAGCTTCCACTACTCTTTCCCATAACTTCATTGTATGGCTCATCAGCTTTATTCCTCTGTAGTTGCCACAACTCTGCACATCTCCCTTGTTCTTAAAAATGGGCACCAGCACACTTCTCCTCCACTCCTCAGGCATCTTCTCACTATCTAAGATCCTGTTGAACAACCCAGTCAGAAACTCTACTGCCACCTCTCCTAGACACTTCCAAACCTCTACAGGTATATCATCAGGACCGACTGCCTTTCCACTCTTCATCCTCTTCAGTGCTCTCCTCACTTCATCCTGGCTAATCTTTGCTACATCCTGGTCCACAACAGTCACCTCTTCTAGTCTTTGTTCTCTCTCATTTTCCACGTTCATCAACTCCTCAAAGTACTCTTTCCATCTTCCCATCACACTGCTGGCACCTGTCAATAGACTTCCATCCCTATCCTTAATCACCCTAACCTGCTGCACGTCCTTCCCATCTCTATCTCTCTGTCTTGCCAGCCTGTATAGATCAGTCTCTCCCTCCTTACTGTCCAACCTAGCATACAAGTCATCATAAGCTTCTTGTTTGGCCTTTGCTACCTCTACCTTCACCTTACGCTGTATCTCCCTGTACTCCTGTCTACTCTCCTCAGTCCTCTCAGTGTCCCACTTCTTCTTAGCTAACCTCTTTCTTTGTATACACTCCTGTACCTCCTCATTCCACCACCAAGTCTCCTTATCTACTTTCCTTCCAGATGACACACCAAATACTCTCCTACCTGTCTCCCTGATCACATTAGCTGTAGTTGTCCAGTCATCTGGAAGCACCTCCTGACCACCCAGAGCCTGTCTTAACTCCTTCCTAAAGGTCATGCAACACTCTTCCTTTTTTATCTTCCACCATTTCGTCCTCTGCTCTGCCTTTGCCCTCTTCATCTTCCTCACCACCAGAGTCATCCTACACACCACCATTCTATGCTGTTTGGCTACACTCTCGCCTACCACTACTTTGCAGTCACTGATCTCCTTCAGGTTACATCGTCTACACAAGATGTAGTCTACCTGTGTGCTCCTACCACCACTCTTATAGGTCACCCTATGTTCCTGCCTCTTCTGGAAGAAAGTATTCACTACAGCCATTTCCATCCTTTTTGCAAAGTCAACTACCATCTGTCCTTCTGCGTTCCTCTCCTGGATACCAAACCTGCCCATCACTTCCTCATCACCTCTGTTACCTGCACCAACATGTCCATTGAAGTCTGCACCGATGACAACTCTCTCACTTCTAGGTATGCTCTGCATCACTTCATCAAAGTCCAACCAGAATTTCTCCTTCTCCTCCAGCTCACATCCTACCTGTGGGGCATACCCACTAACAACATTGAACATCACACCTTCTATTTCTAGCTTCAGACTCATCACTCTATCCGACACTCTTTTTACCTCCAGGACATTCCTAACAAACTCCTCCTTCAAGATAACTCCTACTCCATTTCTCTTTCTATCTACACCATGATAGAACAACTTGAACCCTGCTCCTTGCTACCTTTCCACCTGGTCTCCTGGACACACAGTATGTCTACCTTCCTCCTCTGTATCATGTCGACCAACTCTCTACCTTTTCCTGTCATAGTTCCAACATTCAACGTCCCTACTCTTAGTCCTATACTCTTGGCGCTCCTCTTCTGTTTCTTCGTGCGAGCGCACTTTCCTCCTCTCCTTCTTCGACCAACAGTAATCCAATTTCCACCGGCGCCCTGTAGGTCAACAGCGCCGATGGCGGTCGTTGTTAACCCGGGCCTCGACCGATCCGGTATGGAAGTCATATGTTTGATTCGCATCTTTGATTTGGCAAAAGTTTTACGCCGGATGCCCTTCCTGACGCAACCCTCTGTATTTATCCGGGCTTGGGACCGGCACAATAAGACACTGGCTTGTGCCCTCTTGCGGCTACATTTATAGTTTCATAGAACAAAAGATGAAAATGTGAAAGGTGTAGGCCTGCCGTGCAAATGTCCGCTATACTTTGTACATGCACACTCAAGGGAGAGAGAGAGAGAGAGAGAGAGAGAGAGAGAGAGAGAGAGAGAGATAGAAAAAGAGAGAGCGAGAGAGAGAGAGAGAGAGATAGTAGAGATCTGCTAGAGAGAGCCTCTCTCTCTCTCTCTCTCTCGCTCTCATATCTCGCTATCTCTCTCGCTATCTCTACTCTCTCATCTCTCTCTCTCTCTCTCTCTCTCTCTAGCCTCTCTCTCTAGAGGTTGACGATGTGACAGTGGGAATGAAGTGCAAGATAGTATGTTCAGCAAGACAGATACAATGAATCGGAGACATAAAACATTATTTCCACATTGTTTCATGGCTGTTTTATTTGAAAGTACATCTGAGCCCACCCACAATTCTGCACGACTCTGCAGAATCAGAATCACACACTTCATTACGTCCACTGTTTGCAGAGAAATGGAGACAGCACCGCAAGCCGCTTGCTATGTTTTAATATTCTTGACAGAAGAGGAAGAAACATCTGGAACACAGCTAATTACTGAGAGAAAATAAGAAAATATAATCAGACTACAAGGTCTCTGCAGATAAATACATTGTCAGACACTTTGTCATCAGTAATGATTGAGAGAAATTACTTCTGCATAACTCCTTGTACTATTTTTAGAAAATCTTGCATAGAATTTCAAGGTTAGTAACACAAAGAAGATGATGAAGACGCACAAGAACAAGAAGAAATATTTCTATTGCCAAGAAAAGCACATAATGCTATGGTAGAAACAGTAGTATAAGAGCAAGAATATAGTGTGACCAGAAAATAGTCTTTGTGGTTGGAACATATGAGTTATGGCTTTTCTTCACAAAAGAAAATACACCATGTATTGGATATGGATTCCAAACTATATTTTTTCTGTACTGATCCAGATTATTTTATGAATAGAAATATTTTTGTGTTTCAAATTTCTTAAACCGCTCAGAATTATTAATTTCTAAATACACACTTCAAGTTCTTTTGAATTTTAATGAGTCGAGTCGACCACTTTAAGGAAGTCCAAGTGATTGACAATGGCACCTAGAGCACCCTAGCTGTTCACTGAGGTGTTCCTGTGTCTTGGTGAAATTCATTTTGACGCTCTGAATGTGTGCTGGCCAGAATAGAGGAAGTTGGGTACCACTTCTGTCATTCTCATACATGCAGCTGCCTGTCAATAGAGGCTCCCAAGCCTAAGGAGACCTTGGAGATAGACCTGGACCTGAAGGATCTCGTGTATCTGATTATTCTGAGCTGATTTAGAAACTATGTTCTGGGGTTTGTCTATTGCAATTATATCCTGCCTGAATGTTAAATAGGTTAATCTCTTTTTATGTAAAAACTTGTGGTGTCAAGTGTTACATTTTTTAATCAAGTTAATCACAATAATCATCAGTGATTTATCACAATCACAAATTTAAACTACAACCAATGCAGTCAGAGACTGCAACATCCCGCGACACCCCTGAATTCAAACTTTTACCCTGACCTACTTGCATAGGTCAAAGATCAAAGCTAGTGCTTTGACCTACTGTTATTGATCAAAGCACTAGCTTCGATCTATGGTCTTACTCACACCGGCCTTCTCCCATGTCTCTCTATCTTATCCAGTTACTGAGAGTACAAAAGTTGAAACTGGACCTTGACCTAGTTTTCTCAAGGTCAAGGTCATCATCTCATTTTCATCCCCTTTGCTGCCCGAGTAATGTGCTTTTTGTTTCATCTTTCTATCTGCAATGGTTGCGAAGATATTTGGACATACTCATGGACAAACGGACTAACGGTGGAACACACAAACACTGACAATTACAACACATCACTGCTTTGAAGCGGGATGTAATTACTAGGTTTTTTTTTCCTGTACTTTTGGAAGGAGTTAAAATGATTTGTCTTAAATGATACCTCAACTTAGATTTGAAGATTACGTCTTGACAATGACAGACCTTCTGAACTTCCAGCTCTGCTGTGTTTTGTGTAGTGACTCTGAAATGTCTGATTATTTTAGGGTCTCTGCTGTTGCATCAACTAACTGATGTGTTGCACACAAACTGCTGGATGCCGTGATCTCATTAGGAGATGTACTGTACATGATTCAGACACAGGTTTCAGATTTTATCTGAACTTCCACCTAGGAGCTTTTTAATGTGAACCTTACTGTTGGACACGTAAAGGCTTCTCTCCTCCTCCTTCTCAAGCATCCATCCTGGACTTATGGAGCAAATTGGGGTCAATCTTTGTTAACTGATGAATTTGCATTAAAACAAATTTAAATGTGTTAGCTTTCCCAGACTGATCAAAAGCAACTGTTTTTAGACTCCAGCAATAACAGCCCCAAAAAAACCCCAAATGTCATCTAATTAAGTACAGCCTAATCTCATCATTCCTCTGTATCAATAGAGATGTTGATTTAAAGTGTGGCTGCCACTGCTATTTAAACTAGCACATTTATATCCTGCTCAATTATCATTGTTGCTTTTCTTTGTTCGCTGTCCAGGTCAGGGAATCAAGTTAAGTGCAACCTGTCCCTCATAAATTATGTTTATATACTACTAATTTGTGTTGAGTGCCAAAGGGCTGTATAGCATTGGCAGAGTGTTATGAACATGAATCAGACTATAATTGTGGAGTCCTAAGTAGTTCCCAGATGTCTCCTTCAAAGTTGAAATGTAAATTACACCCTTGGGTGAAGGTGAATTGAAGGTGAAAGAAGGAATAAATTGCTTTGCCACAACTCCGAATCTCTCTTTTCCTCCTTCTGCTCTTGGATTATAAGTTTTCACATTTATTTCCATCTTCCGAATGACCTCTTGGTCAACGGACTCATGTCATCTCAGCAGCTCTGACAATAGGAGCAGATTTGTTTGCACCAAATGTATGTTCAATTTCGTGTGTGTGCGTGTGTGTGTGTGTGTGTGTGTGTGTGTGTGAGAGAGAGTGTGAAATGCCAGGTGTGTGCCCTGTCGTGCATAGCTGGTGAGGTATAACCAGGCCCGGCAGGCAAAAGTGTGCGTCTTGTCACACACACACACACACACACACACACACACACACACACACACACACACACTGATCACAGTTGAGAGATTCCAGGCCCATCTCTCATTATCTAACACACCTGTTTTAAAAGTTCTCCATGCAGAACTCAATGCTTAAATCAGGAGAAATATGACCATTCATTGAAGCAGGATGTGAGTTAGTTGATGATAATTTATTGAATAAGATCTCTCTTTGATGTAATGTAGTTATTATAGTATCCGAGTATTCCTCATGCTGCAAACAATCTTCCAATTGACATTTTGAAATTGTTCCTTGTACTTCACTGTTGCACTAATGGTCCACAGAGAAGCAGCGCATCACCCCCTATTAGTGTATCCACACGATTTTTTTAAACAAAATCAAAGCGGATGATTCTTAAAGAAGTATTATACTGTAAGCATCATATGTTATTGTTTCTCCTTGTCCCTGTTTTGTCATGGGTATATAACATTACATGTGATGTCTGTCGCACCTGTATTCATCTTAGTAATAAAATGTCTCGACAAATCATGGCAAAAAAAAAAAACCCCAAAAAACACTAGGGATATTATTGAGGAGTTGAAAACAAAGCATTCTCCAGTGATGATATCTGGTGGGTTTTTCCCAAGTGTTTTTATTTGCTCTGCAACTTCACAAGGTTTAAGGAATGTGTTCAACTTGCAGTCATAGGAGAGGCAAGGTCCAATTATTGACACCTGCATGTAGAAACGTGAGCAGGCAAGAGATGTATAAAAAAAAAAAAAGAAAGAAAGATCTACTGGCTCCATGTATATATATGATACAAAACAAAACACTTTCCCTTGATCCCTTGATGTTGGTGTAGTTAAAATCCAAAACTCAGTGCCAGAACACAGAAAATGTACTATATTAAAACCTGAACAAAAACTAAGATAAAATTCACCAGAGTTGATCTTTTGAAAATGTTTAATGACCACCCGCTTCCCTAATTAATCTCCCGGAGAAGCAAATGGAAGATAAATAATGAAGCTGTTAAACAGCTGTGTTGTCCCACATTTTCATGCCCTCTAATTTAAATCTGGAGGGCCGTTACGCTCTCCAAACTTGGCAGATCATTCTAATGTCGGTTTGAAGACTTCCCTCTGTCTTTCTCCCGCTTTGCACTCCACAGTTGTCTCTCTCTCTCCTGTGCACATTTTCTGTCTCTGTCCCTCTCTCTATCCCTCTCTCTCTATCTATATATCTATCTGTCTCCCTATTTTTAAGGAATTCATCTCTGTAATTTATTTCATGCTGGATAAAAGACAAGGTGGACTCGTAAATCAAAAGCACTTTATACAAAAAAGGAATAAAAGCTGACTGCCTCTGGGATGATTTAGATTGCATACCTTGAAATTGGACATGTAATAAAGGAAATATGGAATTTTCCCCTTAGGTCTTTATCAATAATACAAATGTGAGCATACCTGAACTCACAATGTATTACAATATTTACATAACGTCATTTGTTAGCCACAAGAGAGGATGTCTGCGATCATAAGGCAAACAGAGTGCATGAAAAGTGAGTCAAGTGTGATCTACACCCGTGCAAAAATAATTCTTATCACAGCAGATATATGGTTTAAGACCCTTTGATGACCGAATTTCCCAGAACATGAATATAAACCTTTGCACAGACAGGTTTATACTTGAGCTAAAATCAACGCTTAAATCTTTTGCTCCGGACATTTCTTGTACACTTGTTTTTTCGTTTTCCCTCAACAAAAACCCGACAGACTAAATACCTTGTAGTTGGGATATCTCTATACTGATACAAGGGTGGAGATTTAGCTGTCATTTGTGAATATGGGCAATCAATCAATCAAAACAAATGAATCATCATATAATATAGATGTAAAGAGACTACCTGTAGGCTAAAGATTATCTGGGCAATATGTCTGATATTGTTAATTTCAGTTTACCCTCTGTCAAATTTGATCTATAACATTTAATCTACAATATAATGACCTGCTAAAGACAACTGTGTTCACACAGGTTGTGTGAATCTGCAGTGCTTTCTTGCATGCAGCGATCATGTTACTCCGGGACACCACTGGCAGCTCCTGCTCCTCTCCTCTTGCCCATTCATCATTTGATGACGTTAGATAACAACTTATCCTCTCCATGACTTGAGCTGAACCAGACAAAATGAAAACACATGATCCAGTCGTGCAAAGGTAAAATTTAGCACAAGTTTTGAAAGTGCTCAACTGTTAATTTAAAATATACCATCTTAACAAGTTCATAAACTCCAAGAGAGCAGGGAGCCATCGATGGAGGGTGGAGATTCATGTTCTCTTTCAGGTAATCGGCCCTGCATTTGAGAACACAATCACGTATGCATATCCTCACCTCTACACAGCTGAAGTTCCAAAAAGCACTATAGGGCTGAGATGCTGTGCCTTACATTATACGATGCCTGCGTTTTACTGCTGAGGCTGCAAAATGAATCTAACAATATTACTGTTGCATACATGGGAAAAACTACATGTCTGAATTGCTATGAAATAAAGTTCTTTAGAACAGCGCTGTAAGTGAGTAAAAGTCTGCAAGTCGGTAATGGCAACAAGTTAACATCGTGCACGGTCTCCATGGAGCTCCAGCTTAGAGGGACAGGCCTAAAAGGAATGTCAGTGTCTTCAAGTCTTTTGGTAAAGACTTAGGAACCACGGTCTGAATGAAAACACCTGTCCCATATAGAGGCCAGTGTATAGAGAACTTCCTGATCCAACATACACATTCATGAATATACGGCACATTTTCATGTAAAAACACAAACACTAAACTCACAAATGAACGCAAATCTGCATAGACGCCATTTGTGCTCACACACGTTGTATTGCACAAACTGCTGCACATGTAGCATGTGTCATCCTTTCCATGGCTACCTTACATCAGTAACATTTTTCGCATCTTTTCCTTCAGGAGGTAAAGTGCAGTGAAATACTATCCCTGCATTATAGACATGGAAAAGACCCAAAAATGCTCTACACGTCCAACGAAACCTCCCCTACGCCTCCTGTCAGACTTTCAGTAGGAAAAAAGTCTCTTCTGGAGACAGTGAGTTATTTGTGCAGGTCTGCAGCATGACTGCAGGCTTGCAGTGGACTGTCGCTGGGATGGGTGACTGGTTTTACTGGTCTACCTCTGCTCCCCTCAGAGGGACAAAGTGAGCGGAACAGCATGATCTGGGTGTAGTAGTGGAAACTGTTTTCCTGGGCAGACATACATGTGGGGCCTGACAAGCAGCTTCTTCATTAGTGCAACTTTCTAAAAAAAAAAATACTGATTGTGCAAGCTGTCTTAAAACTGGATTAAGAGTTATTCAGTCTGAAAATCCAAAGTTATGGAGAGAAGCGAGCTCATTTCTTGCACGGCCGTTCTTACTGTAATGCTTGGCGTATTTCCGATTTCATCAATATAGTAGTTTTAAATGTGTTTTTGTTCCTTGCCATTGAAACAGGTCTTATCCACTACCCTCTGTTGACAGTGTGGCATCTGACGTAGCTAATGTTAATTAACTATGCATGCATAAAACTCAACAAACAGCTCTGGGTCTGTATGTTTTTTGAATAGAGCACTCTACAGTTTTCTGTATAACTCATATAAATCTGATTTTGCTTTACTGACATCCAAAAAGAAGTTCGGGAGAGCTGGATGAGGGAGAGACAAGTGTGTGAGAGAGAAGCACATAAAGAGTGAAAACTGAGGGGCCGTGAGGAGAAGAGAAACACTGATGGGAATACTGGGACCAGATATTTCCCCTGTTTTGCTAGAGCTGCATATATTTTGTCCCAGTTGTATGTTAGAGCCCTGGGTCGGAAAGAATTTCCTAATTGCGTTATCCGCTGATAGTTATTTCAGGTATCAAGTTTTTGTTTCTTGTTTGAATCCGCGGTTGTCATTGTTACATTTTTATTTACAACTGTGGAAATATATACATTAATGATCAGTAATGAAATAAATATGAGCAGTACCATATAGTTTGTTCAGAAAATGAGCTGCACTGAATGTTAATATAAAATGTAATGTAACATGCATTTTATATTTAGAGTTCAAAGGTAAACACTGTTTCTATGTCAGTTGCTGTTTCATCTTGTTTGCTGTGAAATCAGCTTCCACTCAACATATGAGGTAGAGTGGAAAAGGGAGAGAGATTCCAGGCCAATATGATGTATGTGTTTCCTAAATTAGGAAATAAGACAACTGGCCTTTCTCTCCGCTTCGAACTCTAGTCAGACCATATGCATTCAAAGTCAAAGTATATGCACTCTCTGGACTCAAAAAGCACATTATTATTCTCTGTGTTAGTAATGAATAATGTTTTCCATCTCTCAAGGATGAAAACTTAACATTCAGCGATGTGCACTGTTATATGGTACATATTTGTGTGCATGTGTGAGTGTGTGTCTCTCATTCCGTGCGTGTGCGTGCATGTTGATGGGTGTGTGCATACATTTATGAACACGTCTGACGGTCTGAGAGACCCCAGGGAAGCCAATTATTGGGTATAAGAAGACCTAAAGCTGGTTGTCTCATTCTCCCTGACGCTGCGGCCAATCATAACCTTTCCCTATTTCCCTCTCTAACTCAGATCAAGCTTAAGGGGGCCTTGAAAGTCTCCCTGCACTTGCACACACACACATACACACACACACACACACACCATCACCCTAGTGCCAAAACCCATTCATCAGGCCCTTCGAGCTGGGCCCTGTCAACCTCCAGCCCCAGGCCTGTAGGCCTCAAGCCAGGGGCTTGAGTTCCGGGCTCCCCGCCAGTCTGTCATGGCGTTGGGACGTGGGCCAGCCTTCCATCAGCTTTGATGTGAGCTGCTTAACCAAATGGCTGGAGAAGGGTGGCCCCCTCAGCACAGGAGTGGGTCAGCAAGCTACCATAAGCATTCAGCATATGCATACATATGCATACACACGCACACAGACACCAATAGCAAACCGGTTCCAAAACCTTTTGTAAATGACGTTTCCATGGCATATGTTCCTTATTATAAAATCAAATTCATGCTTGGAATACTTTGTATTCTAATATGATTAAGTGGGCTTAATTATTTGAATTGGAAGATTCATAGAACTCTACTAAATTACTGTTGCAATAAATACTACATACATACCTGTTTAATTGTTCAACATGCTGAGTTGTAATTTGTCAGATTTTCATCAAGCTGAAGACTTTTATGGCAGTGTGGCTCTGGAGGCCTGATAGATTGATTACAGTCAGTGGAAAGCTGGAAAAAAGCAATGAACTGTTAAATTAGCTCATGTTTTACAGTAGTGCACCATCTCTCATCTGCATAGAAGGGTGCGGACCCACTATCACCCTCTCTTTCTGCTAACGCATTAATACCTACACCAGTGTACAAAGAGGAAATACTCTGTCGTACACCCAGCCACAATACAAACACAAGAAGGCTTTGTGCAATATTCTTGGAAAAGACTTAGCAAATGTAGCATTCATGTTTCAAGAAAAAATATTTAATGAGTATCAATGTACTGATTGACAAAAAATTGATTTAAGATTGGAAAAAATATCATACTTCCATCTGGGCTGAACCACAGCTTTTATAACCATTGTCTGAGGAGGAAATGATTTTTATCATATCACATGACTTGCGGCATCGCTTCATATCTTCACTTGCCTTTCTTTTTTGGTTTAGTTTTGCTTTTTGTCCTTTTTCTATCTCACTTTTCACTTATCCTCAACTTTGTTTCTTCTCATTCTGCTTGTTATCACAAGGAATGTTTCGAAGCAGCTCCTCTGTCAGCATGTTTCTATTAAGAGATGATGAGAAGGGGAATCCATCTTTCTCTGATGTCAGTACTGCCAGACACTCTGCTGGAGCCACATGAATGCTTTGGTCATAAACTCAGTTCCTCTAGGGAACTTGATGGTATGTAAAAATTTAAATCCCTCTTCCAGTGTTAATCTGCAAAAAAGAGCAAGAATGCATAATAATAATGTGTGACTGCGATATTTCAGAAAGGCTTCTATGTTGTCAAATGAGACAAATAAACTCAGCAGACAATGTGTGCAAATAAAACTGCCTTATTGAACCCCCCCCCCCCCTTATAAGAAGAGTCAAAACCAATGGGAAGTGAGAATGTTCCACAAGCAGACACGGGGCCTTACAGAAGGATATTCACCTCAGGTGTTAGGTTTATGGGATCTAGTAGGACATTACCTGCATATCCAGCTATTCCATTTTCCGTCTGCTCTGTGTTGATTCATTAACCACAAAGACCTCAGTGTAAAGACCCTATTTAAACACCTTATTTCATTAAGTGCTTTTTAATGAGGGCGCTAACTATCTGGGATGTCAGTCATCAAGAAAAAAAATGGCCTCAGCTTTTTGGAAAAATATTCTGTGTGGCGTTTTACATTTTTCCTTGTGATGTTAAAAGTTATGATGAGGGTGTATGTCAATTCTTCTTTAGTTCTCAGTCCATGCACATCCTGTATGGCTGGTGTGGGGAATTTTTTGCATTGCTGTTCGTCAGTAAAATAACTGGCATTGACACATTTCTCATTGCTTCAAAAGTGCATGACTCAGTTGCAGCAATAACACGGTCCATGTACTGTTTGTTTTAAACACAGCAAATCGGGAAGTTTGTCTGCCTTTCAAATTAGTTTGACAAATCTTGGTAGCTGCTCACCTTTGCTAAATTTTCCTGGCAACCATCGTCAATTCATTTTGAATATCAGGTTTTCCCTACACTTGACTGTAAAAAAAAAAAGTTATGTCCCAGAATAAGTGTATTCTTGCAGATGTCCTCTTTGCCATATGGTATCCTAAGGTTTGTGTGTGCTGACTGCACGATAATGAAGCATTTTCTAATTCTATCCTTTTTTTTATAGCACAAAAAATGATAGAGATCTGGACTGGAGTCTGACAGCATGATTTTTTGAAAACCATTTTTCCCCAAAATAGTAAACTTTTATTTTGCTTTGGCCGTCAGTTTACGTGATAATGTTGTTGTCAGGGTCTGGAAACAAACTTTTGAAAACATCACCGTACTGTTGCCACGTAATTGGTCAAAATGCAACTTTTTTGAGCGAAACAACAGCAAAAACATTGCAGACTCAGGCTTAGAAATGCTCTGATGTAGGTTTGCAGTGTAGCTGCCAAGATATTTTTCATTAGTGTTATTTTGAGGGGTTACACTGCCAATCACTACAGTGGCATTCACACTACAGCGTTGCCATCTGTTTTTTTTTTTTTTTTTAATGGATTCATTTGTATGTGGAAAAACAGAACCTTTTTCAAAAGTCAAAGGAAAACTCGACAGTTTTCAGCAATAAATGTTGCTGTGTAAACAGGGCTTTAAAAACAATGCAGCTAAATGTTAGTGCGGTAAATCACTTTATTTAATGACTTTTTCATGCCTGGAATGTCTCAAGCTAATGTATCCCTGAACGCTTGAATGGAGTGTCTGAGAAATGAATGGATCCTTACGGAAGGTAATTCAGTTTAGCTTTAGTTCATCCAGGAGATTCAATCATTTGAAACAAATTCTTTGTGAATGGTTTTAATGCAGGAAATGATGTTTTGATCATTTATCTGTCAGAAAGTCTTTATTACTCTTGACTCTTAGGGGATATGATAACCAAATGCAATATGTCCTGAGAGCAACAGAAACATCCATCCCCCTATTTGGAGTCCAGACGCTGGAGGCGGTCAAGGCTGACGACTCTGCTGAGACTGGTGAAGTAGTGAAATGATGAAGTTGGTAAGTCTTTGAAGACCGGCCAATGTAAGTGAGTTGGGTGACATGTACAAAAACAGTGTGAAAGAACTGCTGGTACACAGACATTAAGAAAAAAAAACCCAGCAGCAATATGAAGGTGAAGGAATGCCGCTGTCTTTATTGGGTAGACATGACAGGCGAATGTGAACAGCTGAATTCAAATGGCAGCTCCAGTCAACGACAGCAGGAAATTAAGACTGTGCACTCACGAGAAGTGTGAATGACAGAATGGTAAGAGAAAAAAAAACAACAAAAAAACTATGGTCTGAGTGTGCATAGGAATAGTCAACCTGACGTTTACTAAACCTTCATTTCCTTGTACTAGCTTCATATTCAGAAAAATTTCATTCTGCTTCTGCTGAAGCTGAGGGTCACATGAGGCGAAAGACGAAGAGAGATTGGTTTGGCGTCTGTTGTATGAAGTGGCTATGATTGATATTTCACAGTCACACGACAATGTCAAACAATGCTGCAGTGTGAGAGGGGTCAGTAACCGTGATGAATCTACAGCTAATGAACTGAACATATAGAATCCATCAGGTTTTCAGTGCTTCGCAGTTCCAGCTCATTGTTCATCTGTCAGGCATACAACTTGTTACACCTGCAGAACTCATACTACATTGTTTTGGCAGGCAGTGGATGTAAGTTGAAAGATCTTTCTGTAACACAACACTGGACAATACCAGCTCGGAACCAAACAGCGGACAGAAACAGTTAGCAACTGGTGGAAAAAACTGGCGCATTCAGCAGGTGAAGCAACAGGTCTTTCCCTCAGAGACTGAAAACAGAGCTAAAAGATATAACACTCACCAGGTGGACACAAACATGAATCCAAAGGGATACTATCCAAAAGCAAATATAAATAAGCAACTGTTTGCTTCGAGATCTGCCAACTTAAAGGGTGACGAAATGCCGACACTGTGTTGACAAGTTGTTGAAATGATTATATACTCAAAAAATATTCTGCATGGTCAACACCCAAGGCCGGTTGCAAGGACCTGAATTTTCTCATGGAGACAAGTAACAGCCTGTACTCCCTAAAGTTCTCAAAGTGTTGCAAGTGTTGCATCAATCTAGAGTCTGTTTTTTTTTTTTTTTTTAAATAGGTGTTATCTTTTTAAAAACTACCCTTTCGCTATTTGAGGTGTATAGTTCAGCTGTTTTTACATTGCATGCTACTATCTCTTTGGAAATAGCGAGGAGTGTAATAAGAGATGTCAATGTAAACTTAGTGTTAGACAGTGAAAATGAAAAAGGAAGCTCAAGAACCGTCATATGATAGTTTAACCATAACTGGGCTGAGCTGCACTGATGTCGGAGTAACCCCAGGGGCCCACTTTAGTGTAATCCACAAAGGCTTAGCAGGCTGACAGAATCACTCAGCTACTGGCTCTGACCTGGCACTCATCTCCCTGTGGGGCAGAGCTACACACACACCCACACACACACACACACACACACACACACACACACACACACACACACACACACACATACATACAGAAGAAAAGAAGAGTCCATGGCAAACCACAAACAAGTTTGTTCTGGGCTTGTAAACATGTGTCATTGTGTAATACTGTATACTGCATGTTCTCTGAGGGGGAAGCCCTAATCCAGATATGTGATGATAGTGAGTGTCTATGTAGCCTCAATGGGGATGTGTGAGAGAGGAGCATTGAGATGACAGAAACACTGAACATCAGCACATGTGAAAACAGCAGATCAGATGTCAGACTGGAATAGTCCACAGCAGATTTTTCATGAATGGTCTGTAAAATCTATTAAAGCTAAAATTGATTAAAATGAAGAAAAAAAAAAAAAAATTCATTTGGCAAAGAGGTCGTTCTGGATCATGTTTAAGACAGAATAACGATTGTAATCTTTTTCTGTCTCATGAAGGTATATATGTTTACACATGTGTAATATGTTTCCACATCTGTGAGCAATAAAGCGAGATGGACTGCAATGTACTACTTTAGTGCTGCACACACACACACACACACACACACACACACACATGCACACACTCACAATATATTCTTTATTTTGCAAACTTATCAAGCACTAAAAGCTCTAAGAAGCCGTGATGAGAACAGTAATTCAGCCAATCCCGAATTCTCTTAGAAGTCATTCTTCTATCTCTTACTTTTTCTTGCACACACTCATGCACACTCACACAGAAGTCCTAGTCATTCATATTGAGAAATTGTAACCTATATGTATAACGTTTCTATTTTCAGCCAGAGTTGTGCCCCATTGAAACAACTTGTGGTCCGAGTGGTTGCTGGGGGGGGGGGGCATTGGGACAGAACTGTCAGTGAGAGAGGGGGAAGCTGGTAACTCTGGCACCGATCTGTCTCTCTGATCCAGTCCAGACTGTTTGTGACGTCACAGTTGCGGTGTCTTGCCCTCTTTCTCTAAAAAACACAACCACAGTCCCAAATAGCTCTAAATGCATCTCTGCGGAGCGCTCTCATTCTGGCCTCGTCGACGCTTTATGAGAGTTTTACAGTAAGAGCTGGGGGAATGGAACAAGCTCTGCTTTGGCTTCAAAAGATGAGCAATGCCAGAACTTCTACACTGACAGCTCCTGTATTCTGTTTTGCGAACCTTTGCTGGCCAGCTCTGATCAAATGAGAGTTTGTGTATTCATGCAATTGTTGTCTGTTGTGATAGTTTTACGATGTTCGAGATGAAGTCATGGTCTACCGTCACGTGCAACCCATATACATACCAGGATTCACCAAGTCGTGATGCAGCATGGTTTGGAAAAGGGAGGGAAGCCAGAGTTCAAACTGAGGTTTTTGTTTCACAGATGGTAAAATATGGTGTAAATGTATTACGTTAATATGAGCAGCCTGTACTTTGTATTGCAGTTGGAGAACAACATTAGTTCAGCCTGTCTCACTCCAGGAACAGAATCAAAAAAATATTTATGCATCTGAAATATGTGGTCAGCAGACCTGGCTTCAACATAGGGAGGTTGCCTTATATCAACCAGCTGCTTTGTTTTAGGAAAACACTACTTGTCACATAATCATCTAAGGAGCCTCTGAGGAATTTTAATGTAGTGGAAGAAGAATAGAGTAAAACCCCTTGTTAAGCCAAGTAAACCTCAGTTTTTATCCAACTTGTTCCATTCATCATCATAATTATCACCTTTTCTCAAATTCAAGAACATAAACACAGGCACTCAGTTGCAACCAAAAATTTTTTGTAACAAATGTAACAAATGTGTGTAAAATGAGTCATTTGCATAAATCCTTCACTGATACTTTTGGGAATAAATACATCTGTTTCTGTTTATTTTTCCTGTGAGATAAAAAGTAAAAAAAAAAAAGAAATGGAAGAAAATATTAGAGCAAAGTGAGATGAATTGAGTGAGGATCCTTTAGACAGGCTACTGTTTTCTTAGATAAACTGTAATAAGTGGATGACAAAGAGATGTATAGGTTTACGCTAGGTTAAAACATCTGCGGTGCACATCCTTTTCTTTGTGTGTACTTAAGAATCTAGAGTGTGAATTCTTAATTATGTGTGCAAAACCAAATTCATAACCTTATCGCCCTGTGGTCACAACTTCAAAAAAAAAAAAGTTTTTCTTTGCTGGTGTATGAAGATTTACACAGCTACCCACATTATCTGTCAAACTGTACGTGGGAGAAGAGAAAAAGGTGGGCTGGGATGAGTTCAGGCCAAGATCAGACGTCAAAATATTTAGTTTGAATGCCTGAAAGTATCCCCCCCCCCCGACTGAGCGTGTCAGATAAGTCATACCTGTGCACCTGTGGGTATCAGGTTCCCTTCTCTTGCTTTACACCTGGATCTGTTTGTCCTACTGCTGGTACCAAGTCAGTCACAGTCTGACATCCATAGAGCTCTGTTCCGTATGTACAAGTGGTTTCTCATCTTCATGTACAAAAAAAAAAATAAAAAAGAGTTATTTTATGTCCTTTAGAACCCCTTTATTGACAGAAGGTTCAAATATAGATGCAATAAAAAAAAAAAGAATGTGTTAGCCTTGGTCTCCTTGTACGCTGTTTACTAAACTTAACATCATGAACGTCTCATTTTCCAAACCGGCCCATGTGACACCAATCAGAAAAGTAAACACTTATTGTGATATAGCACACTTTGTGCAAGTGGGTGCACATGCAATTTTGCAGATTTGCAGACACACACACACACACACACACACACACACACACACACGAGCGTGCATAACAATTGACAGGGTCACATATGGGATGTGCTCTTAAATTCGGGATCAGTTTATGAATGTAAATATTAGTGAACGTCGGGATCGTTTCTATTCTAATGGCAGTCCTTCAGCTCCGTTTTCCTTTTGAAGCATTTTTTTTTCTCTGCTCCTCTGCCTCAGGCCTCTTCTCTCACAATCCCTCTACCTATTATTACCCTCTCATCCAGTCCTCATGTAATCCCCTGTCTCTTATTACCCAATCTTCCCTCCTGTCCTCTGTATCCCCTCTTGAGCTCCAGCGGTCTCTGATAAGGCTCAGTCTTCCAGACAGCTCACCACTGAAAATTCCCCTCTTCCTATTCTCGTGACACAACATGATTAATCATTCCATTAACTGATCCTTATTCACCGGATCATCGGAGGGTGCTTAGGGTACAACCTCAACCACCCTCCTGAGAGACAACCCAATTTTCAGACCATCTTCCAAAGCCCTGAAGCAAAGTCTCCTCGTCTCTTATACACAACATACCCAGAACGATTTTCATCCAATAGCAGATTGAATGTGTCACTAAATCTGCCCAAAGGTGAATGAAGAAATGTTACCTTGGTTCAGAAAATCCCTCAAGTGGGGTGTTGATAGGTGGAATTTGTGGTCAGATTATGGTATGCATTTGAAGAAAATAAACATGTTCAGTTATGTTTATGGACAAAAAAAAAAAAAAAGATTTATCCGAGGAGGAAAAACAGTCTTGAATGCAACAAGAATACTGTGAGTAAATACTTCTCTACTGGTTTTACATTTGATATTTATTGAAACAAAGTAGAACATCGGACCAACTTGTAAAAAGTAACAAAATATCAGCTATAACACATTACATTTAATAAACCTCAAAATTCATGAGAAGCTTATAAATATACATAGTTGGATCGGCAGAAACAGTTTGTTTATTAAGAATCATCACAGGGATAGTGAGCAGTTAACTTGAGTGGTACTGGATATCTGTGGCAATGATCAAATCTCAACATCTGTGATGTAAAAAGTGTAACATTGAAAACGAAGTGACAAGAAAGAATTTGTGTTTCGAAACAATAAGGTGCATTTCCCTTTACAAAAACATGTGAAGAGCCGGATTAATGAGTGGAAAAAAACTTTTTTTTTTTGTTTTCTTTTTTTTTTTGAGTTGCTTAAACAGTTCGGAGATGTCTGAATAAAAACTGAATTATGATGATTTTGTATCTTAGCTTAAAAAGGAGGATCTGGTAAAAGACAATAACTAGTTTACTGATTGATTGGATAGACATACTATATACACAGAGCATGAAATATTTCACCACTGTAACCACAACATTGCCCATATATACTCGAACCATGTTAAGTATTGTAGAATAATGTTAAATGGATAATCTGAATTGATATGGAAAAGAATGTAGGCTATAATATTGATAGAAAAACAGCTGAACAGACACGTACAGACAGGTTTAACCTTCTGTATCAAAGTGCATAATGGAGGAGGGCTTGTTGCAGCACCTGGGGAACTCGAAAGGTTTCTGGGACAGCTTACCGAATGGTCTAATCCCCAAAACAGCCCTCTTATTGTACCCATTGTCCTCGTACGAACCCTCTTTATTCCTTATTCTATATGCGGTGAGAAGGGACAATTAGACTTCAGTAAGGATGTGAAGGCTGCTTTGGGAATAAGAATGAAAGAAACATCCATAAACTACAGCACACAGGTGTTCTCTATACAGTCATTCTCAGACAACAGCAACAACCAACTATGCTGTAAATTCACACTACGCTTCTTAGGAAATGGGAAGCTCAGTTCAATTTTGTTACTAGTGTGAACCACTCGACAAGAAAAATGGTGTTTTTTGAAATTAAAAAGGGCAAGGGGTTAGCTGGGGTGTGGGGGGTGGGTAGGGATAGGGTACTTTCCAGACAGTTTTAGGCACTTAAACGGGTTATAACTGGCTGGTGATGACTAGGCCAAATAAAAACATAAAAATCTCAAAATAAATATTTCATGATACTCTCAGTTTCTGAAGACATAAGATTTTTTTCTGAAAAAAAAAAAAAAAGAGTCAGTTTCTTTGCAATGGCATAATTGTTTAACTCTATAAATATAATTTATATAGTTTCTTCCATTCTCTCTGTTCAAACTCCTATGCTCTTCTGCTCATGAACACATACAGATGTATGCCCATCATCAGCAAGCAAACACACACACAGCCGACGCTCCTCTTCTCACTTGCAGACGAATTGGTCTACGATTTTGGTGCAACGCTTGCACTTGACGTAGCAGCACCAGTGGAACTTGCAGTGGCAGCGCTCCACTATCTGGGCCTTGTACTGGTCGTAACCGCGCCCGCAGCACATCAGCTCACACCCGTCCATGCCTTCCGAGGTCTTGTTGCAAAGGCGTCCCACTGTGCCCAAGGACCCCGTGGTTTGGTTTCTCAGGCAGTAGTCTGGACTGCCCTCGATGTAGACCAGGTCGTGGCTCGTGGGAGCGTTGAACTTGCTGTGCATCTGCACCATCTTCCCACGGGAGTTGAGCTTCATGGCGGCGGCGCTGTCGTACTTTTCCTTCAGCGCATCGCCAACCTTGCGGAAGTCAGCCAACTGCAGCCAGCAAGTCTTCAAGCTGCAGGAGCCTGATACACCGTGGCACTTGCAGGACACGTGGGCAAGGTCTGACACAGTCTACATCGAAGAAAATAGAAATAACCGGACTTATTACAAGATGAAGAATTGACAAAAACACGACACATTACAGAAAGATATGTGACACATGCTTCAAATTGACCAATGTGACCCTGTTTATAGGAATATTTGTACAATGATCTATTCATGATCTCATAAACCATTATTTTGCCATGAAGGAGTGACGGATTTTGTCCAGGTCTCAAACAGTGCATTGAATAAAACATTGTCAACATATTTGTTCCTCTTGAAAGAGACCAGCCTGGCAACAGATATTTGGCATGACTTTTTCTTAGAGGTGGTTTCAAGATGTTTGGAAAGGAACAGAAAATTGAGAGCTGCCTTCAATGACACCATCTCACCACAAATCAGAGCCTCGGGAGGGGAAAGCCGAGTTGAGTTGTTGTGCTGGGTTCAGATTACACAATTGCTGTCCTATTCTGACATGATCAGGTCACAGCAGATATGACCTGCTATGACCTGATCATAACAAGTCGTATCTGCCTGGATGTGAATGATTATGAAAAATCACCAGGTCTTGAAGAACGATATTAATAAACTAACAGCAACGTGGTGTCCGTCAAGCTTTCTAATCAGAATTTTTTTCCAAATCACCCTCAACTTTTTCCGATATTGACCAATAAGCTGACAGCGTGAACACTAAACACAGCAGTGTGTAGACCCGAGCATCTGTGTGAATTCAACTTATGGCTGCAGACAATGACTGCATTTATTTTTGATATTCAGTGCAAACAAAAAACCCCCCCCAAAAAAACCCACCATCAATCTTCTTGATGATGGAAAACACATGGAATTAAATCTTTGGATATTGGTTGGAACTATATTCACTTGCCAGGTAGAGCGAGGTAGCTGTCAAAATTTTATGTACTGTTGAGGATATAACACATTCATTACCTCAAGCACTCCGATTGACTGGGGTCACACTTGTTGTGTTGACACTTCCTTTTGTTATCAACATTTTTGTCTTTCATTGATGGGACACCTGAGGGTTTGCTGAACGGACACATAGGAGAGACAGACGGGGGAAAACATGTGGCAAAGTGCTACGGATGGAAATCGACCTGATCTGATGGACCTCGATTGTCCCACTTCCAATTCTTTTTATCTATTGATTGGTCATTCCAGCGTCTGCATCTTAAACGACGGTGTGTGTTTCCGGATTGGTGCCTCACCCTCCTTCCAGCCTCATTATTGTGAAGGTTCATCAACAGCCGGGCGCTCTCGTACGAGCCTTTGGGGTAGCTCTTCTCCCTCTCGCGCGCATCCACAAACTCCTTGGAGAACCTGTAGCCGTAGTTGAGGTTATCCCCGCAGCCGCCCCACAGCCAATCTCGTGGCAGGTCTTTTGGGCGAGCCGCACGGCTGCACCCACAGCTGGAGAGCTCCCCCTCTCTGCAGGCGCGGCTCACTGCATTCACCACCCCTGCTGCACTGATGGCGTAAGTGAACGCCGTTTCTCGACTGCCTGCGGACACAGAAACGGGAAAGGTAATGTCACTTTTGACCTAAAAAGAAACGAGCACAAATGAGACGTGAAATGTATGATTTTGATTTAGCAAATCCATCCACTGATTTGATATATATAGGTCAAGTATGTGTATTTATATTATACCTAATGTGCGTAGCTGTCACTTTCTTTTAGGACTTAGTAAGTAATGTGTGTTATGAGATGTGATGTCATATGACAGCATTCGCCCTACAATTAAGATTAGAGAGCACTTTAGCCAAGTGCTGCAGGCTCCTCATCACCATCACATTGAATGGGGGAATTTGGTTTGCTGTTGTTGGGCCTCAGCCAGGGAGAAGAGAGCACCCCCCAGTGATGGACATCCTTCTTAACAGGCAGCATCCATCTCAACCAAACTGAAGATGACAACAGCTCTTTCACTTTATCTACCATGACTGAATCATTCTGAAGATATTTCCAATTAATTCCCCACAGTTTCTACCCTCAGAATAACCTCTACAGGCAAGAGGGAGTTTCTAAAAAAAAAAAAATACATGTAAACATTGTTTAAATTAGTTACCATGGATACAAACTACCACTGTGCAAAGCCTGAGACTTTGAGGAGAACACTGAGATGAGGCGCTAAGCAACTGTAGAACTATGGACCAAACTGTGAGGCTATGTGCTGACAGTGAAGACGGGGGCTGCTAT
Organism: Antennarius maculatus; assembly: GCA_013358685.1. Taxonomy (NCBI): domain Eukaryota; kingdom Metazoa; phylum Chordata; class Actinopteri; order Lophiiformes; family Antennariidae; genus Antennarius; species Antennarius maculatus. Next base: position 25,573,683 of record CM023607.1, read on the forward strand.
GAAATAAAAACCAAAAGCTCATATACCTGCTGGGCCAACATTTTAGTGAGCTTGCTATAATGACAATAACAGATGGACAGAGAATGAGAGATGACAAAGGAAAAAGAAAAGAATGAAGAGATAAGTCAGGAAAAATATGTCAAAGATAAAAAAGAAAGAAAAATGGAAAAGGAGACACACATGCACTGAATATCACAAGAGGCAGTAAAAGAAAATGACAGAAGATTGAATAAAGAAACCTTTTAGAAAGTCTGAAAGATGTTCAGATGGAGCATTCTGGCAGGAGCAGAAGTAATTTAAGAGAAAGGGGAATTTATTCATTTGGTGCAACTTTTAATCCAGGCTGAGGACACCGGTTTAGTAGGGGACCTGATAATGGGCAAACAATCATCTAATGTCAGTCCTCACTCACACTGAATTATGCCAAAACCAGGCAGACAGGAGAGATGGTCTGAGGCCCAGCGACACCAGCACCCCCTTGAGCACTGGCTCTAAATCACCAGTCAAACAGGTTGTCTGATGGACGGCGACAGAGGAGGACAAATTTACGAGAAGCACAGAGGTCCAGCATGGGAGAAATATCGGAATGGAATGGGGGACAGAAGAAGGTGGGAAACGTCTGCCTGTGAAATCTGTTTGAGGACTGCAGAGTAAAATGTGAGGAAGTTTAACCTGAGAGAAACAAATTCACTAAAAATGAGGCAAAAGCCTCCGTGTGTGTGTGTGTGTGTGTGTGTGTGTGTGTGTGTGTGTGTGTGTGTGTACACAAAGTGACATGTAAGGTAAGCAGTTTGCTTAACTTTAAGTTTAAAGAAACCGTTTTTAACCTCTAGTGAAATCTCCTTCTACATATATTCATTTTTATATGCCAAGGTTTTGAAAGTTACCATCCAGATGTTTGAATACAGGTGAATAAACTTCACTTTGATTTCAAATAAGATTAGATTTAAAATATCCAAAAGCAATGTTATTGGGATTCCTCTCCGGATGTTGTCATAATTGAGTGATGGAACTACTTTCCAACAAAAATAAATGAAGTAAAAATAAATGATCAGCGAGATAAGTGTTGACAGTATGCTTTATAGTTAATCCAGAGAAAGTGTAGCACATTTTCTTTGGAAGGATATGTTGCTGTTAACTGCATTGAATATTTTACTGCTGCACCACAAATGAAATTCCATTCATCATTCATTCCATCAGTTACTCTGGGATGGGAACAGAAATAAATGGATGGATTTATCATAATCTAGACAATGAATTCAATCTAAGAAGGAAAATATGCTTTTTTTTCTCTCTTTTCTGGAGATTTGATTGAAACTTTCTACTATGTTGCCAAGCCTGTGGTAACCATATAAGAATAGCACCGCTAATATTGAATGGATTCATAATAATTCACCTATAGAATAATAATCAGAAAACTGTAAAGCCTCAAACTGGCCAAAAACAAAAAAAAAAGCTTGGAATTCAAGAGAGACCAACAACATTAAAGAACACAAGCAGACAACGCGGGTGAAATACTTTCACGGCTTCATGCATAGGGGCAGCTACAGTCCAGAAGTTGTGTTCATGTATCTCTGTGTTTAAATGACATTAGGTTGAGGGGAAAAGCAGATTCTCTACCTCCCTCCTGTTCCATGTCAGGAGCTGGTTCAGCAGGCCAAAGCCACATGTGATTTATCCAGCAACCTCACCCACCAACTATTCCCTCCACACAGCTGCTGAGAATCAGCAGCCCCATACGTTTCACACCCACACCCACACAAAAAAAGGGGTGATTAATCAGAGAGAGGAAGAATGACGAAAGTAAAGAACACAGAATGTGCAGATTCTAAATAGCACTGCTGAATATATAGGACATACATGTGCATATGTTAGTATACGTGAACACATTGTAGCTGTAGCGACTCCTGTGTGTTCATGTACATGCTTTAGGACAATATATTAAATAGCTCGCTCCTTTGTTCCTTTCTTACCTATTTGCATAACCCGTCCAAAAACAGAGGAATTGTCCACCGTGCTGCAGTTCCAGCGCCGATGTCTAAACTGGTATTGGCACTCTCTGATGCCGGTCTTGGCGCCTTCGCCAATGTATTGCATGTGGTCCTGGTAAAGCTGGCACAGCTTCTTCTGGCCCTGTGACAGCCCCACCAGCTGGCTGCACAGAGGCTGGGCACCGATGATGTAGGCCTCTGGGATCAGTAAAGGGTTCATTGCCAGAGACCTTGATGACAGCAGACAAATAATACAGTTGTTTTCACTCATTATGCAATTAAGACCTGGTTTTCAAGTCTAATCATTGCCAACAGTTGATTTCTGTTGATTCCTTTCTTCCTCTCAAATATGGAGCTACGCCGATCAGAGAAAATGCACAACTTGTTTTATTTTAATGGCATGCACCTCTTTAGACTCTTAGCTTTTATGGCACTATTTAAACTTTTTTGGCTAAGAACATGCAGCGAATGGAACCACAGATAGGCAAAGAAAATATTTAGAAACTTTAAAGTAAGAATAACTGTAAAATAAAGAGTAGGGAATAAACACAAAGCAAATTTGAAGAAAGCACTTTTTTTCCAAGAACAAATGTGACTTGTATCCAAGCTTGCGATCTGATTTGAGTAATCCTAAACCCAGGTGGTGAAGAAATGTCTTAAAGCATGAGCACTTAGCCAACTAAATCATGCTACAATTAAAATAAAACTGTGCGTTTTAGCTTTTGATGACTGTTTCCTCACGCCAAGTGAACACAAGAGTGGAGATCTCTGCTTTGTATACAGCCGTACTGGAGAACCTGAATTGACAGCAAAGCATAGGAAATAAAATCTTCTAATTTCCTCAAAAGTAACAGCTCCACTCAATTCTGTCTAAGAGAAAAACAGGGAATAAAAATGGACTGGAAATGAAGGGAGAGAGGGATAAAAACAGTTGAAACAGAGAGAGTGGAACACTAGTATGAGCATCTGGTTCCAAGCCACAGCACAATTAGAGCAGCCCATCCCTGAGCCCTAAGAGAAAGAGAATTAGCCTCTAGTGTAACCTGAACGCCTGGGGAAAATCAGCAGTGAGAACTCACACTGAATACACACAGCATACAGTATACACATGTAAGAAAAGAAAAAAAAAAACACAACATACACACAGTTTGTGTGCTCAAACAACACTGACATTCACACATGCGTACAGTTAGCTGGCCTACAGCTCCAACACTCTAAATCATTCACACCTGTGTGTCCTCTTGCAGAGGAAACTGAAAGACACACACAGTTTGAGCTCCAAGCTTTCTGAAAAGTCTGTCAGAATGTGCGAATCCTCAAATGCGATCCGCGATCCAACCCATAATTTAAACTCTAAGGCAGTCACTCACGTAGCTCAGACAATTAAGAAGTTTATTTGTATAAATCCTCTTCGTGTTGTTTGTTTAATTATTCATTTCATATAATTGAGACATCACCACATGATATCAACACTATGTTTGATCCACGCGTTAGAAGTGAATAAAAACTGCTACACAGAACATGTGGGTTTCCTGTACACGCTGCTTCGTCTACAAGCGCTCAAACTGGGAAATAATTAGTCGGGAAGAAAAAAAAAAAAAAAAAAAGAAAGCAGCCACAGGATGTGAAGTCTTGTGATTTGCTTTGAGTGGTGCTTCTCGTGAGACTGACAAACAGAATGAGTGTCTGTACAAACAAACATGCAATCACACGTAGCATTCATGTTTGCAAAGTGTTTGGACATCAACACATAAACCACAGTGTTCAGCGTTTTCTGTTATATACTTTGTTTTTCCTTTTTGCAAAATGTGAAAAAAAATAAAAAGGAGAAGAAAGGTCGTCCTGAAAAACTTAATGTGCTACAGTCAGCATTTTTTAGCTTATTTAGCAAATGAGCACACACACACACGCACACACAGAGAAATAGAATGAATCTGACTATGTTAAAGAGTGGATTAGTGGACTAAATTTTTTTTTTTTTCATGCCGTCAGCCTCCTCAGGCATTGCTAACTCAATTACAAACATATCTGATCTGGATGAGAAAATTACTTTCGAAAGCTGACAATCACTATCGGCCACAATAACACACACACACACACACACACACACACACACACACACAAAAAAAGCATTTTCCACAAACAATACACACAGGATTCGGGGACATATGGAGAGAACGTTGATGCATACCACCATGAGTTGGCCTCCACCACCACTTGCATGAGGAGTGTGAGGACTGTGAGGGCAAAAACACAGTGTCTGGAGTCCAACAAACTGCCACAGGGCCAGCAAACTGGCCGACTCACACAGCCCAGCCCCAGGTTCATACTGCTGCTGATCTGATGGAGGACAGAAAAAAAAAAAAAAAAAAGCATGTCAGCCGCCTGCCTGTCCATAGGTTTCCGTCTTACACACAGTGTATATTAAATACAGAAAGCAAACTTGAGGAAGACACCTGGGATTTCAAAATGCACAAAGAGGATGCAGGAACAATTCTGTCTTTTACATGCAAACAAGCACCACGGCTGTCCATATTTATGTGTGTGTATGTGTGTATTGAGATGACTGAGGCCTCAGTGCTTTCAGAGCAGAGAAGTCATTTGGCAACAGGTCTGAGTGTGAATCACATAAGACTGATAGACGTGCAGCCGGAGAAGACACACTAACCATGAAACCCCATCTGGAAACATTCCCGACAGTTCGCTTTAGAGAAAGAGACGCACAAAGGCTGAGACTGACGGACAGATAGGGAGCCAGACTACATGAGCAGCAAGTTCTGTGTGAAGGTCAAAACTAAACTGTTAGATTCTTTACCAACATTTATGATTGAATTGTCAGTGAAAACATGGATTACTTTAAGAAAAAAAAAAAAAAAAGATCTGAAATCTGAGTTTGCTTTGTTTTAATCTCTTTTTTTTTTTCTATCTAGGCAGGCCTGATAGGATTTGTGTCTGGTGATGGACGTTCGTTTTGCTCAGTTGTGTAAAGAAATAGTCTTTCAAATGAATAAAATTGTGAGAAATTCAGAAATTTAGTTTCCATTATGAAACATCTAAAATCTTTAAAGGGGGTTGAGAGGAGATTATACAAAACATGGAAATCAACAAAGTCTTAATTTTTGAAAATTCTTTCCTTTGCGGGAACTATGATATATTACACACGTAATGTGACAAATAATGATTACGTCAGTCTAATTATATTCTAACTTATTTTCACATTTATTAACAGACGGACGGGTCGCTGTGAGACTGGGACTTGGGTTATACCTCGGCGGTGGTTTTATCCGAAAATTAACTAAGGAAGAAATAAAGAAAACTATAAATGATCGACAGACAACCTCGTCACCTTGACTGTTACGGTACTCTGGTCTAAGAACAGAGCGTGTATTTAAATAATTTGCCCACACCCGCAGTTCCGAGGTAAAACGACGCGCCGGTGTTTGTGTGTGAGAATTTTGGGACTCGGAGCAGCTCTAATTTGTCTCGCTGCGTGATTTTCCAGGGTTGAAAAGTGGATGAATTCCGGCTTAATACTCATTAAAGACAAGGCCAAGTTCACCATCACGCGTCCGCGCACACACGCAGAGACGAGTACGCGCTTTCAGCGGTGCGCGGCGCGCCTCTCCGGTAGGCCTAACAGCTGGGGAGGTTCTATTCCTTCTAGTTCTTCCAAGTGTGGCAGTTTAACACTTTTAAACAAACATAATGAGCCGTTACGCTGCAGCGGGTTTGATTTACAGATAATTCAAATTCTACAATTACATGTTTTTGATTTTTTTTTTTTTAAACAGCAGAAATACGGAAAAGACAAATGATGCACTGCTTTAATTCAGCGTATTCGCGTTTAAACTGTTATGAAACAGGTGCTTGCAATTATCTCGCGTTCCACTTTGAGTTTTAGCCAATCAGAGCACAGAACAATAATTATTGTTGCCACAATACTCAGTCACGAAGCTCTTAATTTTTATTTAATAGCCTAATGCGTTTTTATTCATTCATTAACTGCAGCTTTTCAACACTGTACACTACTGTTTTTTTTTTTTTAAACAGTAGACACTTAAATCCTACATAGGGTCTGTGTGGAAATCGTGCACCCCGTGACCCTTAAAACTATTTGACCCTCATGGAACATTTCACTTAGAACATTGCTGATTTATTTTATTTTATTTTTTTTGTGGCAAAAGTGGCATCAAATTTGGCAAGTTTCAAAAATCGAATTAAAGAACATTAACAGGATGACACAATATAATGCGCTGCTGTTACAAAGGATCACATACGAGGTTACTTTAAAGGGGTCACACGGGAGCAAATCGATTAACACTAAAACTATGTTTACATGAAACCGTTTGGGTACCATTTACATTTGAGTTTAAAGGACATTATTCATTCTTGTGAATTTCGTTCTTCTCAGTTTTTATTTTCTTTTCCTGGCACTTTACGCCTCACGATTTCACATACAATAATAATAATAATAATAATAAAAAACCCTCATACGTTTTGGTAAATGTGAAGGGAATGCATTAAGCATCCAATTCTGACAATCTCACTAAATGACATGATGATTTATAATCAGCTTTATTTACAGCATGGCCTGCACATTCTAAACGTTGAATAAAATGTTTGATGACGATTACTTTTATCCTGTTTGGTTGTGTATTTGTATGTATTGGACAAAAAAAAAACCCCAACAACAACAACAACATTGGATCGATCTGATAAAACCGTTTCACGTTTTGTCAAACAGCAGTTATTCCTAGAATGTTATTCCTGAAATGTTTTCCGCGTAATTTCGGAGATTCTTAAACTCAGTCCTGTCGTTTTAAAAAACCAGGAGAGGGAGCCAGGTACAAGGGTTTGATGACAAGATGTTGCACGAAAACATTTTCCGTCTTTGAATGGAGATTTTTAACAATGGAGCGGGAAAAAAAAAGAATTATTTTTAGATTTAAACGTTGTTTCAAACGTGACTTATGATTAGTTGGCCAGAGTTTATTTGCTAAACGTGACACTGACATGGGTCACAGTCAAGGCGCAGGTGGGTTGCAGGGGGGGTTGGGGGTTAGGGGCACCATGTTTCACACATCACATCTGTCAAGAACTTTTGTCCACATCCAATTCCACTGAATTCCACTGAAACACACAATTTCCTTTCAGATATAAACTCAGCTGCAAAGAAAGGTGACATTCGCTTACTCACCAGGAACACTCAAGAAGTTTAATCCACTTTCTGCAGACAAGATCAAACTAATTATTCCAGTGCAGGCCGTGGGGGGGTGGGGTGGGGGGAGTCGACGAAGTCCCTTTTCGATGCAGTTCAGAGAAGACTCGTCGATTTATCCGGATATCTTGCAAAGTGCGTATTTGGAGTGAAGCGAATGGAACGCGTCAGTTAAAAGTTCACGGTCGTTCCAAAAATATTGAAACGCGCCTGGTGCGCCAAATTGTTTGGAAGTCCGGTCGGAAGCAGCGGGATGAATAAAAATGTCCAAAGGCGGCGTGAGGAAGCGATTACTTAGTTTACCATCAAAATGTGTGACTCTGTGGCAACAATTAACAAATAAAACCACCCACTGCAACCCAAAGTGCCAATTGGTGGAAATGTCAGGTATACTTTGTCGACTCTCTTCGATTAGAAAATGCGTAATTTATTAGTCCCAAAACTAAATAAAAGAAAAATGTTCCCGATTATAACCTGAATATCAAACCAAATAACACTTCAGATCTTGTGAACGGTAAATCCACGCTCAGGTCACAGCGCGTTTCCCCTGTGGAAAGATCCACAAGGAGATCCCAGCCACAGACGACTTGTCAATTTACCTTCCATTCTGTGCAAAAGAGGCGTCTTTTAACAATTCATCCACCCGAGTTAAAAGTCCTCACATACAAGAAAAAGAAGTCATCCGCCTCGCAAAAAAAAAAAGTAAACAACAACAACAACAAAAAAAAAGATGTCTCAATTAATCGGCTCCAGACTGTATGCTCCAAAAAAACCCAAAAAACTTTCCGAGCGGACTATCTCCAGTGTGGCTTGGCGAGTGCGTACGGTGCCAGGCGGAGGAAACGAGCGCAGCTTGTGGACAACAGCTGAGGCTTCCGAGTCTGACGTCCCTTCCACTGTGTGTCAGTGTATGAAAGCTTGTCTCCAACTATCCTCCCCCCTCTCCTTTCCCTCTCTCTCTCTCTCTCTTTCTCACCTGAGTCAGTCGCCTCCTCTCGCAAACTAGCAGACTGCAGCATGGATGCGCACCGCTAATACTCCATGTGGCGCATGCGCTTCTGGTTACTTCCAAGTCCCTTTTTTTTTTCTACTTTCAACCACTAACTTTCAAGAACCGAGGAATTTGAGTGCAGGTAAAAATCATGGAGACTTAGGAGAGAGAGAGAAATAGAGAAAGAAGGAGAGAGGGGAGGAGAGAGAGAGAGAGACGGAACAGGCTGTAACAAAACAAGCGTCTCCATTACCTAAAATAAACGTATAAAGCACCTGAGGCTATTACGCTATCCATACCAGAGAAAAGTTTGGATTTTCACTGGCAAGCAGATCGAATTACCACTCAGAAAAATCAAGACTAGCGGGTCCATATCATGTGCTTATACAGGCTGCCTGTGAACATTACCGTCATTACGGTAATTATTATTTTCTGGTACATTATCTTAAAACATGCTGCGGGATTTAACATTGAAGACATTCAAAGTGTTGCTTCCAATTGGACAGAATTTCATCCATGTGGAGGAAACAGAAGAACAGTCGGCAAAAGAAGTAACAATCCTGAGGGGCGCAGTTACCTGAGGATCTGGATGTATGCCCTAATAAAAAAACTGGTCTGGGGTGACAGAACAGAAAGAAGAGGAGATTAATGAAGCCATTTTTATTATATTGACTTTGTGATAGCATTATTCACATACAGTCAGTATTATTTGTAAGCTTACAGATCTAATATAATGTAAATTTGAGTCTCCCAAGCCTTACTTAGCTGAAATGAAAGGACAGTATTTTTAGTATCATGACAACAACGATATAAAATGAGGAATGGTTAATTTGGCTTTGTTTCTTCATAAACACCCAGTTAAGTTCAGGTCTGAGCTGTATTTACCTTTATGTGCTCCATATATGGGCACAGCAGCTCTGTAGGATTTTGTAATTACTGTGTGTACAAAAACAAAACAGAATTGTACGTGAGAAACTTCACTCCGAGCCCCTCTAATGTGTCTTTAATCAAACACAAAGCTGGTTCTGCCACCCCACATTTTTTTAACATAACTCATAATGATTGTGTAAGAGCCATCATTTTGTGACATTTCCACAAAGAGCACTTAAAAACACGCTCAGCCACATTTCTGATCCCTTACCATGCCTCACTACCCCCCCAACATCTGGCTGAGTTTATGAGAGAGAGAGAACTGGTAGACCATGAAAACTGGGGAGAATTCTTTCTTGGGCAGTGCAAGACTCTATTGTTGTTGTTGCTATTAGTGGCAGGGGAAATTTTAATCTTGTAAAAATACCCATTGTTGTCAAATTTGCCCCCAAGCGCAGTCGATTTCAGCGTTCAAAATATTGTTTTTCTGATAAAACACATGAAGGTCTTTCAAAAAATGTCTTTTATTCACACAACAGAAATAAAACCGACCACTGCAAAACACTGTGGAACAAATCAATGATGAATCCTATTACCCTCCCTCCACCCTCTAACTTTCAGAACTCACAGTCATCTCACCACACACACACACACACACACACATTGTGCAAAAACTGTTAAGCAAGGGCTGGATGGAAACTCTTTTATGCTTCTGAACTGAAACACAATGCACTGTGCATTACCGTCATCTTAACTCAGCCTCCAGTGTAGTGAAAATATATTGATGCGGTGCTTTAAAATGCAAGTCACTTCATTGTGAACAGATGAGCCACTAGGAGTCATAGGATCAGTAAACAGACAACAAAACAATGCATTATTCATTAGCATAAAAAAGTTACACACAACTGATAAAACTTTTTTTAAAAAAAGAAAAAAGACAAGAGTGGCACTCAAAACCGATTCAGATATAGAAAAGCAAACAATATGTTGATTCTTTAAATAAAATGCAGAGCAGGCTGAAAGTACACAAGGAGAAATGAGCAAACAGACCGTTCTCACAGTATGAATGATTTGAGGTCAGCTGCTGTTTCCTTCTCTCTTAATAAAGCGCTTGATTTTTAGAGAAGGGGTAAGCTGATCCTCAAACAGTTTTTTTTTTTTTTTTTTTTTTTTTCCTGGTCCTGAATTCACCCATTTCTTACTGATCTCTTCGTGGAACACGAGAGACAGTCAGAAGTAAAAGTAGCTAGTTGGTAATCCAAGCGATTCAGATGCAGTCTTGTGTCAGTAATTTGTTTACCAGAGTTGTCTCCTTTGGCACGGCACACTGAGAAGGGCTCGTCGGGTTGTGGATTTTGAGGTCCACGTTGTGACATTTACAAAAGTTTGCTTATTAGCTGCAGAAGTAAACACATTCATACCATCATAAACCAATCAGGAACTGGTCTGGGTTTACAAATTGTCCTTCTGGCTCGAGCCACATGAGTAGTCAACAGTGGTGGAGAGATTGTTGGTTGATGTGAAGACAGAGCTCTGTAGCACCTCGGTACTTTTAAAATGAGTCCATGAATCTTTTGAAAACTGGAAGTGAAGGCAGAGGTCCTTGAAGTTGCACAATGATGCACGATGAAGCTCTGGTGGGACACAATTATCTGTCACTCAATGTGACATTCGTCAGTAAGTAGGAGACCATTTGACAAATGAATGTTCAATTTATCCACAACATTGTGGTATGTACGTGTGATGATCATGACGGCGGTGAGGTATGGACCGGTTCAGTGTTCTTGCTTGGATGTGAAGCTTTTCAACCTCTTGGTATCTGGCTTTACAAGCAGCTGTAGAAAGAAACATGGAGAGAGAATAATCAGTATGAGAGATCAACCACATAGAATGAAAAACAAATGCTAAAACCCACTCAGGGATTTGAGGATTTAATCATACAAAATTTAGTATAATAACAATTTAGCCAAAGATCTTTTTAATTTCCCCAGTTGTCTTCTAAAACATTACATCATACTTTTCTTGTTCATGGACAAAGAGAACTCAGGTCCAGTGCAGATTTTCTTAGCTTTAGGTTGACCATTTTCTTCCTCCAACTGTCTGGTGAGCCTCCAGAGCTCCTTAAGAATTCTTTAAATGCAGTTGGCAGCAGCCCAAACATCAAGTGCTCATTAATAAAAAGAATGAAAAAATATATTGGAATGTGTCTGTTATTTAGGCGCACAACAGTCAGCAACAACTCACTTCTTTCCTGAGGGTTAGGTTGTGGAAAAAAGAAACAATGATGTATGTATAGCTTGTTGGGGGCGCCTCATTGGCTGAGCAAAAAAAAAAAAAAAAAAAAAAAAGCCCCAAAATAACTACCAATCACTGAAGACGTTATCATCAGTCACTCGGAGAGGGCATGGTGAAAAATGGTAAATACAACGGTTGTATTTGGGGGACAAGAGGTGCTACCAGGTAAAGTTGGAGTGCGTGTTGTTAAAGCGATAATTTGAATCAGCATTAGAATAAACATGACCAATTATAGGTGGCATGATAGGTGTATAAGGAGAAATGTAAAATCATACATCCTGCTCTGCATTGCTGCTCACAATCTTTCTGTCTCGCTATGATTGGATGCCAGGTAGTGAAGGACCATCCATTATAGCTGGGAGTAAATAAACATGCACAGTAATTAAAGTGCCATCATTTGTTATGCAACAGAGGGTGTGTGTGTGTGTGTGTACACACAATACTGCATGTGTGTAAGTGTTATCATATGTGTCTATGCATGTGCGTGTGAATGTGTGTATGCGTGCTAGATGCCATTCTCAAGTTTCCTCGCCGTCGTCTGCACTTAAATTAATGATTTGGGGGGCAGAGAATCAACAAATATGGCCTCCGGCGGGGCATAATGGAGAGCACGACCTGCCCGTGGATGTGTTTGAAGGCCGCTCCTCTTTCTTCTCTGTCATCACCTCTAGCTCTGCACAACAGACACATTCACAACACAAACTCGCGTGTGACGCCTGGGTTCATGTTGTTGCCGAGGAAGTGTGTGTCGCAATGTGGTCGTGAACGTGTGTAAACCTATTGGCCTGCGATTATTTTACCTGTCACCATGTAGTGACAAAGTGTTAAGATCATATTGAATTCGATGATCCTTAGTATAAGCCCACCATTTATGGTCATGATTATTTCTGCTTGAGAAATGTGATTTCTAACCGTCTACTTAATCAGACAGCAAGAAAAGACAGCTACATTTATATTGCAGCACACAAAGAAAACATTTTGCAAATGTTTTACACTAGGCAGAAGCTTCAGCGGAATTTATTTCAGTGTTAGAATGATGTTTGATATAAAATAACTGCAAATAATTCTTCAGGCAGCTGCACACAAGAGGAGGTATGTGACACATAGGCATAAACACATATGGAGAGTCCATTTATCCAACAAACACAGGATGATGTAATGCAATCTGGTTATTTTAGAGGTATTTCTGTTGTTGTAATTGTAGAAATATCTCAGCATCATGAAATATATCAGTAAGTGTAATGACCTGTTTGCCACATGGCTCGTTTAAGACATCCAATAATTTACTTACTACCACCCTTCATTGTTCATGACCTTTCAAAATGAAATATTCCTATAGCTATTAGCAACTTAGTCACGTAGGAATGTCAGAGTATGTACCCAAATACCCCAGATCTAACACACTAACTTGGCAGCTGTGGGTAACAAGACCCAAGTTCAGTTTATGTTCACTGCGACAATGTTAGGTGATTTCACACACATGAATGAGATATGAGGTACAGTAGTTGGAAATGGTAAGCGATGACAACACTGTGCTGTGCTGCATGTATTTTGGGGGAGTGGTTTTGGAAGGAGACCCGACGGGAGGAGGCGGGATTTTTTTTTTTTTTTCCATTTTTTTCTCCGCCAGATACTTTCAAAGTCTAGTTCGATCTCGCCGGTTTTCTTGTTTCTTATTGGCAGGAATGTGATGAATTGCACTGTAATATCCACGAAGCATGAAGCATATCTTCACGGAACGGTTGCTGATAAAACTTTAACACTTGACATTCACTTAACAACAGATCAGATGCAAACCTGTTGCATACTGAGCCACTTCACTAAACATGGGTTAAGTGAGGGGAGAAAAAAAAGCACATTTGCTACTGGCCTGTTTAATTCATTCATATATGCATATACATCTGTCATGTCAATGCATGCCTTTAAAAACCAGAACTCAATTTCGTTTCTTTTTTTTTTTTTTTGCAGTACTAAACCATCGTCTCCCTCTAACTGAAATCAGCCATTCCTATCTTTTACTCCCTGGGTAACCCTCATCCTCCTCCCCACTCCTTTACTGTCAGTGTGCTTGATGGTGGGATCAGACGGGGTGAACACTTTCTCATATTAATACTGGCTTAGTAAGAGTCTGGAAACGGGAAAATGATTGACTTATCAAACTTTCAAATGCCTTCGGCAGAAGCCGGGTTCATTGAAGTGAAAATCCATTTATACTGCCTACTACCCAAACATTAATTAAAGCATATTGATTGTGACCAGTATTGTACGTCTGTACACAGACCATACCAGGTCAAAGTAATAAGGCTCTTTTTGTCAGTCCAACTGTTTTCTCTAGATATCGACTATCATCCATTTTGTCCAACTGTATGCTTTTTTTTTTTTTTTTTTTTTTTTTTAGTATTGGGTATGAAGCCTGAGAGTCTGAATGAGCGTGGATGAAACCTCTCTTGTCTTTAAGTGCTACGACTATAAATGGCCTGTTAGATGGATACTTGCAGAATTTGGGTGTAGTGCTGCTGTTTCACTTGGAATCATTGTGTGTTTGCCGCTCTTTCGCTCACTTAGGTATAGAGAAAAAAGAGAAACACGCCAAAATCACTTAGAAGTATAGAGATTTGTACAAACCTCCGACAAAACGTCCTCATCTCACTCTATTGAGAGAGAAAAGTAAAGCAAGCCATTCAATGCTATGGTTGGTCACATACTATTGTGAGATGTGATGGCTAGTGACTGAGCTCACTTTCTCGCAGATAGTCAACATTTCTTTTACTTGAAGAAAAATATCTCAGATTATCTACCTTCTACTATGCTTTATTCAAACCTGGAACAGCAGAATAGAGCTTTTCTGTCCAGGTTCACAGAAATAAAAAATTAACTAGACTTGGTTGAAGGTTGGTTGAAGATGTTTCCATTATCATCCAAGAGATTTCTTCACATGGAGCACTGTGGCGTCATGCGAAAAAACCTCATGTTTCAGAGCAATTGTACACAATTGTACACAACCTGAGGAGCAAGCCCTTTGGCGCATCAACTTTGTCAGTAATCCTGCCAAAATACTTTATAATTATAATAATTTAGTAGCAGGTATACAAGTTGTTTTTTTGACGAATCTTTTAGATCACTTTATTCTGCAATACGTTGGAACTGAAGATGCCTCTTGGATGAGAGGTGAAATGTCTTCAACCAACCTTAAGCAAGTCCAGGTGATTATTTTTTTTTGCTCGTCTTGATTCATAATAAACCTGATTTGAGATGACATCACTACTCCAATCGAATATCTAATTAACTCAATATGCTGAGTCCATTAAAAAAAGCTTAAAATTGGATCCATTTCAAACACATGATCTGAATTCATGGGTTCCAATGTGCTAAAAATTCATACGTATTAGAAAATGTATTAAATGTGTGCACACATGTCCCTCTAATCCATTTGAAACCATATGGTCTTTAAAAGCGGGGATCTACATCAAGCTGTCTCAGGAAGAGAAAACATCTCCTCTGTAACAATCGCTTAAGGAACTTGCTCTTTCTTCACTAAGTTTCTCTTTTTTCCCCTCTTTCCTTTTTTTCTGTCTGACTTTTACAACTTCCTCCTGGTTGGGGCTGCAGCTCTAACCCAAACAAAACTCCATTTTTTAGTTATTGGCCCTCATGGCATGTAATGGAGAATCAAGCTAATTATCCCTACAGCTGTTTTCACTTGATTTTTATGTAAGCAATACCTGGCTGATCCAGAGAGCAACAGTGAGGCCCTTCTTAGCGCTCCAGGCCTCCAGGCCGGCTGGAATTAGAGAGCAAAATGCCAGGTTTTCCTCCCCCCAATACCGCCCGACTGTACCCCTGCACCCATCTCCCAGCACACAACCCGACCCAACCAGCCCAACGAAAACCCCCTGCACACCCAAAGATTCCATTTCCACTCTTTCGTTCAAGTCTCAAAAGTCCCCCTTTGAAGTTAAACAAAGCTGCTTTTCAACAGTTCAGATGGATCCGTATGCCAAGCGCTCCTTTTCTTCCAACGATGGTCCCTGGCAATTAATGAGAGAGGTGAGCTATGGGGTGTGGCTCGGATTAAATTATAACCATCCACTGCTTGGACAGGTCTAGAAAGACAGTGAGTGAATAAAGAGGGAGAGAAAGACAGAAGGGTAAAAGAGGGAGAGGGTGGAAGAGAGGGGGTAAAGAGTGAAAGAAAACAATCCCTCAAAGGCTAATTACATAATTTCCTTCATCTGAGCAAACACATGCTGGGTGAAAGCAAGTGTGAGCAAGTCTCTCAGATGCCAGGCAAGGAGGTGCTGAGGAGACCTACGAACAGTCTATTTCAGCAATGGACAGTTTATGCCCCAAAGGCATTGAGCCAGATCTCTTTGTGTGTAGTCTGTTTTTAGCTTTTGTGGGATTCATATCCAAATCCTTTCAATTGATCCTCCCTTCTCTAGCAATCTCAGGGTAAAGTGACTGTGCAGATAAACAATTGCTGGTATAATGTTTCCCTCATTACAGTTCATTCCTGACTGCAGCCAGAAATCTGTTCAGTATAAACACCACTAGGTGGAGTTGACTGTTGATGAAAAAAAAAAAAAAAATCTCATATATCAAACTCATTAATCTCCCATTGAGAGGCAGCGTGAATCTGCATGTGAGTCAGACGCTGCGTATGTTTCACATGTGCAAATTCTGAGAGCTTTTCTTCTGAATCAAAGACTTGCAAGTATTGACTCTTTGTGTCTCCTCAAACTAACATCTGGGTTTATAATAACAGAAACAGAAGGGGCAAGACAGAAAGAGACATTGGTAGCAATTTAAAGAATTTTATTGTTTCAGTTATATTATATATATAAAAAAAATACTCTGCGAGCTACAAAAAAGTAAAACAGCAATCCTTTCCTTGAACTCTCCCTCTCTCTTTCTTGTCTCTAATCCTGTGAGGAATGATGGAGGGCTCTCAGTGGAATGATGGTGAGTTTCCTGAGTCCAATCAAGGTGTGCCAATACCCAAATGATACAGAGGAATCTGCAGTACCTGCTCCAAATGTGAAGCTTAGTCACAAACAAAACTACTGCAAGCACAAATTCTAGTGTGTATGTGCTTGAATATTGAATTCACCCATACATAATATATAGGTACATATATCAAAAAGAGAGGCTGAAAAGGGGGTTATTCGCAAGACATGCTCAAATATTTGTTCATCACTCAAAAGCCCCAGGCTAAAAAGAAACTATGTTCATAAAAGTGTATAACGTTCATGCACGTCCAAAATACAGGTTTGTTCAAAAACAATAAAAGTCACATGGAATTCTTTCTGCTCCTTAATTCCTCACCCTCCTCTCCCCATTTTTGTCTGTCATTCTTTGCACTCACAGGTTCATCTGACTAATCTCGCTCGTTTATTCCTTCAAGGTTTTCTTTGTCTTATCACAGGATTCCTTCTCTTTTCTTCACTCCTCTCTCACCGTGAATGGCGGCGCTTATGTTACGAAGAGAAATACTGAGAACTCTACTGTGGGACCACCTTTGTGTCTAAGTCTGCCTTTATGGACTTGTGTGGTATATAAACTCTACATTTAAATTATTTTGTCGCTGCAAGAGTAGCACAGGGACTCTGTTGAGTTTTGTGTTCTGTAACAAGTCATTGAACTGGAGCTAAACTTCAAAGTGGGGCAGCAGCTCTCTGTGGGCTGATGGTGAGTTTCCCCGACAATCCAGACCTGAACGTGCTTGCATCCTGACACCCGCACAGGCCTAGCCAGACAGGGAAGACAAGTGAAACCTAAGCCCACATTAAAGCACCTCCATCAGGTAGGAGATCAGGGGAGGCCTCCATGCTCTCAATGTCTGTGGGGGTCTGGGCCTCTGAGGCCCTATCTCACCTCCATCTGGAAAGAGAATCTGAGGGTAGCCTGATGGTTCGATAAGAGGCCATGCCGAATGACACGGTAAAGGCCTCTCACCCCCATTCGCAAAAAACCAGAGTGGGTGCAAGTCTAGCTCTGGTGCACTCTGATGTGGGTCTGGGAGGGTGGGGGCAAGGCTTGCTGTTGGGACTATGAAGGTGTGGGTGCATGGTGGCCTTCACTTTGCTTTTGAAGGTTTAACCCAGTGCCCTGTAATGGGTGCAAAGGGAGTGTAGTGTTCAAAAACTGAGGCTTTCTCTTGTGTATTATTTGCTCTTTGTGCAATGAAACATAAACCTGTACACAGAAATGTTTGGGGACAAAGGCAGGACAGAGTGTATTGTTATAATCTATATTTTCATATTCATATTCCAACACAGGAGATGCAGTGTTGGCTGGAGTTAAACAATCGATTTTTAAGAAACGTATCTTTATTTAGAGATTTTCTACTATGCTAAATTTCTTTTTTTTTTTCCCCCTTATTCGTGTTTTCATGTGTGCATATTGCAAAAACACCAGTGCTATTTATTTCCCCCTATAGTCTTGTAGAGTGCCATTAACATTTATATCGACTCCAGATGGGACCAAGGTCACTGACCTTGTTGAAACTTGTTTCCTCTCTGTTTTGCCCACAGACTGACAGTTTCACCATCCCGTTATTTATTGTCCAAAGCTAACTTTTCTCTATTAGCCGATATGCCCTCAAAACTTTGAAGCATCTTAGCTCCTGATCTGTGTTTCCAGCAGGAAGAAATCTGTTATCCAAGAAATCAGATTTGTAAAAGCTAGAACGGAATACAGTGAAAACTATTGCTTGACTGGAAAATTTAACTCCTGAACTTTATTTGCACGATGACAATAGTAACTTTTTGACTAAAGCCTCCATAGGCAGATATGGGAGCAATGTTGATTGTGAATAATTGCTGTAGATGGGAGACACAAATGCTGGAGCTTTGCATTTAAAATAGATTTGTGTTTGGTTTGGTCCTCTCAGATAAGTGAAGGATCACTTGAACCAGTTAAGCAAATAAACATGATGCTTTGGATGTTGATCTGCTCTGATGTGTGTTGGTGGGTAAAACTGTGCTATGGTGTGTGTGTGTGTGTGTGTGTGTGTGTGTGTGTGTATGGGGAGGGGGGGAGGCATATGTCAACAAAATCTGATAATATTGTCTCCTGAGAACTGGAAAGTATTTGAGGTAGACAAGTTCAGACAGATTTCCTCAGCCAGCAATGATTTGTGGTCATCAAAGAGCCCCTGTCCATCCAATGTTAACAATTTATTTCATTCATTCATCTATTTGTGTTTCCTTCTCTCTACAGTACATGTGCACCTCTTTCGATAAGCCAACTTTACTTCTATTTATTAAACTCAATGCGAAATATATCTACAAACAGGATCTCCGTCAGGCTGACAAAGTCGAGGTTGATGTCAAGTGGAGGGAGTGTGTTTGTGCTAGCACAGCTGCACTGTGGTGCTTAATACTATTTAAGTCCGGTCTCAGGAAGAGCCAATCATGTTGTTGGCCAGGACTGTTTGGTGCTCTTGGGGTCAGTATAGCCCCAGGACATGAGACACATAGGATATACACTGGGGATAAAGAGGGGAGCTTTCACAATGCCTGGTGGTCTGCTAGTGATCTCTACCTCAGTCTGACCTGTAAATCAGAAGGGGAAAGAAGGGCGTGGGGCCACTTTAAAAAGAGTCCAAAAACTACTTTTAAAGTAGCTAATTCTAGGCTTTCTCTCCATCTCAAAACAAACACAGGTAATAAAATATCTCCAATGTAGAGAGGGAAAAGCAAACATTAAATATTCATATAAATATTAACGGTCATATAGTACAATACATGCATATACATTTCTGGTTTAGCTACAGTCAGCTATATAAATTGAAATATCACATCAATGACCGGACTATTTGTGTCTGTTTTTGTGTGGATTTATGGAAGGTAGAGGATGTGGGAATCCGTGGCAAATGCCCATGCTGTGGGGCAGTGAGAGGAATTTGCAGGGGGATAATCAGAGAAGCATCAAGAGGGAAGTATTGGGGGAACAATCACCTTTGCAGCCTCAAGCTGGAGTAATTTGTGTGAGGTAGGGCAGTGTAGGTAGTACACAGCCTGTTCACAATGGGACTAATGCACCTTTATTGTGCCTCCCTAGATGTTATAAAGACGTTGTTGGTTGTTCTGCCTCTAAGGGGACAGTGGAGGTGGTAACTGTGACGAATTTACATCTGTATAAAAAGCAGCAAACTGGTGAGGAGGTAGGGATGGATAGGGATGTAAAGTTTTGATGATGTTCTGTGGGCATGACCTGCAACCAAGGGGTTTAGAGAGTGAGCAGCTCAGTCTAAGAAGAAGAAATCAACCAATAACGTCAGCCAGGGCCTTGCAAGGCAGAATAAATTCCATGGAAGATAAACAATTGATTTTGGCATGTAATTTTTTTTTGTTAACAGTGCTAAATGACTAAATTTAACAGTGCTAAATGACTAAATTTCATGCTTGTTTTGCTCATGGAACCCTTAAAATCAGACACTTGAGCCATGTTCTGTTGGTGTTCGTATGTTCAGAGGCAGTGTACAGAAGGGTCTTTGTTGCTGAATGTATTGTGTGATCTCTGTAATAAAGGTTAAAGAGAAGGGAATGATGAGATGGAACAGGTTACTAGATTGCTAAATAAGAGAAGGAGCCAAGAAATACACACACACACACACACACATACACACACACACACACACACACGCACGCACTGGTGTAAAACACTTGAGTGATCAGAGGCGGTTATCATCCTGGGGAGTTCTCTGAATCATAAAAAGCATCCGAAACACCAAACTCCAAAACATTTTCTTATCAAGGATTAAAACCACTTGACACTCAGGGTGCAACCATCTTGAACCTTGGACAGCTTTTATTAGCGCACCGTACTCCACTTCTGAGAAGGTCTTATGATCGTGACTTATAGCGGGACACACTGGACCATAAATAAGCATCATATAAAGTGACAGTGGTTTGGCTCCATCCACAGATAGAGTAAATAATCCTCATTAATTTTGACAAAATGACTCATAGTTTTGCAATATTTACTGCTGAAATGTTGTGCAACCCATGAAATAAGTACTGATGGCACCATCCACAGTAACACATCCAAGGGTTGCTTCTATTATTTACTATGATGCTATGATGGCCTAGGATGACACAGTGTGAAGCTGGGACTGTAATGTGTATAATATTGATGGGCTGGAAGGTTAGGGATCATTTTATAACTAAAAATTCTTCATCTGTTGCTGGTGTCAGGATAAAGATATAGATGCTATGGTTTTGCCTTACAATTATCTGATATAAAGTGATTGAATGAAGTATGTGTGGACTTCTTAAAACTCATGTAATGCGCAGTATAAATTATTGTGCCTGTGTGTGTTTGCGGATGTCTGTGTGTGAACTGATTGCTTTTTTTTCTGGGTGCTGCTGGGAATAGTATCGGCTTAAGGCTTAAAGAATTCAGGCCTCCCAAGCAAGGTCATGTGCTAATGTTTAGTAGGACTTTTCTCAGGTCACACTGTGACTTTCAAACATCACTCAAATTACCCCACATCGCTGAGTAATTCTGTTCATTGGAAAAATCCCCCCCCCCCTCCGAAATAGCTTCAATGACAGGTGACAGCCATCTCAGCCCACTTATGCAGTTCATATTAAAAAAAACAAAAGATGGACATTGCGTAGTGGATGTATGTCAAATATTTGTCACGATATTGAACTTATCAAACTTAATTTCAAATTTGTGGGAAGCACTTCCATACCTGCATATTTTTGTATTTGAAAAAGAAGAAAATTTAAGAGGTAAATACTTGAGTCCCCAAAAAGATTTTCTCTTGATAAATATTAAAATATTTGAGCAGTGCTCGAGGTTAACTGTACAATGTCTTGGATTATATCTCTGAAGCTACAGTGGATGGATAAAACCCAAAAGAATTAATTTACTACTAAAATAAACCAAATTGAAAGATCGTAACTTCACTTGTCTAATACGGATGACTGAAAAATGATACCAGCTTTTGTTGAACCTTGTTACACATTTGTGGACAGAATGAACACTGTAGATTTTGTCTGTGATTTCAAACTCATCTGGAAAGGATCTCTTAAAATGGCAAGTATGACCAAAAGGAAGTTTTATAAGGAAATAAAACCATTTTTGTGTTGATATGGGCATTTGAGAACAGTTTTTAACGCAGATAGGACATATTTCTGATAGATGCACAAGTCAGCTGAGCGGTAAATGTGCTCAGCAGTGGTTAAGCAAACGTGGATTATGTCCAGAGATTCTTTGGCCACACAATACCTACTGCTGAGATTCATCTCTGTTGCACACCGCACAGACTACTTTGCAAAAAAACAAAAAACCCCAAAAAAACTCCTAAGGTCGCCGTCTATTCCTGCAGAATGGAGCATTTAACATAGAACAGTTCAGCACAATAAATTAGCATCAGTCCCGTCGTGTAGCTGTCAGTACACATGTGTACAATGTTTGTGTTAAATGGGTAGAGTTTCACAGGGGATAATTGCATTGTGTCTTTCCCACCTGGGCCCTGACACATGTTCAACAGCTCAGGCGGACACGTCCAACCTATCACGCCAAAGTGTCAGCGCCCAGGGTTAAAGAGGGAGAGGACTTCCTTCGTCTCTCCTGTTAGAGTTATAAAAAAGGCAATCTGAGGTGTGGTTTATCATTTCTCACATCCAAGAAAACACAAAAAATTCCACAGCGGACATGGACAAGCAACAGTAGCAGAAATACCACGTGCGTGATTATGTCACATCCAGCTCATTCTCATAGAAGTGAGGATATGTTATTAAAGGAGAAAATGATACGTCACTGTCTCCTACACATCTGTTCTTTAGCAAGAGGATGTGCAACCTTGGCACTGACTGCAGGGTTAAGTGGCTTTTTGAGTCCGACTACAACTGAAGTGAAGTTTTTTGGAGTAAATATTACAGAAAGTCCTGTCTATTTTAGGATTTATGTACACATGTAAGAAAGCAGTAAATGACAAAGAAAGAACAAGATGGGATGGATAAGAGACAGAGACACAAACATGCAGTGATGTGTCAAAAAATGAGCGTAATAACAGTGGTTAAGACCTGCTCTTTCATTGAGTAAATCTGGCTGGGGCTATTTCACACTGCAGGAATCTCCTGTGGGCCAGATCAAAAGGCTCGCACAAGGAACAGGTGACAGCACCGACACACAGGCATTTACACATGCAAACTCAAACACTACACACACACACACGCGCACACGCACACACACACACACACACACACACACACACACACAGTGACTGAACACACAGCGAGATCAGAAAAAGCTCAAAGTGACAGCCCCCTTTTGTGTCTAGATGAGCCCGTAGGGAAGCCATTCCGAGGAATCTCATACGTCCATCATCGTAACTTCAAAACCCACTTTAAGAGAGTCAACACAGGATACACACGTAAACACACTCTAAGTATGCAGCCAGCATGAAAAAAGTGCATGCAGACCTTACAGGTATATGCGTAAAACATGGATGGGACAGCAGACATCAAGCATGTGGAACTCCAGTACGACCTTATGATGTATAGATCTAATATAGAATGGGCCATATCCAAAGGGGGGGGGGGGGTGAACAAAAGGCTATGTCATCACCGGCCCATCTCTCTCCATACCTTCCATCAATTTTCACTCCCTCCTACTGTATAAACAGCAGGATGGAGGATACTGTAACTCCCACACACAATGACGCACACACACACAAGCACATTTACGGTTGCACTTAAACTCAAGGGAAGACATATGCACAGACAGGTCAATTCCTTCAATTGCAGTCGAGTCCAGACTCACACATGAATGCATGCATGCAGACATACACACAACAATTTCATAAAAAGAGAAATTAATCCCAGGTGGTCTAAGACCAGGCAAAGTTTCCACTTGAAGAAGGCTCTGGTTTTGAAATCGCACAATCCAGAACAAACACACAAAACTGTGGAGTGATTTGCTTTGAATAAAATGGAAATGAATTGGTGCAATAGAGCGAGGAGACAGAATAAATGACGGGATGCAGGGGATTCTGGGTCATGTTGAACATCGGATAGCTCACGCTCAGTCTCTGCTATCCAGTCGAAGTCTCCATGGAGTTAAGATGCTGTATGTTTAACACGGGAAGGTCCCACCTTAAACATGGCCATTGTGGCCAATAACATTTGCTGTTTTCATAGAATATGAGAAGATTACACAGCACTATGATGGGCCAATTACGTCCTTCACTAAAACATACCTCTCTACCAACAACTCTCTAATGATGATGGCTTAAACGCTTTCACCTATAGAGCCCTTTCAGCTGCCCTTGCAGTTGCGCACAAACACACACACTACTGCCATCGTCACACTCACACATGCAGGTACACACACACACACACACACACACACACACAACCACAACCACCTATGCTGACTGAGTCAAATTGAATCATTGTGTTAAGTGTTTAGTGCATCCCTCCGCACGATGAAGGGGTGTCTGTTTTTGTGTGTATGAATGTGTGTGTGTGTGTGTGTGTGTGTGTGTTTATGTGTATGGCATCCCCATGGGCCAACCTCTGCAATCAAGTTAAGGATTTGCCTCGTAAAGGAACTGAGGAAGAAAGAGAGGGAGACCAAGACAGACTAGAAGTGCCAGCCTTCCTCTCACATCTTCTCAACATCCTTTCTCCATCCCCCCTCTCCACACAAACCCCTGTCACCTCTGACCCAGGTCCAATTCACTACAGTCATTATGCAATTAACACCAATTAAGCCATTTGGCTGTATGAATGTGTGTGTGTGTGTGTGTGTGTGTGTGTGTGTGTGTGTGTTTGCGTGCATGAATGTGAGAGCATACTTGTGTATGTGTGCATTAAGTATGTGGTGTGTGTGTGTGTGTATGTGTGTGTGTGTGTGTGTGTGTGTGTGTGTGTGTGTGTGTGTGTGTGTGTGTGTGTGTGTGCATGCATGATAGGGCAATTATAGCAGCACAAGGGAGCCTTTTGGAAGCCGAAAGCACTGCAATCAACCAATCAGCCTTCAGATGGCTTTGACATGAAAAGAGAGCGTGGCCCCTGCCAACCCTGGGGGTCAGCCCTAATTTACTCTATTTACCCACTCAGGAATGACTCTCTGTGTGTAAAGTAGACACAGAGAGGGAAAAGGAGGGAGAGGGAATGATGAATAGGTATGGAAATATCTAAGTTAGGCAGTGGGAGCAAAAAGAGAAAAAAGGTACGAGGGGAAGCCGGAGAGGCAGCAGAGGGATGAGAAAACCTTGGGGTTGTTGGGCAGGTGAATAGTGGTGGGAGGTTGGGCAATGTGGGGGAGTTGGGTGTGGAGAAGGGGAAGTGGGGAGAAGCCTTCAGGTTGTGTTTGAAAAGCTAAAAGGCCAACAGTTGGAGCCCATTTGCTAACAATTTCCCCTTGGAAAGTGTCTCCACAAAGACACACACACACACACACACACACACACACACACACTGAACACAGATGAAAAATGACAACTTCACACTGGGCTGTTAAACACTGAGATGCTCCATCATGAGGAAAGGGCTGCGTCGACTGCAAAAATTGTAAGAAAAATAGCAATTAAATGAGTGGATATTAGAGGGTACCAGTTTCTGTCAGTTGTTTGCCCACCATAATTATTTTTTGTAGTTTTTCATGATTTTCTAATTATTGGTGAGTTTTATAGAGGAACATGTTGTTTTAGGCACATTGCATCCTTTTTCTTATCATTTTGGAAATTGTATATGATTGTATTTAAGAGCACTCATCCCACAAAAAAGAAAGAGTTTGTGTCTTACACTCCCAGTCAAATTATAAAACTTACAAACAACAAACACAATAAACTTCATATACATTAATGCAGATTTAACAGTTTTTTTGAGGCAAAATTCAGGGTGAGTGACCACATTAAAAAAAAGAAAAACAAAAAGAAAAAAGTGTCATGGTTGATATTCTAAAAAATAATGTCAGTCCATGTGTCCTGTAAGATTTCAATGTCTAAGACAAATGGGCATAAACATTATCAGTGATTAATAATAACTGTGTCCCATGATAATTATGTCAGTTGAAACTGTGCGTCCAAAAAGCACATTTCTAAAGTTTAACAATAAACAACCTGAATATCTTTCAATGACTGTATCTATCAGAAAACGGACGATGGCCGGCACTAAAGGCTCCTGGACTCGTTACTCATCAGACTCTGTTGTTATTTCCGCCCAGTCACATCTTTCTCTCTTCTTTCTGTTTGTTCATAGACACTTCCCCTCCAGTCAAAAGTCATCAAGGATGAGTCAAGATTAAAGAAACCACTGCAGACAGGACAAGAAATTAAACCAAAGATGGATAAAAAAAAAAAAAATTAACCAATTAAACTCTGAACTCTGCTTCCCCCGATAAAACAGCTGAGGATCACTAAAGAATCCAGTTGTCTGGACGCTTTTGCTCTGCCAGCGGCGCTGTGCTCCACAGCCTCCCACATCTCCAGATCTAAGCTGCAGTTCTGTCCATCTGCTCCTCTCAGCCTTCCCCACTCTGCCAAGACCCGCTACATATGACACTTCTTCAACTTCAAGGTTTTAAAGTCATGCAATTGTAACTTACAGCGACTTTGTGCATAATTAGGCAAAAGGAAATTTTTGCTTGATAGTTATATGAAAACAAGGGAATTTTCTTCATTGGACTTTATGACTGAAGAGATTTAAATGCGTCTGTTTTTCCAGAATTGAAAATTGGGCTCCAATCTACTCAGTTCGGTTCATTAATGTACAGTAGCTCAGATCTGTGAGAGAATGAGGTTGTGTGTTAATTCTCATAACAAGAGGAAGCTGTTAAGACACTAAATACTGCAATCTCTATGATTCACCAGCAGAGGCCTTCAAGATTCAAGATTAATTGAAAATGCAGGAATTTCTCCCGGTGGCCACAAAGTTGTCCTTGTCTGATTCTACTGCTTTTCTAAAACCATGTACCCGTCATCCGCTGTGGCACTGGTTTTGACAAAGTCTCCAGAGAGACTTCACTTCATAAAATTCATTAGCAAGCACATTTCCCAGTCCCCTGGAATAAACCTGTTTCTCTCCCTTTCTTTAAATTTTTGAGCTGTTAAACTGACTTTCTGAGCTGATACTTGTGAAGTGTGTCATAGAGGTGGATTTGATGGTGTGGCTACAGCTCTAACACATCACAATTGCAAGCTTCAGAACCCGGATGTAGTCTTCAATCCTAAATATGAATGTGAAATAAATTCATATTCATTACATAGAAATTATTTGGTTTGTCAGCTGCTCCTCAAGTGGTCATGACCTTAAATAATGAAATTCTATGCACGTTGATCACACTAAAAAAAACATCTGATTACCCTCCGTTGGTGACATTTATGAAAATTGCTTTCTTAAAGTTAAGATTATGTGATTTTTAAAATTCGGACTTAAAATATGTTATTTGTCTTATTCTATAGCATCTCAAAGAAAGTTTTGTCTCAAATCCAATACTAGTGAACATGTATTGATTAAACAACTGAAAATCTGATCTTTGTGTGGCTTTTCCAAAAACCAACTCATTGATCGGTATCTTAGCTGTGAGGTCTAGTGCCAGGGCTGGGCTGCAGCGCAGTGAATAAAATACAACCGGACCAGTCAGCCCCTCATCACACCAAACAACCTCCTGGCTACAGAACAAGGGAAGGCAGAAAAACCAGAAACAGGCAGAGAAACTTAAACAGAAAATAAAAGAGAAGGAAACAGATGCTCAGTACTTCCAGTGCTCCTGGTCAATAATATCACATATCTGACAAGAGGAGTACAGGTTACTCTATATCTACTGTATGCAATCGTGTGTGTGTGTGTGTGCGCCTGTGTGTGTGTGTGTGTGTGTGCGTCTGTGTGTGTGTGCATCAGAGCAAAACTGTTGTGCTCCAGGGGTCTTAGATGTGGATTGTAATCAGGACCACATGATTCTGCCACAGGAAGTCCTCAAGCAAAGAACAGGAAGTAGAAGCACAAGGACCACAACATTAGTCCTGCTGATCCAAAACTCACCAGCCAATGGGAGGCTTGGACGTGGTGGGAATGGCTGTGGTTGGTGGTGTGTGTTTATACGTGTGCAAAAGAACTGTGCATTTTTATTTGTGTGTGTGGAGCCTGCAGGATCGTATTAATGACTTATTTGTTTATTAAGTGTAATGAGTCCAAGTCGTGTGTGTGTGTGTGTGTGTGTGTGTGTGTGTGTGTGTGTGTGTGTGTGTGTGTGTGTGTGTGTGTGTGAAGCATAAGAGCAAAAACTGGAGCATGGTTGGGCCTGCTGCCAAAATACCAGACCTAAATAACTACTACGTCGGACACACAAACATACACACACACACACACACACACACACACACACATGCACACAGATCCACAGACAGTGAAGACAAATGAAAAACAAATGGTTCCATTGTGTGGTATATACATTGTCTCCCCTTCTCTGTGTCGTAAATGGCGGCAGGAGAATGCAGTTTTGAATAAGGTCGGTTGAAATGCCCTCCACCACACACACACACACACACACACACACATGCACATACACCACCAACAGCCCTCCTACCAGTTTCCCCGCCCCTTCCTCCTCTGTTCTGCAACCCATCAAAACTAAAGAGGCTAATTTCTCTCGATGGCTTACAGGTGGCCAGTGCAAGGTGAACCAAATCCACCCGGTTGGCCAGCACACACACACACACACACACACACACACACACACACACACACACACACACACACACACACACACACACACACACACAAACACAGACAAACACACATGCACTTACAAGCACTTTGAAAAAATTACTAAATCTTTTATAAACCCATGCCAAACATCAAAAGAAAAGACACACCTTAACACACCTCAAAGGCACTGGAGACACACTGTTATACATATGTGCAAACACACAAATACACGCACGCAAACACACAGACATTAAAACATCCAAACTCAAACATATGCACACTCGTAAACCTAAAAGCATGAAGGATTTTCCAACAAATGGTTTGAGGGTCAATCCCAGGTCTTTGACTGTCTCATGTTTCTAAAAAGAAGAAGAGCTTTTCAATGCTTTCATAAAAAATTTCAGAGCTGTAAAAAGATGTTAGTATCGATCTGAAAATTTTGAAGCTTGTATTTTATCCTGGAAAGTTGCCTTTAGGAAATACAAATTCCTCTGCTGACAGTAACAATCGAGTGAATGTGGGGAAACTGTTAAAAATGACAGCAATACTGCATGGAATGAGGTTCACTTCAACTCAAAGCTTTGTGTCATTCAGTTCCCACAGTTTACCTATTATCTGTGAAATGTCATCATTCTTCCAACTTCGCACACGCCACCTTCAATATTTGTGAGTTGCATCGGCCAGAGTACATCGCAACACTGAGATGTGTACAACACACACCAGCAAGCCCACGGACACAAGTCCTTCATCTGTCTGAGCTTTATGATAGTTTTTGAAAAATGGAATCTTTTATCAGAGCAGAAAATTTTTCCATCTCTACGCCCAAACATAGATTAACTGATGCAATGTTTTGTTAAATTTCTCAAGTGGTTAATTTAATGCTGTATGTTTTTGATCATTCACACCCTCATGGACAAGTCCCACATGCATGAACATACATAAGTCTCACTCATTCATTTTGTAAAGGCTGAGAAGCATGCTGCCAAATTATAAGACAGGGCTCAAAGTCTTAAGTTGGTTCCAAAAAAAAAAAAAAAGGAAGGTATATGTGTGTTGTGTGTGCACGAGTGTCTTTGTGCGAACTTCTACACATGCAGATTGGATTGCTGCTCTTTGAAGCCATGCCCTAGCCTTCATTAAACACAATCCCAGAGCCTGGCTGGAGCGGCTTTCTGGGAATGTGTCGATAACTCCGAAAGACACACTGAAACACAGAAACACTCACACAGTGCAGTGCCAGCTAATAAAGCTCTCTTTGAAGCCTGTGTCACTGTGCAAAGTAATCAGATGAAAGTCGATCATCCTCCTCAAAGAATTTTTGCAAAACCCTCAAATGAACATTGTGCCAACAAGTTTGCACCAGGGCCATGAGGGCCCGAAGGATGCCAAATTAACTGCTGCGTGTCGCACTGCTATCAGCTGCTGCCTGATAAGACATCAACTGCGTTCCTGTTAAAAACACACATGCACCTATGTAAAAAAGTTTTATGGCATCTTTCTTTTGAAGTTTTTTGGCACATATGGATTCCAGATCCAGCCTTGACAAACAGGTAAATGGGATTTAAAGGATTCAAGGTAAAGTCGATGTGCATATATGTGTACATGAGTATGTACATACACACGCACACGTGCACGCAGGCACACACACACACACACGCGCGCACACACATGTGTTTCTTTTGAATATCATGACATTGGCACACCACTTTAAGTGGAGAACAGACCTACTTTTACTGAGACATAAAATATTCAGACACCAACAACATTATGGTCATTATCCATCAAGTCAATAAAATGGTGGTGTTACATAAAGCAAAAGCTGGAGCACATCCTGGATGGGTTGCCAGTTCATCACTGGCCAAAAATATTGAAAGAAACAACCATTCATGCTCATATTCACATGTGTGGCCATTTTGGATTCACTGACTCATATATAACACATGTTTTTTGTCTTGTGAGAAGAAGCCCAGTGAACCACTCAAGGCACAGCAAGAACATACAAACTCCACCAGCCCACACTGTGATCGTCAATGCATATGTATTTACAATCAGAAATAAACACAAATTATAATAAAATAGGATTTGCAGAAGAAAAAATGTATAACATCTAAAGTCATTTGTATTGTCACTTTATTTTTTCAATCACATCATTTAAAAATTGAGACGTTCTTTGTTAAATACCTTTAGCATGAAAACTTGACATGATAAGTGTCAGGATAAGAGCCTGAACTGAATATTTTGGAAACATGACAACCATTGGTTGACACATCTCACTATTTCCACACTAGGTTTTCCACTGATTGGATTTTGAAGAATTGAAATCACTATCAAAGATTGAGTTTTCAGAAGTCTGTTTAATTCTTTACAGGATGCTGCTGAAGGCAACAAACTTCTCTGCAGTATTAATAGAATAGAAAGGAATTAAATCCATATGCTTATTTTAAGATATTCAAATACTCTTAAGGTCACTGAGTCAGAAAAAAAAATTGTCAGGCTTAGAAAAAAATAACTAATGATTTAGGTTGAATCAATTCATATTTTATCATCAAAACCTTATAATTAGAAATCAAATTGAAATTTAATGTAAATGCTGAGATTCCACGGCAGATGATTTCTTCAACAGCTTGGATATCAGTCAAAAACAAAACATCAGAAGGTATAAATGAGAATGACAGGTAGCAATCCGATGAAGGATGGAGGATCAACACGATAATAATTATGATGCGTATAGGAATGCCCCGCAAACCAAAATACTGACACCAAAGTGTAATCCTGGTTCTTACGCACTGACACACACAAAAAAGAGAAACAGGATAGAAAGAGGACAAAGAGTATGGAGAGGGAGAAAAAAAAAAACATAAGAGAAAAAAGAAAAGATACAGTGAAAGTGGGGAGGGCTAATCCCTGGTCCCTCCCTGTGGAGGTGTGCAGACAGTGATTGAATAGCCCGCTCACACGCATTTAAACAGGGGCTTATCGCAACACTTTGATACACCTCTCTATAATTGCCTGTGCAGATTTCTCCGTGTGTGTTTCAAGTGGATGTATGTGTCAATGTAAGCATACAATGTTGTCCTGTCTGTCAATCATGCTCATGAAGGTTAATCCCACGGATGACACTTTCAATCCTCTCTGTCAACCCAGGCCTTTGCAGCAGCACTCAGGCGAGGAACTAGGTTTAGCACTTGCTCACAACAACACACACACACACACACACACGCACCCACAGACGCGCACTCGCACTCGTCAGGTAACACCAAAGAGCTTTAAAAAAAGAGAAGAAAGCATTTTTGCTTGGCAAGAAAAGCAAACAACTATCCCACATCTGTATAGGTGTGAGAATATGAGGAAAAAAAAAAGGGGGTAGGGAAACATAGAACGGGGAAAAGACACACACGATCACACACACACACACACACACACACACACACACACACACACACACACACACACACACACACACACACACACACACACACACACACACACACACACACACACACACACACACATTCACATCAGAGACAAAGAAAGAGGGAATCAAGCAACACTTCCTGTGTTTGGAAATTCAAAACTGCAACAAAGCAATGATAGGGAATGAGTACAAGGGGGCTTACGCTCATCATTGAGCAGCAACAGAGTTTAAAACCCACAGAAATATCTATAGCTATTCATTACTCTGTTGACTCCCCATGAGTTCTTTCAACCAAAAGGGAATCCGAGAGATGTCCACAAAACATCTTTCACCAGTTGTTAATACTGTTACTGCTTTGCCATGATAAAGTCACGGAATGTTGCCTCATTCAACCAACCCACGCACGCACACACACACACACAAACACGGGCCCACACTCAAACACACACACACATGCGCACACAAAAATGAGGGACCTCATGCATGCAGTCGTATAAACATGAAGTTATTTTGTGGTGTGAAGATCGACACACAAAAGTGAGTCTAAATCTATTAAAACAGTCTGACAAAACAAAAATCTCAACTTTTGAGTGCTTGATCCAAAATACACAAATTTGTCTCCTGCCTCCTGCCTCGCATCAGGACATCAGCGCATCAGATAATAGTGTGTGTATGTACTGTATGTGTGTGTGTGTGTGTGTGTGTGTGGTGAGGGGTAGTGGAGAGCACTGGCTGAGCTGACATATCAGCTGACATCACTAATAAAACTTTTGTCCTGTGAACTCAGTGTGTGTTTTGTGCTGGACTGTTGGCAGCAGCAACTTAGGATCTGGCAACCGTTTAGTTGATCTGGCAACTCTAGGTCCCTGTTGACCCCAGATAATGAGGGGAAATATACTCTCAATGGGTGTGCATGTGTGATGCACTTCAAATCTTCCTACAAGATCAATGAGGTCCGTCAGTATGAACATGATACTGACCAGTCTGCATACACGGAGGCAGGATTTTTGCCTTTTTACCAGACATTTGTTGCCATTTTGAGGAAGGAAAGACATAAAAAGCATTCATTGGTGGATTTTTTTTTTAAGTTCAAAGGGACAGGTCTCGTCTTTATAGGTTATATGTGTAAAATCGTGTAAAATAGAAGAGTTACTCCTTTGAAAGTGTGCACGCACGCACACACGCACGCACACAAATGCATGCACCATATGCAAGCACACAAACATACACACAAACTAATTATGGCTAAGCCTAGTTATTACCTAAGCAAACAGAGTTAGTCGGAATGGAATGCCTGCTGTGAAACACAGCAGTTCCAGACACAAAGCCTTGTACAGGGAAACAGACACACACAGTTTCGAAAGGGACACACTTTACTGAAGAACACTGTGCGTGTGAAATAACCATGTGTATATGTAATTAGAAGGCAAAACAAAGCAAACACATGTTTGGGTCTTGTTCCCTGGCCTGCACCTCTGTTCATTTGCGCTGCAGTGCAGAAGGTTGTGCTAAGTCATTGTCTCTGGTGCTGCTAAACACATGGCGTCTTGGTGGAGTAGCAGGATGTTGAAGTTGGCCAACACACATTTGTGTATGGTGTGTGTTTCAGTGCAGTTTGCTGGGGATTATTATGAGCACAGAACGAAAGGATCCTGTAAATATAGGCTCTGATTCCCCAAAAGATTGTAGTTTTTCTTAGTTATTTGCCATATTTTCAGTGCCTGTCCACAACTTCTTGTGAATTAGAGCTAAGAGACACAATTAATAACTTAAAATACCAGTAACCAAACAACTCATTGTAAAACAGTTATAATGCACCTGTTATTTTGAATTTATTATTTCTCTATGATGACAAAAAATAAATGTAGCCACAAGAGGACACAAGCCAGTGTCTTATTGTGCCGGTTCCAAGCCCGGATGAATACAGATGGTTGTGTCAGGAAGGGCATCCGACGTAAAACTTTTGCCAAATCAACAAAAAATAAAGAATGCAGGAAGGGTTACAGATAAATAAAGTGACGAAGAGAGGTATGTTGAAAACTAAAATTGAAATGGAGAAAAGAGCGGAGATTTCTTTCGTTTTGGTCTGTCATCTTTACGAGCGAGCTCGTGAAATTGAAATCGAGTGCAGTGTGATCCATAAAAAGCCATTTCCCCATTACGCCTATGGAATCTCACATAAACAAATTACACAAATAGTTTCTCCATAAAGCAAAGGGTGAGTTTTCTCTAACTGTGCAGTGAAACCTGAGCGGAGTCTTGTTTATGTGTGTGACAAAGTGTTTACATTGTCCTCTACTCCCATCCTGTCAGATGGGGAGAACACCAGACCTCCGACAGCTCCAGTCCTGTCACACTACCTGTCTGTATTTGGGATTTCTGTTATAGAGACCATGTGCTTGATCTGTAGGTGTGTGTGTGAGGGTTTGTTTACATGGGTGTGACAGGGAAATGCCAACCAGTGCTCTGTCGTCATTACAACCACCTTAATCGTGCAAGAGTGATGAGTTCAAGGATGAGAGGAAGGGTACAAATCCAAAAAAGAAAAATAATGGACCACTACATAACTCAGAGAAGACTATGCCTGAGTGTGATGATGACTCACTTTTAACACTCTCATTTCAAGTATTATAAATCATCTTTGACTCTTTTCTAACCTTTTCTATATCTAGAAAAGTTAATTAATGACCATTTCTTGCATCACACAAAATTTGGGTTTCTCAAAAAAAAAATCTATTAATTGTTGAATACTAACGTTCCCCTGCTTGCTTGCATTTACAGTCCTGCCCAGTCTTTGCCTTTTTTTATCTACTGTTTTCCACAGCAAGCAATTAATTGTCTTTGTACAGTCGAGTCTAACCGTGACATATCATAACTGCATATATACTGTACTGTATTACACTAAACTACACTAATGTAGCCGCAAGAGGGCACAAGCCAGTGTCTTATTGTGCCGGTCCCAAGCCCGGATAAATACAGAGGGTTGCGTCAGGAAGGGCATCCGGCGTAAAACTTTTGCCAAATCAAAGATGCGAATCAAACATATGACTTCCATACCGGATCGGTCGAGGCCCGGGTTAACAACGACCGCCATCGGCGCTGTTGACCTACAGGGCGCCGGTGGAAATTGGATTACTGTTGGTCGAAGAAGGAGAGGAGGAAAGTGCGTTCGCACGAAGAAAGAGAAGAGGAGCGCCAAGAGTATAGGACTAAGAGTAGGGACGTTGAATGTTGGAACTATGACAGGAAAAGGTAGAGAGTTGGTCGACATGATGCAGAGGAGGAAGGTAGACATACTGTGTGTCCAGGAGACCAGGTGGAAAGGTAGCAAGGCTAGAAGTTTAGGAGCAGGGTTCAAGTTGTTCTATCATGGTGTAGATAGAAAGAGAAATGGAGTAGGGGTTATCTTGAAGGAGGAGTCTGTTAGGAATGTCCTGGAGGTAAAAAGAGTGTCGGATAGAGTGATGAGTCTGAAGCTAGAAATAGAAGGTGTGATGTTCAATGTTGTTAGTGGGTATGCTCCACAGGTAGGATGTGAGCTGGAGGAGAAGGAGAAATTCTGGTTGGACTTTGATGAAGTGATGCAGAGCATACCTAGAAGTGAGAGAGTTGTCATCGGTGCAGACTTCAATGGACATGTTGGTGCAGGTAACAGAGGTGATGAGGAAGTGATGGGCAGGTTTGGTATCCAGGAGAGGAATGCAGAAGGACAGATGGTAGTTGACTTTGCAAAAAGGATGGAAATGGCTGTAGTGAATACTTTCTTCCAGAAGAGGCAGGAACATAGGGTGACCTATAAGAGTGGTGGTAGGAGCACACAGGTAGACTACATCTTGTGTAGACGATGTAACCTGAAGGAGATCAGTGACTGCAAAGTAGTGGTAGGCGAGAGTGTAGCCAAACAGCATAGGATGGTGGTGTGTAGGATGACTCTGGTGGTGAGGAAGATGAAGAGGACAAAGACAGAGCAGAAGACGAAATGGTGGAAGCTAAAAAAGGAAGAGTGTTGCATGACCTTTAGGAAGGAGTTAAGACAGGCTCTGGGTGGTCAGGAGGTGCTTCCAGATGACTGGACAACTACAGCTAATGTGATCAGGGAGACAGGTAGGAGAGTATTTGGTGTGTCATCTGGAAGGAAAGTAGATAAGGAGACTTGGTGGTGGAATGAGGAGGTACAGGAGTGTATACAAAGAAAGAGGTTAGCTAAGAAGAAGTGGGACACTGAGAGGACTGAGGAGAGTAGACAGGAGTACAGGGAGATGCAGCGTAAGGTGAAGGTAGAGGTAGCAAAGGCCAAACAAGAAGCTTATGATGACTTGTATGCTCGGTTGGACAGTAAGGAGGGAGAGACTGATCTATACAGGCTGGCAAGACAGAGAGATAGAGATGGGAAGGATGTGCAGCAGGTTAGGGTGATTAAGGATAGGGATGGAAGTCTATTGACAGGTGCCAGCAGTGTGATGGGAAGATGGAAAGAGTACTTTGAAGAGTTGATGAACGTGGAAAATGAGAGAGAACAAAGACTAGAAGAGGTGACTGTTGTGGACCAGGATGTAGCAAAGATTAGCCAGGATGAAGTGAGGAGAGCACTGAAGAGGATGAAGAGTGGAAAGGCAGTCGGTCCTGATGATATACCTGTAGAGGTTTGGAAGTGTCTAGGAGAGGTGGCAGTAGAGTTTCTGACTGGGTTGTTCAACGGGATCTTAGATAGTGAGAAGATGCCTGAGGAGTGGAGGAGAAGTGTGCTGGTGCCCATTTTCAAGAACAAGGGAGATGTGCAGAGTTGTGGCAACTACAGAGGAATAAAGCTGATGAGCCATACAATGAAGTTATGGGAAAGAGTAGTGGAAGCTAGACTAAGGGCAGAAGTGAGCATTTGTGAGCAGCAGTATGGTTTCATGCCAAAAAAGAGTACTACAGATGCAGTATTTGCTTTGAGGATGTTGATAGAGAAGTACAGAGAAGGCCAGAGGGAGCTGCATTGTGTTTTTGTAGATCTGGAGAAAGCTTATGACAGGGTGCCCAGAGAGGAACTGTGGTATTGTATGAGGAAGTCTGGAGTGGCAGAGAAGTATGTTAGAGCGGTGCAGGACATGTATGAGGACTGTAAGACAGTGGTGAGGTGTGCTGTAGGTGTGACAGAGGAGTTCAAGGTGGAGGTGGGACTGCATCAGGGATCAGCTCTGAGCCCCTTCTTGTTCGCTATGGTGATGGACAGGCTGACAGACGAGGTTAGACAGGAATCTCCATGGACTATGATGTTTGCAGATGACATTGTGATCTGCAGTGAGAGTAGGGACGAGGTGGAGGAGAAGCTAGAGAGGTGGAGGTTTGTCCTGGAAAGGAGAGGGATGAAGGTTAGCCGCAGTAAGACAGAGTACATGTGTGTGAATGAGAGGGACCCAAGTGGAAGAGTGAGGTTACAGGGAGAAGAGATCAAGAAGGTGGAGGATTTTAAGTACTTGGGGTCAACAGTCCAGAGCAATGGAGAGTGGGGAAAAGAGGTGAAGAAGCGTGTCCAGGCAGGATGGAATGGGTGGAGAAAAGTGTCAGGTGTGATGTGTGATCGAAGAGTTTCAGCTAAAATGAAAGGAAAGGTGTACAAAACTGTGGTGAGACCAGCGATGTTGTTTGGTCTAGAGACAGTGTCACTGAGGAAAAGACAGGAGGCAGAGCTGGAGGTAGCAGAGATGAAGATGCTGAGGTTCTCTCTGGGAGTGACCAGGAAGGATAGGATCAGGAATGAGTACATCAGAGGGACAGCACATGTTAGAGGTTTTGGAGATAAAGTCAGAGAGGCCAGACTGAGATGGTTTGGACATGTCCAGAGGAGAGATAGTGAATATATTGGTAGAAGGATGCTGAGTTTTGAACTGCCAGGCAGGAGGCCTAGAGGAAGACCAAAGAGGAGGTTTATGGATGTAGTGAAAGAGGACATGAAGGTAGTTGGTGTGAGAGAAGAGGATGCAAAGGACAGGGTTAGATGGAGGCGGTTGATTCGCTGTGGCGACCCCTGAAGGGAAAAGCCAAAAAGGAAAAGAAGAAGATTACACTAAACTACACTACACTACACTACACTGCATTATGCTGTGAAGCAAAACAGATCAAGAACATTTCGAGCTTACAATGTTCCACCACAAACATGACTGGACACCTAGAATAAGAACACAGTAAACTCTGATGCTAATGTGAGATCAGCAGGGGGAGGACCACCCGGCAGTGGAGGTAATCCCATGGTTGCAGGGTTGAAGCCTTGGTGCAAAAAACACTCTGACAAGCTAGGCTACCCCTGGATGGGATATTAGAATGGAGTGTAGTACAATGGCACCTATTTATGACTGGGGCTAGTTCCGATCCCACTATCCTCTGCTATGCTTTAGGTGGGTCAGTGTAATCAAGCAAGTCCTTCTTGCACAGTTACTTCCCTCACCCACTCGCTGCCAGCTGGAGAACAGTTCGACATGATTCTAACAGCAGGTGTGTGATAGCAGGATCCCTCAAGACAACTGCATTGGTCAATACTGAGGTCACCTTTTCAAGACTTTAATATAATCTGCACTACCAACATGCAAATTGGCCATATGGTTAAGCTCAACTCCAAAAGTCACAACCAGCAAAACATTTTTCCACATTTCAATAAGACAAGACTTTATTTGGAAAGATGACTGGCAACAATGTTTAATCAAAAAACATACACTGTCATTCCAAACACATTGGCATAAGGACACAAACAACATGGATTGTTACATAAATGAAAGCCTGAACTCTCATCTTTGAAATTTGAATGGTAAATCAATATTTTGTTTTAAAATAAGGGTAATGACCCTGACCAGGACACCATTTTAGAACTTTTGGAAATCCTCTTGTTAAATCCCTGATCAATATTTCCACATTCATATGATACAGATTCAACAACATCAAAAAGCACCAAGGCACTCTTTAAAATTAATTAAAATGCCTTTACTGATGAAGGCTTTATGCTGAAACATGCTAGAGATTTGTATTTTTAAAGTTGAACTTCACCATGTTGTAACGACAATGGCATTTTAATTGTTTGAAAGAAGAGTGTCTTGGAGTTTCCCTGTGATTTTCATGTCTGTGCATACCCCTATCCAAAGGTTACCTCCAACAAAGTTGTTCTTTTCAACGGAACACAACTATTCTGCAGTTGCATGTAAGGAAAGCAAACTGCAGCTGTATTTTGTAGGCTACATTATGTCAATTAACTTTCAGAGCAACACAATCACTGAGCCACAATGGCACGAAATACCACAGACTGCCTAATGCTTTTATCTGTATGTGCTAACAAAGTATAAATCAACACAACAGCATTAATGTGATTTAAAAAAAAAAACAAAAAAAACTTTGTAATTGACCACTTAGCACGTAAGGTTATTGTGGCTAACCATTTCTGCTTTGATCCACTTGATTTGGCAGAAACACAAGAACACCACTGCTGGTTCTGCTTTAGCCCATCAAACGTACTCACATCAAACACACAGCTGGAGGCACTCCACCAGATATAGAGATCGAAAGAAATTGAGAGGGGGTGATAGAGATGCACTGATTTAAAGCAACCACCAAAGTGGAAGCCTGGGGATAAACAACCAATCAGAGGAAGAATCACTGTCTAGCCCAATCACAATGCATTCCAATGAGAATTCTCTCCAGACCCAACCTACTAGCCCCTGGTGGTATGCACAAAAAAGACGACACATACGCACAAACATGACCTAGATTCATAGCATCTTCACCAAAGTTCTGACGATGACTGGACCGAGTATGATGAAAACCAAAAAAGTCCCGCCTCACAATCATTTCTGTGCTGTAATTGTTCATGAATGCCCAACAGAAGGGCAAGAAGTTGCCATATGAATACAAATGTGTGTGTTTGTGTTTGGATGACTGTGAGGATACGCAAGGCCTCTTTTGAGTTACAGTAAAAGAAAGATTCAAAGTAATAATGGTGCAGGGATTTGTGAATATGCACACACAAACAAGCTTTTCTTGCCCGCTTACAAAATGTGTGTGTGTGTAGTTTGCATCTTTGCCAGTGTGTGTACATGGTTGCATGAGTGTGTGGTTGTACAGATCCCCTTTTGGCAGCAGCAGTGTAAGCTGAGGAGGGTCTTACATGGACTTTAATCCTGTGCTGAATGTCATCGTACAAGTGTGGCTTTTCTACAGGCTCAGATAAGAGAGGGAGAAAGACTTTTGCTGCATGTGTGCAAAGCTCTATTCACATGACATAACAGTTATGCTTTTGCATCTGTGTTCAAACAAATCTTTTGTGAAAATGATCCTTGTAACACCACGCACATGCATCAAACTCCTTCTCCATGGAGACAAGCCTTCCCCTTAATTACTGAGGCTTAGTATAACCGATGCAGTCGGTTGTGTCAATGCAAAAGCATTCATCATTTTTCATAATCTTCTCTCATCACTTCAATAATACAAAGTGCATGTACAGTCTGGTGTGTACGTGTGCATCTCTGTGTGAGACCACGTTAAAATAGCCTGACTCATTGCTTTGATGACAAGGACTGCAGCAGTTACATACAGAAAGTTGTGAGGGACAGACACAGTGGCTACAGCTCTAATCTGCTTGTCCGAGCTGATCTAGTGACATAAAGAAAGGACACACTGGCATCACATTCGAAAGATTTCACTAGAAAACATTACCTGGTTGAAAAGGCTCTGCCTAGTGCAGCAAGTTAAGTGTACCGCAAAGGAGTTTATGCATTCCTTTTCGGCTTGAGGCCTAAACGACATGTTATTCTGTAGCCCTAAGACTCCTAGCCTTTAAAACATTTTACTACCCATGTCATATAGGTATCCTGCAGCAATAGGTCAGTGACCCAATTTGTTATTTGAAGCCTGCGTTTAAAAAGATCATTGATAAAGAATGTCAGAGACTGCTCTTTTGAGGAGAAGAACGCTATCGTGACCAAACTACACTACAATTATGGGGAATGATGATGTTTTTACAAATGGCAACACAGCACATCTCACTTTTTACAAGTTTCCTAGTTGTGGAAGTCCTTCAGGAAAGTGGGCTGGCGTGAGAAATGAACCAGTGCTTACTGCTATACAGGGCACAATTAGTGGTCCGTTCTTAATGTTGAGTGACAGTCCAAAGGTGGTGAATGCTATTACATTAGCTACGTGATAGCCCCAGTTACGAAGACTCAGCACTGCGATGACGTTCAGCAGGAGGAAATTAAATTCCTGTTAGTTTACCCCTTCAGTTCTTCATGCGTGCAGTTCTGGTAATGCTACAATAGAGAAAGAAACTAGTGAACTGTAACTAATTAAAATACATTTAGTGTTTTCTGTGCCTAAATGTTTCTTGTGAATACCAACCTTGATCAAAAGCATCGCTTTTCATTAGATAATTTAAATGTATGATATTCAGGATATGTGTGCATGCTGTAAGCACAGGGCTGCTTGAGTTGAGGTGTTGCAGGGTGGGATATAAAGAAATATCATAATTTTAGCAATCATCAAGTATTATTGATGGGAAGGTGAAGAAGTGTGAGTCGATTAGATTCCAGGAACCCTCCACCCCACACTTACAGATGTGTGATTGGCAGCCTAGGGGTGAGTGCTTATGCAAAAACCCAACTTGGGGAACAACACTTTACACAAGACCTGAGGCTGTGTGGTATTTTTAGTGCTTTCAGTGTGTATGTGCATGTGTCTATGTGTGTGTCTTACAGATAGAAGGGAAGAACGCAGGAAGTCTGAGGAAAATAACAGGTTTAAAGTCAACAAGCTGTGATTCCTTTTTCTCTGTCTCCAAATCTCCATACCTCCCCTCCATCTGTGCTTCTTTGTGGATGGTCAGATTTTGTCTATGGGATGTAATCCAGCTTGAACAGAGGATCTGATCTCAAGAGCACCTCACTGATCCCACTGTGATTTTGCACTCTCTTGCTCTCAAAATCAAACACACACACACACACACACACACACACACACACACACACACACACACACACACACACACACACACACACAAACACACACGCAAATGTTCACAAGGGCCTCCCCCAGGTGCAAGTTTCTCCTGAGGGAAAGGCTTTAGTGTGCTGCCATTTCCACAAGATCACAAAACACACTTCTAATCCCACCCAATCTCTTTCTCTTTTTCTCTACAGATTATTCTTTCAAACACACCCCAAACTGACAGCACAAGCAAACTAATGGTATTAAGATATTAAATCAATCTTTCTTTTTCTTTTTTTTTTTCTTTCCGTACTAATCTGTATTTCTAATTTAATACAAAATGTCTCATCTGTTCTGAATCTGTCAAACAGTTGCACAAATAACTTGGATTTATAATGTGGTAACAGCATCTGAAGGAGCGATGGAGATAACCGATATGGAGTAAAACAGCGATGATAAAAGAAAGAAGCGAGGAAAAAAAGATAGAGACAGCTTTAGGTGTGCTGATTTATGACTGTGGGTTGGCAAAGCCATTTCTGCAAGAAGAGCAAACCAGAGAGGAGTTTATAGACACAGTCTGAATCACACCTGGCATGTTCAGACAGAGAGGGGAGGATGAGAGGGTTCAGTAAAAAGTATTGGAGTTTATAGACTTTGACAAACTTTTAATATTTCAATAAGACACACGCATACACACCATGTAAAATGTCTTACATACGCCTAGCCAATCAGGACAAGTCATTTTGTATGGGGGTAATGCTGCTGACAACATGTTTGAGATTATAAACCAGAGAAAGTGAATTAGTGGCCATGAATGAGAAATCACTATAGCGTCATTTCAATTACATACTAGAGAAAGAAAAGTAAGTGCTTATTGTCCTCTGGCAGCTGCATTTGTTGCATTTGGGAGAAAAAAATACTTGAAAAGCTCAACAAGGACAGGAGAAAAAAAAAAAACCCCACTATCACACAGTATCACACAATGCTTTCATAAAGCTAGTGAGGTCATAACATTCAGCAGTGTAGGGTTCAAAAGGAGAGAGAGGTAATGGTATTAGCTGTTCAATTAGGGATGTTGACCATGAGCAAGCCTTAAGAGATGCAGGCACATGCTTGACCCAAAATTAAAAATGCACCGCCTTCATTATTATTACATATTTATTACAAACTTAACAAAAGGCCAATAACCGACTGAGAAAATTGGGACTAAACTTTTAATAAGATGAAATCCCTAAACAATATCAAACTTCATTTTGAGAAATACAGCTAAAACAGCCTTGCGGCAGTGGAGCATGATCATGTCTGGGCCCCCTGTGGGTGCAGGAGGATGTGCCATCAGGGCTGAAAGATAAATACGATTGTGGTCCCATTTAGTCACTGGATGACACACACAGGTTTGTCAGTGTCAAATAAAGGGTTAGAGACAGTTCTATGAATGACTCTTCATTTCTAACAGACAGGGGATTGATGAAGATCCTTTCAATGAAGGTAGGAATGATAAAACGTACGGGTACAAACATGTTGGTTGGGCTGGTACACAAATTCCTTCTGATTAGACATGCAAATTATAACTGCATGGTTAAGCCTTGATAAATAGGGATTTATCCGTGATCACGGAATCAGTGTGCAAGAACACTTTTGTGTGTGGCCATGTGTTTGTGTGCTTATTGAGTGTGTTAAAGGCAGGAAGGATAGTCATCACATCAAGTATCAAACTTTTAGCTTACAAATAAAAAACAGTTTTGTTTTGCAAAAAGAATTATTTTTTTTAATTTATTGAGTATTTCCAAACGCTATATATATAATATATATATATATATATAATATATATATAATAAACAATGGAATAGATTTGTGCAATTTTAATATTCATAGGATATAATACACTTTTAAATGATACATTGTAAAATAAAATAATAATAATTAAAAAAATAACAACTGCAGTATGCATCTTGGCATGAAAAAGGGCCATAAGATACAAAATACAGTGCACGCAAATGTCTTAAGTCAGGTGTGGCTGAGTTATTGACTTCTCTCCACTCATGTTCACCCGGGAGTGACCCCCTTTGACCTCATACACTGATGACGCTGACAGCTGGCTGAAGGATGGCCTCGGTCAGACGCCTCTACTGACCTTCAAGCTGTGGTTCACTGGTCACCAAAGACAAGCTGCACAGCATGGCTACACGTATGTGTGACGGGACACCTCCATACCTAAACATCACCATAATACCAACACTTGCTCAAGCTACTGAACAACAGCCTGGATAAACATATACAGAAAAACACATTGGGGTAAATGAATAATTAATGAGTAGCACTGTATTCATGAACTACAACTGACTGAGTCGTGTTGTTTACATGGGAGAGATATTTCTTCAGGTCAGCTATACAATGCATACCATCTATCAAGTAATGCATGAGGTAATAGTTATTTATACTGGAAATTCAAACTAAAAAGCTTGTGTTTGGTGATAACATACTTATGGGCTGTTTACAACTTTTATTAAAAAAAGAAGAATACATTATGATCACATGGCTGACAATTCAAACTTGTTGCATTGTAAAGTTGCATTCCACAATCCACAATGGAACTTCTTTAAAAAGAATTAAGGCAAAATAAGGTGCAGCATAAATTCCACCTTGTGATCACAAGCTAAAGTGAATTTAATTAACAATCAGTGATGGGTTCTATGAGTATATTAAGTAAGTTAGATGTTAGACATGCAGAGTAAAAAAAAT
The DNA here is from genome assembly GCA_013358685.1 of Antennarius maculatus. Taxonomy (NCBI): domain Eukaryota; kingdom Metazoa; phylum Chordata; class Actinopteri; order Lophiiformes; family Antennariidae; genus Antennarius; species Antennarius maculatus. The sequence continues at coordinate 25,617,826 of CM023607.1, forward strand.
ATTATCAGTTTAAAGTGACATCTAAAAAAAACATTAACAACAAGTTTGGACAAATGACACTGTATGATGATAACGTCAGAGAGCTAGAAACTCATCTACGAAGAGATGAGTTTCTTTCTTCTAAAAACTGTACTGTTTAATCTTTATTTGGTGACTCCAAAGTGATTGCATGTCTGTTCAGATAATTGTTTGTCTTTTTATAAAGTCTTGTGATATTTGGTTAATCAGGATAACCAAATAATTTAAGGTATAAACTAAAGAATAATTTAAAACATATAGAATGATCCCCACTCAAATATGTCAAATTACTTAATATATATTGACTGAATTTACCAGTTTGCACGAGGGTATGATGTGATAGAATCACCCACATTAAGAATTTCACGGCAATTCAACCTTTCAAAGATGAGCTATTTGTGAGTCGTGTCAGTTGTGATAAGAAGGCTACCTGAACTTAAAAGAATCAATCAATTACAATCAGGCAAAATGAGACGGACACAGAAACAGACACAAATAATTGCATTTTTGAATAAAGAAAAATAAAACTGAATAGCGGCAGCCCAATTCAGTTTCAATTTAGCCTACTTCTGTACTTAAGCTGCACACAAACAAGAGTAAAATACTGGCATACACTGTGTCCATGCACAAACACTTTATTCAGTGCAAACACAGCATGAGTAAATGAAAGCCATCTTCCTGGCTTGTTTTAACCTGAAAAAGGCCTCACTCCTTCCTGCTGCACGCACACACACACACAGACACACACACACACAGACACACACACACACACACACACACACACACACACACACACACAAACATATTTCTGTCCCCACTTGGAAACCCTCTCAGCTTCTTTTCGCTTCATTCAGTACAAATAACTTCACGGTGGGATAAAAGCATAATGTTTCCAGAAAACCTCTTCCCCCCACTTTGCTTCGCTGTTTTGGCCCCATGTTCTCCTTTGCTTTTTTTTTCCTCCAACCCCCTTTTTCTCTTGTGCTCTTGGTCCAAAAGGACATTCTTATTTCGTTAAAAGGGGGGGGGGGGCAAGAGGCCAAGAGCGTAAACAAAACCACGGTAATCAACAGCACGACATACACAACCGCAGTGAGTCAATCAGGCCTCAGTGTCCCTTTAGACAGACACAGCTAACCAATACAAATCCACACCTGAGCGCTAAGAACTTTAACTTGCCAACTCAAACTCAACACTTCGGTTTGTGTGGAATTCCAAATGCAACCTAGCTCTTAGGAGTCAAGGTTATCCCTAAGAAATATCAAAGCTAGCATGCATGCCTGCAAAGACACCGATACACACTCAGATCCCTGGCTATTTGTCTATCGGTGCTGTCATCTCTGTTTGCTCATATTAGGGAGGGCTCACTCAGGGACAGGATATGGGGATTAGGTCGGGCGTTATTGCGCTGTACCTACACACTTCTAAATGGCTCCCATCTGTTCTCACATAAAAGATGGCTAAGGCAAGTTTGCCGCGCTCGCATTGTGCGCTGCCAGAATAACAGCAGTGGATAGATGAGTAGCACTGATATGACTGGCCACAACACCACTCGGTGCTAAAGGCTAATGTCCCAGGCTTATTCTATTAGATTGGGATAAGAAGTACTAATACACACATACGTACACACACACGCACATGTGCACATGTGCTGTTGTGATATCTGATTGGAGATACAGAAGCATGTGGGCTAGTCATGGGTCCAGCTCCAGGTTTACCTTGAAGGAAGATATGTTAAAGCAGGGCAAGCTGAAATCTGGGAAGAGGTAGAAAGAGCAGGAATGATGGAAAAAGATGGAGAGAGATGGAAAGAGAGGGAGAAAGGGGGCAGTGTGGTCTGTTTCATTACGGTGAATCCTGACACTGCTGCATTCTCAGCACACATGGACTAGATTATAGGCTCTGTGGGCTGCTCCGTCACTGTATAGCTCAGCAACGCTGTCTTGCACGTACGCACACATGCATACGCACGGGCTAGCAAATGCACACATAAACATTTTAGCTAAATTCACTAAAGCTTTGCACTGCAGAAAGACAAACCATTTGCACACACACAAGCTAGAAGACTCTTAATCCCAAAAGCGGCATGAGGGCAAAGTGCACAACTACTAAGTCATTGAGGTTAGAGACAGAATCTACTTGTGATGGTCCACCTGTGGATTACTGGAGGAAAAGAACGAAATGCACTGGAAACTATGAGCCTACCCTTCATGGTTTTCTGTCTAATTCAAACACAAATAACATGCGTGGCCTTCCCCTTTCCTTCACTTTCCTCATTGCTACATTTCTTTCACATACACATTTCTAAATCCTTCTGTTCTTTTTCTCTTTGTCTCTTGCACACATTTGTATTATTTCCAAGTATGACCCTGCCGACACAAAAACCATTCCACACATCTGCATTCACAGGCATCCTGTGTCTATGGGGTGGTTTGATATAAAACCCCCTGAAACAGAAATTATCCTTTAAGACTCTGCATTCTTCATTTTATGTTTCTTTTTGAGCTTTGTATCCTTAAAAAAAAAAAAAAAAACTTCATGACTGTTCTGTGTTGTATTGTAATTAACTACCACATACACTGGCTCGCAACAGGGTGCGGCAGAGCGGTAAAACTTGAAAAAAAAAAAAAACTTGAAAAAGGGGGTGCGGACAGACAAACTTTGTCTATCTCTGGTTTTTCTCACTGTGTCATTTTTATCACCTTTAGGCCCTGGTATGCCTGCATTAGGCTGCTGGATTTGCATATGTCTAATACACACCCTACCTACAGAATCACGCCAACACACAGTCAACAGCACAACAAACATACGAGCACTTCACAAACAGGCAGCAATAAATCTCTCAATAAACTGAGGCACATTAGACAATTGAGATTCACAAGGAATGTGAATTGGAACAGGATTCCATTCCAGTCTATTCTGTCAGAGTTGAGTAATGCTGTGGTTACTGTGGTGCCATCAGTGCTCCTGAACAACATGACCTGAGTCTTTTGAGGAATGTTATTGTGCGTCAAAAATCATAAAAATAGCAAAAGTAGACAAAAATAGAGGGAGAATACATCAGCAACTCACTGTGGACAAATAGATGAAAGGTCACCATGGTGATGGTCGTCATGCCCATATTCCCTCTTCATCATCCTGTGAGAAAACCATGTGAAAATTTTCATTCATTATACACCGTCAACAAACAGTTTACAATTGTCATATTTTCTGTCAAACGTCTTTAAAAGCCACATGTTTATCACGGAAAATGGCTTCCTTCCTTTTAGACAAAACAACTTAAGAGTACAAAGTCCAGTCAGTACTTGTGCCTCATTGCCTAATTTTGTCCACAAACCCCCTGATGGCTTTTAATCAAAACAATCTTGTTCTTGTGCCTCCTTCAGAAAAGCTGTGCATAATGTCAAGAAATGCCTTCTGCTGTGTGATTGGTAAGAACCAATAACTGAACACACAAGGGGTTTCCTCAGGGCTGAAACTGTGCAGACAAGAGCCCTGCTAATAGGAAGACTAATTCACTTAGACACTAACATTACAATGGTTACCATGAGCTCTCAACTTGGTAAAGCCAAGCTCATGTCTGCACAATGCTAAACCGGCAAAAGCAGAGTCTATGGTAACACTACACATGAGCAAAAACACAAAGGCCTTGGCTGCTGTCCACAGTGGCTTTGGTTGGAATGAGTGGTTGTGACAAGTTCAGTAAACTCACTAGGTTACACCTAAGCAGCTAAACTATAGATATAATGGCCTTTCATTCCAACAGGCTTGATGCTAAATGCTAACGTGTAGTGAATGGCTGTGACAGGCCCTGTAAACAGAGCCAGACCTATTACCACTCATTCAGCAAGGTTGACACATACACACACACACACATGCATGAAAGCATGCACACGCGCACACACACACATGCATGCACGCATGCATGCAGAGACGCACACACACACACACACACACACGCACACAAAAAGAGAGACACACATGCACACCAGGCCAAATACCATTTGTTACTTCTCATAAACCTGAACCAGGCAACATGTAAAGGCTTAGAAAAAAAGAAACAACAACCCAAAAGAAAAGGTTGTATAATTCTGTCTCGGATAAACACTTTATGGCTGTATTCTATTTCCTTCCGAGGCTGCTGCCAAGAATCTGGCAGTGGTGCTGGTATGGCTAAATGTGAACAACATGAGCACTACATACCCTACAAAACTGCATAGACTCCATGCTGAGAGACAGAACTGGGTTGCATTGGAGGTGGCTAAATCAACTTCCAGTGCTTGTCTTCTCTCATTTGATTTCACCTGACCTCGGACCATCAGAGATTAAGTAGTTGACGGGAAGTATAGTTTAAGGATTGGGATGGACCCACTAACTATAGCAATTAGCTTTGACTGACATGTGGTTTGGCTCCTTGGGAATCCTTGAAGTGTGTACTTGTTTGTCTATGAGCATGGATTTGTTCTTATGTGTCTCATACATTCTTCCAGTTGTGTGTTTCTGTAATGTGTATGGGCCTGTGTTTAAGCAAAATGAAAATGTTTTAATTTTTTTTAAAATAAATTGCATATGTGGTCACTGTGAAGTCGGAGAACACAATTCCTGTCATAGAAAAGTATTGTGGTCTCTACAATGAGCATGCAGAACCTTTTCAGATCATTTTTGTTGTCAATCATCTTTCGAGTGGCATCTGTGGACCTGACAATGGAGGAAACCACAATTTTGGCTACACTCAGAAGATACACTCGAAAGGGGAAAGGTGGAGGCACACATCAGACATAATAGACTAAGAGACTTTACAGTACAGAGTGGGTGGGAAGAAAATATGTAAAACTGACAGAACCTACATAAAGGTAAGACAAAATAAAGAATGAAAAAGGGTAGTACAAGATTGAAAAGAATAAGACAAGTACAGAAACAAATGTGTTAATCATACATAAAGACTTTACATCAGGGCCTTCAGTGACATCTGGCCTATTTGACAGCATTTATTTTTCCACTTTTTAACTCATTTTCTGAAATTTTATGATGCAGATGTACTGGACAAAAAGAATAGTTTGACTGTATCAAGGTGGTGTAGCTGTAATCCAATCAAGACAGGACAAAATCTATGTCTATGAGCATGGTGAAGAAGAAAAAAGTGAACTGAAAAAGTAAAAGAAAAAGTCTGTCCACATATTTAATATTCTCACAGAATATGTCTGAATAGATTGCTGACTCAACTTGTGCGTTTTTATTTACCTTGGACAATATCACAACACCCAGAACTGCCCTGTCAGAATTTTACTTGTTGTCAAAAGTTTTGACTCTTAATTGGCGTCAAGATGTACCTCAAAAAAAGTGGTCTAAATTATACTTTTACACACCTTTAATTTTACCTACATTTTATGTATTCCAATTTTTCCTCTATTGAAACCTATCATAGTGTAATTTTTTTGTTAATGCTATCCCAATACCCCCCCCACCTTTTAAAAAAAAAAAAAAAAAAAAGCCATTCAAACTTTTAATTTCAATACATAGTATAATTGGGTCCGTCTGCTCACATTTATGAGTTATTTTGTCATTCCCAACATTCCCAGCACTCGTAGTAATACTTTATTTCCATGGACTTTTCAGTCCAACTTGAAAAGTTAAAATATCACTTTCAGAAAGCTACTGTTTTATAAGTCAAACACTATAAGTACTGCTCCAGTAAAATGTTTCTGGATAGCTATACTGACGTAAAGATATTTTTAGATCACAGTAAAGGAGAGCAATGTGCGATACCCAACACTGACCCCCTGTAGTTCACAGTTTAATGTGAAGCCTACCATGGTTGCATGTTTTCTATAACACAACAGAACAATCTGGGGCCTTGATAGCTTTATAATATTATTTTAGCAAGTCAGATGAAAAACAGGGCATGAAATATTTTCACAGAAGTGGTTCTTTTGGGATTACAGGGCGGTTTCAAACGTTAACCCATGTTTCATGTTATTCGTTCCCCTGCTCTGAAATTTCATATACTAAAGCACATGGTGCAAAAGTCTTAAAAAATTAGATGTAGGTTTATTTTATAGTTGAAAAGAATGAAAATGTTCACATAAATATTCCCAGCCATAATATATAACACAAGTGTGGCTGGGACTCTGAGTGAAAAGCGTGCTTATGGATGTCAATCAATCTCAGACCCTCACAGTCTTACCACAGGCGTAAAAGGCTAGAATAATATTGAAACCAGCTATCCTGTCCTCTAACATATATCTAAAGCATGCATGGTTGTAAGTGTTTGTGAGCATGTGCATGTGTTGGTGAGGTATAGGACAGGGGATCTTAAGCGCATATTTGAGTCCAGTTTAGACAGCAGTGCCAGAAACTTTTAGAAAGTATAGAAACATGTGAGAATATATGTCAAGTAGAACAGATGTGCAAATGAAGACAAAGGTGGAAAACCCCAGGTGTACAATGTAAACCCCCAAACACACTTTGCAGACTAACACTTCATCTTCATTTTTTTCTACAGCTTCAAAAGTCTTTTATCAGCTGATGGAGAGACTGTGAAATCATTTCTGTCCGTCTTTGAAGATTGCTTTCTCCTGTTCACGATTTCATCTGGGCACATAGCATCAACAAAAGTTTCAGGTGCACATGCACGCATTTATATACATAACATTTTGTGCTGACGACAACAAGTTTGTTCTTCTTCAGTATGCTTCAAACAGACACATTAATTTTGCCCTAGGGGCAGTTTAGATATCAAACTCAGGCAGAGAGAAGGCACTTATATATGAGATGAGTGATGCATAAACTGATCTCACACACAAATGCCATCGATCAAAAGGATTAATTTGGCAGCTGTCCCCTTCGGGCTCTTTATCTAAATGAAATAAATAACTGACTTGGCAGGAAATAATCTGGTTGACAAAGAAAATACAGAGGAGAAGAAAAGAGAAATTAGATCCTGCTGAGTCTGACAGGTGATGAGGATGGGAAAATTTTATCATCCCGAAAAGTATGAAAAATTTATCGATCCATATTTGAGTCAATTAGTGTGTTGTGACATTTATGTGTATGTGTGTGTATGTGTTCACATTTACACTCACCTGGTCCATCGGGAGTTGGTGGTTGGCATGGGCGGGTCCTCTTGGGAGGCTTCTGTGATGCACATGTGTTGCATGCAAGTGGTGAGAATGGTGAGGATGATGTTGAGGATGGTGTATATGATCTTCTTCATCATTATCAGCTATCAGCTTCATTCTGCTCTGAGTCTGCCAAATATGGGAGATAAAGAAGAAGATTTATAGTGCATAATTAAAGTGAATGTAGTGAATGTAGGCCATCTATTCAGTCAAGCATGCTTATTTGTTTCTGATCTTGGGGTCTCAGTAGGATTTGAATGAGGTATTCTTGGAAGCAGTGAAAACGTCTTGTAAGCAATCAAAGATGATAAATACAGTGTTGCTAACAACACTTGACAGGTCATAAATCGAGTGAGTCAAAGCGCCTGATGAAAATATTGGTAGTCAGTCAAATGTCATCCATTTTGCAGCTTATCATTTAATTGGATTAGACGGGACTAGGTAGTGTGAACAGTTAGTGTTTCATGTAGCTTGAGGCTGTAGGTGTTCTGGCCTTGGTGAAGCAATCTCGTTTTAGGTGTAATTGATTTAAATTACGCTCAAATATGCGTGCCTGTAAAACAGTTAGAAAGACTGTGTCCTTTGTTTGAATGTGTGTCTGTTCATCTGTGTGTATTTGTCTGACAGTTTGTGGTTGAGGCTGTCAACTTGCCAACATCAATTCTTTTGGAGAGGTATATAACAGGCAAATCTGACCAACGTTTACAACCAGCTTAAAATGCAGTAACACCACCTGTCTGGGGGGTCGACAGAGAGCGCAGAAATGCTGTCGGACTAGGTTTAATTCAGTTAACTGCTGATACTTCCCCAGAGGGCAGACATGACTGTGGAGCGAGGGAGTGTGATTGTGTATGGGATAAAGATTACTGGACCAAAAGACATGCACATATTTCTCTTTAAATATGCTGTGGCTTTCTTGGTAAATAAGATACAGCTGTAGCAAGAAGAGACAAAGTAAAAAAAAAAACAAAAAACTGAGTCTGCGGTGAAGATACCAGAGAGAAGGTGTTACAGTAGTCCGCGGCCTGAAGCCATTGCTGCTGAGATAAGGAGCTAAGGCTAAATGACTGAGGAAACGAGCCAGTCGGGATCACAGGAGAGGATGTGGCTGGTATAAAAGAGGTTAACAATTAGTTGCATAGATAAGGTGAGAACACTAACAGAGGGGAGAGGTACGGGAATAGAGAGAGAAAGATGAATGGTGATAGAGGAGAGCTCAGACAGAGACCAGACCAGTCGTTAGAGCAGTTAAAGGCTAGGTGGAGGTGATCGGCCCTCCGTGTCTTCAGGTGTTGACACCAGCAGGTGTGACTGGGGTGGGGCTGTCTTCAACGCAGCAGTTACAGAGCTGACACCTGTTATTGAGGCCAGGGCAATTACTGTCATATACCATGCAGGTGATGTAATTACTGTACTCCTACACAGCACATGATGGATACACAGAGTCTTCCCCAATGCCTAAAAATTACATTTAATTCTCACAGAAAAAATATTTTCAGAACTAATTTGGGGCAGTTGGACCAAAAGGCTAATGTGTGTTAAGTTCTTGCAAAATAATGTAATAAGAACCACATTTCTTGCTCCGTTCTAATTATAGACATATTTAGTGGGATACGAATCCTTCCATGGGTGCACATAGTTAATATTTACTGACCTGAGACAAAAAATGCATATAAATTAATGACGTGATGAATTGTTTCTGGAAGAGTCTAACTGTTGGGTCAGGGTAGCTCAAATGTGCCGAGCCATGTTATTCAAACAGGCATGCACAAAGTGCACACACACACACACACACACACGTATCCACTCTCTTCTTATTCCTGTGTGCATTTGTATGGGAGGTATGCACATATATATTGTTAGTTCGCTGGAATTTGTGTTTTAATTTGTATTAATTTGAGGCTTTGCAGAGTAAAAAGCTCTCTTGGCATGCTTGTAAAGCAAGACACAGGTGGTAGAGCTGTAGAGGAGAGTTCTTCAGACTTCTCTAACCATAACACAGCTTGCTTACTCTGCATGTGTGCACAGCGAGTTGTCCATGTATGAGTATCAAAGTGCAGCTTCTGATGTAAACATGGCAGCGATGATCGTGTTTCTCTGCTAACAGCTGCATCTGAAGCCTCAATCCAGGCCCTCTGCATATCACAAGCATATCCTGATTAGAGAATTATCTGTTAACACAAATGGGCAAAGGGGACTGACAAGGAAGTCCTTAAGCAAACACGCGGCTGAGAAAAAGCTGCTCAACACTTGTGCATTCTCCTTTTTATCCAGTCTCTGCCTCAGTGTGTGCAACATTGCCATACCGATACAGTTAAATAGAATAAATCTGTGACCCGTTCCAAAAGTTGCCCTAAATGGCACATCATTTCAGAATATAAAGTAATTTTTCAGCTTAGACATGGGTGACAACGAGAGTAGGGACAGGAAAAGAAGAGAATATCACAAAAAAAGGAACGACCCAAGACTCGGAATTAATCTTTTTTCAGGTTCAAAGCAATGCCTGGTTTACTCATCCATCACAAAGATGAGATGAGTCAGAGAATTCCCACATGGGGGCACATTTGTTATAAATCTTCCCAAGAGGTGTAAACATTACAAACTCGATGTGTACAATTTTGTGTGTATGCATGTATCTTTGTATTTATATGTGACTGGCCTATTCTTGAAAGGGAAGCAAAGTTTTTCTTGGACCGTCGGTGTTATGTACACACACGTGCGCACGCGCACACACACACACACACACACACACACACACACACACACACACACACACACACACACACACACACACACACACACACACTAAATCTTCCAAAAGAGGGATGTGAGGAGGTCACAAAGGGCATTGCTATCTGTAAATCTATCTGCTTTCGACAGATCAGCTTTCTCCTATGAGACTATGAGTCCCATAATTCTTTGGCATTTCCTGGTCAGTTTCCTTCCGCCATTGGCTGTTGACGGCCTGAGGAAGGCAACCTATCCTGATATTTGTGTCAGTGGGCCAAAAGACAGAGAGCCCGTGTGTGTGATGCCGGACAACATAGTCTACAGGGAGCTCCTTCTGTGGAATAGAAGGAACCAAAGTACTGCAGAAGATCCCCATAGGAAATATTTACTACTTACTTCCAAGACATTATTAGATGAATCCCACCTTTGAGGATCTTGGTGCTAGGTCACTACAGCCCTCCTGGTATCAATGTTTCATGATGTACCAAACTTGAGGAACAATTTAAATGGTTCGGCTGTAGAATTTCTCAATGTTCTGTACTTTGAGTGGATCAGATTTGTCTCAGCTATTAAATAGTTGGGATAATGAAATAATGTCATTTGTATAAATGTATCCCCAAGGACCCAGAACCAGCTGTGTGGCGGGGTCAGGGTTCTGTGTCGAATATTCAAGATGACAATAGTCAGTATAAGTGTTTGTTCTTTCAACTCCGTTGATACAGCTTAAGCCACATCGTCACTTCAGAAAATAAAGCAATGCTTCTCGTTCAGCATGTTGACTAGTCAGAATCAGAATCGGAAAATAGTGTATTGTCAGGTACAGGAAAGTTTACCAAACTTGACTCGGTGTCGGTGCATGAAAAGGTGGAAGAGAAGCAATAAGAAATAAGAGTAGGGAAAAACTCAGCTTGTATTGTAAGTTGTGTGACAGGGATATTTATCAATATGAATTCAAAAAATATAAATGTATTCAGCATATTTTGCTTGTTCTGATTTTGGTGCTTCTTTTAATGGGAAATTATGGTATTGTTCTGAACTAATGATGACTCTTTAGGATGAGACAGAGTGGCCAGTAAGGGCTTACTCCCACTGTGAACATAGTCCAAATAACATCTGGAATCATTGTCAGCACATAATACTGATGGGAGACAGAAGAAATGAATGTATCATTGGAGGAAGCCTCGTCCATGTGACTTCTCCTCTGGTGCTGGTTGTGTCTTTTCAGTTTCAAGCAACTTTTCGGTATCAAAAAATGTGACACAAAAGCTATTTCCATCAAAACTCAACATGATCACACTAGCTGGTTCTCCTCTCCATGTCGCTGTAGTGTTGAAGTGGATTTTCAAACGTAAATGCTTGAGGACTTTTCTTTCGCCTGGGTTTTATGTATGAGAAAGCCGAGTAAACGAAAGTGTCTGTAAATGCTTCCCATTCCTCTCCAATCCCTTTCTTTCATTACTTTTCCCCTTTTTGTACTATCCAAGCCTAGAGGACATATCGTTGTAATTAGAGTTCATCATATCATCAGGTGGACTGCAAACTGCTGGTTACCCAAAAGGAAAACATGACGCATTCGATGGCGATAAACAGATAATAGCTTTTACTTGAAATTCCTCAAATGGAAATGCAACCCCCCCTAGAAACTGTTTGCTGTTTACGAGACACGAACAAACATAGGTCCACAGTTAAATGCACACCCAGTCATTGCATCTGTTGAGTTTTAAATTCACCATGTTTTCCCAGAAGGCCCTGTGATTCAGTAGACCATATATGTGGACTCCCTGCTGTTGGCTCATTATCGTTAGCATTCGCATAAGCTCAGTCACTGTTGTGGTCAGGCCAGACCTTAATGACCCACATACCTTCATCAGCCTTAGGTTATATTGAGAAACATGGTAACATGGGAAACAGGGATGCACACATAGGTATGTGAGTGAGTGTGCGCAGCGGTTTATATTGATTTGACCAGATGATGCGAAACAGAAATAGTCTGCCAGTGACTCACTAATAAATACCAACCTATGTCTGTACCTTGAGTGCATCTAACGACTCTGATTGCAACGTGATTGTTAAGAGAATAACTTAAACCCCTGTGTTTATTTTCCAGGATTTGAAATCACAGCTCCTGCTTGACTGGTTTGGCTTATGATGACTGAATGCAGTAAATGTGGTTGTAAGCGGGAACATTTACTCTGCTAACTACCAGGAATTATTAAAGGCGTATCTGTTTCTGGTTTTAAAGTTCAAAGGTCTTCGTATGAGGCTGTTTTAGTGTAAGCAAGGCCAGCAGGTTTGAATTTGGAGTCTTGCTTTGATACACAAAGCCAGAATCAGTTAACAACAGTCACTGCAAAAGCCAGGCTATTGTCATTAATTTGTGGGCCAGTCAACCTGTAAGACTAGGATTTCTATAAATGCAATTTATCATTTACGGTATATGGGTGTATAAACGGCGGGGCTTTGGTGTGGGTGGTGGCTGTACCTGCTGTTTGAGCTGGTGCATGAGTCTGTCTTTCTCCCTCTTCAGAGCCATAACTTCCTCCTGAGCTTTTTTCCGTTTGGAGGACGACAATTCCAGCAAGGCGATGTTCGCATCTTTCTCACTGATGGCTGCAAGTAAAGCTTGCTGCCTGAATGAAAAAAAAAAAAAAAAAAAAAAAAAAAAAAAAAAAACGTGGTAAGAAGGTTGCAAAAGTTAGAAGGGAATGTTATTATAGATTGGTAAAAATCTATTTCTCAGAAAATCTTGAATTTAAATGTGTTTTACACAGAAACACAACGCCCATATCCGTCTGGTGACACAGCAAACTCACAAATTCCAGAACTCCTTATATCCTCCTTAAACTCAGACAGACATCCCACAGAAAAGAAGCAGACATCTTTGAAGTGGTCTGCTAAGTGCTGTCTTAGTGGTACCTCACCGTGACTCAAGAACATGTAATAATGTAATGGAAGTTTAATAGAATGGGGGTAAGGAGAAGATGACATCTTTCCTGTCACCATTGGTTACCACAGTGTGTGTGTGTGTATGTGTGTGGGTGTTTGTGCGCATGCATCCATGAGTACGTGTTGGGAACAGATGTCTTTCTACAGGTGCGGAGGAAACATACCACAAAGCGTCATCACAGACGCAACCAGACATACAAACGTACACCCACAGCACTCTGGAGAATGCCTTCATAACTCCTTTCGGGGAAGTAGATTAGTGATGACTACCCTTGAATATCAAGCAGGATGTCATAAATCCAGTGTTGCAACAAACACACTGTCTGTCTGCCAGCTCTTGTTTATACACTCAGATGCACAAACATACTCGCACATATAGCCAAGCACAAACTCCTCCACTATGACCACTGACCCCAGATACAACGTAAAAAGTTAAGCTACTTTGTCGCAGCAAAGTTTACCTGAATGACCACTGAAAAAATGGAAACACTGAAGGTAAGGTGACATGTGTGTTTGTGTGAGATGTGGAATGGAAGAAGAAGACGTAGGGAGGGAGGGTACAATCAAACTCTAATTTGGACTCAAATAAAAATTGACCTGTATTCCATTATTTAGTTTCCTGCAAAAAAAAATAATGAAATGAATTGCAAAAGTAAACATGCTGAAATTAGAATAAAGCGCTGGTCTTTGATGCATCATTTTGTGTTTTTAGTACAATTATGTGCCGCATCTGGATTTCTGATCCTCCTATTCAAGGACATTAACAGGCACCCCTGCGTGTGTCCTCAAGCATGTGTTTGGTTGTCGTGAATGTATCTGTGCATGCACGCATGTGGTGCAGTTAACCACACCATTAAACAGAACAAAATGAAAGTCCCTGGTTTTGTCTTCCCACACTCTCTTCCCGCTGTCATTCCTTCAAATGCTCAATTTAATGGACATGCAGAAAGATGAACAGACCTGCAGTGGGATTACACTGGAGTAAGTGGTCTATGCAAGTGTTGTAAATACTCAATAAAGTTCACAATGTAAAAACGGGGGGAAAACATCTACAGTTACAAATAATACCAATGACAAATCTAAATTCAAAATCTAAAACTCCAACAACAGTAGAAAGTATTTTAACCCCCCCACCCCCCATGTATCCCAGTTGTATCCATTGCCTAACAAACAATGAATTTTACATTCTAAAGATTTGTACAATGACTGTCCTAGTTCTACCACTTTATCTATGACTGTGTTACATAGAGTTAAGAGGTCATCCACAGAGTCTTATATGGGCAAGGAATGCAGCACAAAGTGTCTCTGTTCATAAACACTGCGTCAGATTAACAGCCACTAACCAATTTAGAGGACGGTCATCATTACACAACATTACCAGACATGGAAATCCCAAATTTGGACCACATTCCAAATGTTACAGTTTTTCTTATTTCCTTTCGCATCATTTACACACAAATGCTGGTTGAGATTTTTTTATCGATGCATTTTGGTCGGTTTATGACTGTTAATTCCAGTGAATAAGTGTGCATTCAACTGGAAGACACAGTCACCACCAGGAAGTGAAGCATTAAGAGCTGGTCAGTTCATTTGGAGGAAAGAGTGAGGTGAAGGGGTTAGGCGCAATCACCCCCAACCCAGTTTTAAAGGGGAGACTTATCTAATCTGTAAACTCATCTGAAAAAGACAAACAGAGATCAATCTCTTTCTGATCATCACTCACTCACTTTATCAATACAGATTACTCTTCCATTTATCAAGGTGTCTCTGCCAAATGAGTCCAATGAAAGACATGGTTTTGGTGTTGGATTAGTTTCTAAAAAGAAAAGAAAAAAAAAAGAAAATAACTGTTGCAATGATGAAAATTCACGTTATCTGTGTCAATGTAATTCTGCAAAAAACCCAAGTAGTCTTTGCTGCAGATGTTGACAGCTACAAAGAAGTTCCACTCATAGAAAAATAAAATTTGTTAAGTGATTATGTTAGCTTATGCTCACAAAAGTGTGCTGCTGAACTGTACGGTACATAGTTTTGTAGTTGAAAATTATTGATTGACCCCGAAGGCGCTCTGAGCCTGACTGAATTAGACCTCCAAACCACAGTGGCTGCTGTGCCTCAGTGCATGTGAATCACTTCCAGGCTTTAAACTGACACAGCAGATTACAGCACTGTCTCCCTGTGGGGGCTCTATGAGCTGTGCTGCAGAACGTTGCTGAGTGATGTCTTCCTAAAACGATAAAAGGAGAGAACATTATTTTGATTAGCCAGGATGTAAATTTTGTCTCCGACATCCTCAATCAGTTGTTGTAGCTGTGTGGTGCAAGTGTATCTGCATGTGTGCTCTGATTAGTATTAGTAACCGTTTTTGAGCCTGAAACACCCTGAAATATTTCATCACATGTAATTTGATTGGCCGTTTGGCCGTAGCTGTAGAACACGCTTGCCACATGCATGAATCCGGCAGAAAGCTGTCAACTAGCAGAAAAATACACGAACCACATACACACAGAAAGTAAAATGCTTGCGCTACATCTGCTGGCTGATCATGAGTGGGCGAACCCTCTCTCTTCCCTCTCCTCTTTTCTCACTCCCTGCTTAACTTCAACTTGGCATGTACTGGAAAAACAAAAGATTATCTTAATTTCCGTCTTGATTGAAAGGGCAACAATGAAATGGTTTTTAATGACAGATGCGTGATTAGTCTTCGTAAAAGTCAGACCCCATGCACTGAGCAGTCATGAGGCATTCCAGCAAAATGATAAATAAATCCTAAACCTTATGTGTCAAAAACCTCATCTAATTGAGTTTTTATTTTTACAATATCATATTAAGTAAAAAAAAAAATAAATTTTATATATATATATATATATATATATATACAGTTTATATACAGTATATATATATACATATATATATACAATATACAAAAATTATATATATATATATATATATATATATATATATATATATATATATATATATATATATATATATATATATATATATATATATATATATATATATATATATATATAACCTTTATATATTAGATTGTAGATTGTAGAATGGGTAGAGCATGCAAAGCATTGTAAAAAAAGCAGAGGCTGGACTGACATCTTATTTATAAGGGGTGAAATTCTCAGCTTTACAACATGTGATTCCAATTGAGACGTCATGGTCTCTTGGACATATTGAGACATTTGGATCTACAGAGGTAGAAGATGGATGGCTAAAGTACATGACCATGTGATGAGAGGTGAGAGGGAAAGGTGGGGGGTCAGCAGAGAAAATGTGGAAAGAAAAAAAAAAAGGAATGAAAAGAGTGGGAGAAAAGAAGGTTATGTATTTGTGAGGCAAAAAAAAAAAAAAATCATTCAGGACAAAGAAATGAAAAACAGAGAAGAGAAGTTGATGTGGACGACATGATGTCTTGGGGCAGATGGGAGACTAGCAGATCCCACAGGTTTCTGGGTGACGAGGGGTTAAGATGGGTCAAGAGTGAACGTATACACATACTGTGTATGTATACGTATTCATAAAACAAAATTAAAAGGAAGAGGATGTTAGGGAAGGTGTACTGTAGCTGTGAAGGAAGAGAGAAAACGAGGAGAACCACGTGATTAGAAATAAAATTAATGAAAAGCGAAGGACAGAGCAAGACAGGAAATAGCAGATTATTTGATTTGACAAGACTGATTGTCACCTGAGTTGCGTGAGAGAGAAAAAGGAGTGAAGAAAAGGAGAAGAGGAAGAGAAGAAAGGAGCAAAGGTAAAGATTTAGGAGTCCCAGCCTACCTTAAATCAGCTCAGCACACTCCATGTTATTCCTAGGCGTCATGGTTGAGGGATGTGTGTTTATAATTTGTGTTATGACTTACTTAAAATTATGAGTATAGAGAGTCAGCGGGACAGAAACAGATGCGTCCATGTGATGCCCGAGGGAACCATCAATACCGTCTGCCCCCAAGTCCATGTGCGCATGTGCATGTGACTGTCTGCGCACACACTCATGCTTTCCTTATGTACATGTGTGTGATGTATTTGTTAGCAAGAATATGGGGAGACTGCTAATATCTGTTCCCAGAACATTCATTATGGGTCTGTCTAGTCTGTGATCATGCCTTTCCACCACTTAACTGTCCAGCACTGCAGAAACATTCTGTGAGCATTTTATGGTTGTTCCTTGATTATGAGTGTGTGAAGGTGCAGCATAAGATTGGGGGGCCCCTGGCTAGGCAATACTAGAGGCCTGTGGTGAGAGCAAGGAGAGGACATGAGAGTGGGGCATGGTTGAGTGACACTATTATTTATGGCTTTGGAAAGCTGTGTTATTTACAACTGAGGAGGTAGAGAAAATGTCTATTTCCAAACATAAAACACACGCTCTGACTTCATTTGGTAAGCTTACTGCAAAGCCATTTAAGAGGGTAAATCTGCGTTTCAGCTCCGAATTTGGGTTAAATGCATTTTTATGAGGTTCAAGTTTTGGCTACCTTCGGGCGGATTAGCTCCCTGCTCACCTATTCGAAACTAGCCTGAAGCCACATGACAGATGATTCTGGCTAATATTAGAGCTTTCATTTATCTTAATCGATAAGAAAAGATTTATCTGTATGAGAAAAGCAAATAAAACCTGCATGCTGGTCTTATCATGCCAGCTCTAATACTCCTCTTGACCAGTTATATTAGACGGTAACGGCTGAGCCTGAGCTTCAAGCAAGATTGATAAACTTTACATGTTAACCTTGAAGCTGTGCTTCCCAAGAAAAAAATCAATGACAGCAGATGATTCTCCCAGAACTGGGCCAGGTTGTGTGTGTTTTCACTTCACTGGTTAAATATACAACCTACTTACTCTGTTCACCCCCACTTCCATAATAGTGCTTTGACCAATGGTGGTGGTGGTGGTGGTGATGGGGGGGAGGGTAGGTGTGGGGGGTCTAATTGAAAGAGTATGTATCAGTTTTACAGCAACAAGAGGGAAAATACAAGGGGACAAAAATCAACAAATCTACCAAAACTAGCCAAATGTTTAGAGTGGTAGCAGGGATGAGGAGAGATGGCCGACAGCTCCCAGAGATGAGCAGGACCAGACGGCCATCGCTGCATTCCAGTAAGAGACCAGCAGACCCACAAGAGAGGAACAGAGACCAGGTGGCGGCGCGAGTTTTGTGTGAATGCAAACAAATGACATGAAGCAGAAGAATCTAATGTCCTCTCAAACTTTTGTCAAACTTTTGTCATGATAACAGATCTAAAAAGCATCTTGTGTTGAGAAAATCAATCCCATGTCTACGGATGAGGCATCGCTTGATCTAGACGATATATTCATCTGGACTGACTCTCCAATGTTCAAAAACACATCAACAATGTGTATCAGTCTTAAAGCTGACTCATTACCCTGTTAGTTAACCAACCACTTTGGAATGGTTGTTAATTTCTCAAACTATTACTTGATTAACTTGTCTATTAACTAAGTTCATTTCAGAGATGTTACCTGCATCCCCTTGTCTTTGTTAAATTTATCTGAACACCTCCTGACGTTATTCGAAATACGACACAAGACTGATGTTACAACTAAGAATTTTTGGACAACGTTGGACTAGGTGGACACAGTCAGAAAGAACAGCTATTTCTCTTTCTTTATTGCATCATTATCTAATGACCAGCATGATTTTGGGTGGGTTCTTGTTGTAAAACAGGAAACATAAATAAACAAGGCTTAACGGT